>JBBMOI010000007.1:24382500-24645000 GCA_038088405.1 Porites divaricata
AACGACGATGATCAGACAGTAGGTAACGGTTCCCCCGATTTTTGACGCATTAGAATTTAACTGAGTGAAGCAGCTCCAAGATCCGCTGGATCCGTTCATCGTTGAGTTTATGCTTAGCTTTGCAACGTATCTACGGAACTGAACACATAAAGTCAAGTAACTTTGAATTACTGCTCTGCATATTGCGAAAACTGTTTGAGTTGCAGAACTTTTATTGACAATTGTAAGCCCCCTGCGAAGTCAAAGCACAACTGCCCTCTGAGCCCTTCCTAAAGCGAGTTTGTATAATGGTGTTCGTTATCAACTGATCTTAAGCCCACCAGAACACTTCATGGTTATATTAACAAATTGATTGAAAAGGTAATTGAAAAAACGTGCTTAATGCCAATCTTAAAACAGGTGTGGTAAATGTTATCTTTGGTAATACGAGCGTCAACTTCATAATTTTCTTTTGATAACAAACTGAGGAAGTATTTCTTAGGCTTTTAGGCGTTTACTTTCATAGTAATCCTACAAACTGGGAATACCAAATCGATGCTCTTCTTAGCAAAGTGGGAAGGCGTAAGCACATATTACGATTGTGCAAGAAGTATGGCTATAGTCTAGCCTCGCTAAACCATGTCTTGGAATTTCAGTATGGGGGTTGGGAAGTTATGATAAGCATCTTTCTATAATGAATAAGTTTCAGGAGAAAGCAGCTCGCTTCGGCTTTCTCAAGGAAGCCACGCCCATTTCAAGCCTCCTAGAGGCCTTAATTAAATAATTTGTTGTGGGAGAGTGGACGCAACAAATTCTACTGAATTCCCTTTGGCAGACTCTTCTCCCACCCAGAACTTGATATAAAGAGATATCAAAACCATATTGTTTGAGAAATAAGACCTCGACCTACTCGTGAGTTCTAAAGTTTCAATGCAGGGAAACTCTTGAAACCGGGTTCATATAACACGACGAGGTGTACATATTCTATGTTGAATTGTGCACACCTGGTACGCGCCTCACTTAATTCTCTCTATATTCCCCTCAGTGTTTTACCCTTAGTTGAAATAAGCGCCGCGGCGCTTAATCGACTATTTACGGTAAACACAGGAAGCAGGGGCGTAGCTGTCTTTAAGCAACTAAGCCTAGGCTTAGCTAGTAAATGCCGCATGAGTGGTGATTTATGTAAACCTGACTTTTGCATTATCTTTTCGTTTTCATTAACTGCACTTGCAAATTATGCAAATTTATGAAAAGCTAATTTTACACGTGCAAAGCGAGCAAGCCCCTTGGTAGGGCGGCTAGCAAATCTTTTTTTAAGTACAAACTCTCTAAACAATTAACCTGTTTTGCCTTCAAAACAATACTATCCTAACTAGCGCCATTTTGAAACAAAAGTTTTCTCCTCACCCCAAATAGTATTTCATCGTTCAGTCGACAAAATTTAGTGGAGGACCTACCCCCGCTGCGCAATTTATTGACACACATTTCCACGTGACCAGCTGCAACCAGGGTTCTTTTTCGATGCAAGAGAAAAAACCCTGGGAACTAGGTTGCTATTTAAGCAATAGAAAGCGTTTTCCGTGTTTGCATAGCCTGACATAAACACGAGAGGGGTGTGGAGTATTTGAGACAGTTATGCAAACACGAGATGAAGTCGAGGGTTTGCATAACTGTCGAGAATTCTCCCAAACACCTAGAGTGTTTACATCAGGATATGCAAACAGAGGAAAAAGTTTTCTGTTGCTTTTATAAAATAACCTTCCCGAGAAAAAAAAGCAAAACTCTCTTGTTTAGAACATTGATTAAAAGAGAAATTCTTACCAGTAGCGAAGTCTTGTACACGAACCTTGTACGCGTAACCAGTCTTTGTTTTGCAAAAAAGATGCTTTCTAAAATCCGATTTTTTCTCGCTTAAAAAGTCAGCTCAAGCGAAACAAAAATTGACACAGCTGTTTCTAAAGATTTTTCAAGTTTCAACCGAAGAGGAAATGGGTAAGTAAAGTAAACTTGTGAAAGGTTTGAACCCAGGAGTCATTTCAAAAGTAGGTTGAGTTTGATCGTCCGGGTTAACGTAGTCCTGAATAGGACTGTTGTCGTTGACAGTGACTGACGTTTCGACAACCTGTGCGGTAGTCATCTTCAGAGTCAAAGTGAGTTGTATCACGGCAGTAGATGGTATATAATACCATCTACTGACGTGATACAACTCACTTTGACTCTGAAGATGACTACCGCACAGGTTGTCGAAACGTCAGTCACTGTCAACGACAACAGTCCTATTCAGGACTACGTTAACCCGGACGATCAAACTCAACCTACTTTTAAAGTAAACTTGTCGAGTTTTTCAACTCAAAATACGTGCTTGGGTGATTGGCGCGCGGAAAACAAAACATCTTGACGTCACAACCATGTCTACATACTATCATGCAAACACGCCTCTCGGTCAATCAGAGCACGCCTACTCTCTTAGTTATTTTATAAACTTGTATACCGTATATCCGATGGTGTCCGCCATGACGTCATATAGTAGTTTGACGTCACGACGCATTTTTTGCTTCTGGGCAACATTCGACTGAAATGGCCAAAGTGCTTGCTTTTTTTTGCGGTCGTTTTAGGAGTCGGTAAGTGCTTTTTGCAATGAATTTCGAATACAAAAGTACTTTTAAGAGCAAATGGGAGTGATTTGGGATGATTAACTTTAAGGTATGAGCGAAAATCGAGCAAAACGTTTTGCTCGCAGGCGAGTATATACCGTATCGGCTAAGTTAGGCATCTGTTCTTTAAATGCCATGAAATGCGTTTACGTTAGACTTCCACCATCAAAACAGTAGTCATTCTTCTGAATTCGTGTTTAATAGGGTTCGATCAACTTTATCCAGGGCGCGCTGGCGGAAGTTCTAGGGAAAAGGTTATTAACACGAATCTTTTCAACCACTTCGCATTGTGTTCACGTCGCGTCGTGGTAACGAAATGGGCTGTCGTGCAGACAGTCTCGAGTTCGATTCCCCATAGAACCTGTTTTTTCTTCTCTTCTTTTCTTGTCCTTTCTTTTTTTCTTTTTCTTCACGTTTAGTCTTCTTTTTAGTAATTGTAGTTTTGTTTGATTTTTTTATATAGCTTAAGTTTTTTAAATTTATAAGTTGTTTTCCTTATTGCCTTTCAACTTCCTGCCCTTCTCCCGAAGTCCTTCGCGAGGTCCTGCGTTTTACGATGATTTCTAGTTCTAATGAGTTCAAAACGCCCATTTCAAAGCGTATGTTGAATTTGTGTCAAATAGATTGTAAAAACACAAATCCAAGAACATTTTTTAATGTGGCTCTTAGCCCCACGCGGCTGAGAAAGAGTGATCAGGGAGTCATGATCAAGAGCGCAGGAAATTTTTTCATCTACGAACAGTAACAATTTATCACCATTGTAGTTCTGTACTTTCTCTTTAAACTGTTTGACGCAGATCCAAGGCTGGGTTGATCCATTCCCTATTGTCGAGTTTATGTTTGCTGCGCGCCTTCTGTACAACGCAGTATTCATCACGGCGATCAGAACCAAACTTTTTAAACTTTAATTTTTATGTCCCCTTGCGAAGCCTGAACAATTTAATTGTTATAAGACCGATATGACCGTCCTTTTAAGCTGATCAGACTAATGAATGCTATTTTAAAGCCGTGGTGGTAGTAGTAATAGTGGTGTAATGGGTCACCATTCTTATAAAAATGTTGTCTATTTTTTGTCTGATTGCTGATTGGCTGGACATTTTGTGACTTAGTACTATCATGTCTCGCTAAACCAACGAATCGGAAATATCCCAAAGCGAGGCTCGGAGGTTCGGAAATATGTTAACGAGGAATGACATCATGAAGTAAGAAGAGAGAGATACTTGGTGAGTTAGTATATAAGAGTAGTAAGTGAACTTATATATGTGTCCAAGAGAGACAAGGAAGAAAAGTGGGACAGAATTTCTGTCCCCTCATTACGCATGCAAAGTGCGGAGGACGCAAACGATGATAAAAATGAGAGAATTTGCCACCAGTGAAACGATGATGATCTGACAGAAGGTAACAGTTCCTCCGATTTTCAAAGCAGTAAAATTTAAGCAGCTCCAAGACTCGCTGGATCCGTTCGCTGTTGAATTTATTCTTAGCTTTGCGACGTATCAAAGGATCGGGGAATTGTACACATGCAGTCAAAGAGACTTTGAATTACTGCTCTGCATATTGCGTATGTTGTTTGAATCAGAACTTTTATTGACAATCGTAAGCGCTCTGCAAAGTCTCCGCACAGCTATCCTCTGCGGCCTTCAAAAAGTGTCTTTGAATTGTAATGTTCCGGCATAATCCACCAACAGACTTTTTAACAGAAACAGTGGGGTGTTAGTATGTTATAAACCAACCAGAACACTTCATTTAGATCAGGTGGTTGTATTAAGAAATCGATTGAGAAGATGATTAAACAACAAAAATGATATCTTTGGTAATACCATCATCAACTACACAATTTGACAGTTAAACACAGGAAGCAGAGGCGAAGCTGTCTTTAAGCCATTACACCCAGGCTTAACAGATAATTATGAGGCAAAAATAAGGGCATATTATTAAGTGTGCCTAGAGCATGAAGTTTTTATACATTTTAAAACATTTACTTCTCGATCAAGCTAAAAAAAGGAAAACCAAGTCTTCTGTCGGCAAAGAAAAATTTTCAGCTTCCTCTCACAAGGGCATGTTCAGACTCCTTTGACTGCTCAGTTTTAATTGTTACGAACTTCAGTACTTGTTGGCCACAGTTCTCTTTTTCGATAGGGTTGCTGCACGTCATTTATATATAATGATCAGAAAAACACACCCGCTTTAAACCGTAGATGATCTTAGACGCCCAGGGCGTTTAATAATTTTAGGGTTCCAAGAAGGGGCGGTTAAATGACAGGAGTCATTTAAAAGAGAAAGGAGTTTGTTGTCATTTATGAAAGAACCTAATTTTCAAAACTAATATGCTTTCTGCAAAAATGTGTAGAGAGCTAATAAATAGCGGAATATCAAGTCCATCAATTGATGCCGCCTAGGCCGTCTAGAGATCCTTATGAGCGCTCGTTCAAATCTCAACTTCTATGTCAGAATCCTAGTTCAGGGTCAATGTATTGTCATCTCTAATCAATTCGAACTTTTAAATGGAACTTTGCAACACTGAACAAGATGCAATGCTCAAATTCTTGTTAATCAAGCAGGCAACTGAATAATTTGAATGATTTGGCTAGTTTTTGCTAATTTCTAATAATTTTTGAAATAATTTCCATGGGGGCGTCTACTAGACAAAAGGGTGTTAATTAGCGACGGCATATAAAGCAAACATAATATCATAGAGCGGCACTTATTAAATGAGCCAAGAGGCGTTGGAATGTCAGTTAGTCATTAGATCATTTATGGTAACTCATCAATGCCTAAGTAAGCCCCAGTTGTAATTTTCTAGGAGAGACTCATTAGCATTGAACCTTCGAGTTATTTCCTTTGTATAAAAGAAATTCTTTCTTAATTGCTCCTTTTAGCCCTTTAAAAGCTTGTGTTGTCCAGTCGAAATAACACAACGGGAGCAACGAGAGAGAACAAAGTATTGGCTCCTAAACAAAATTTAAACAAAAACAGGGAGGGAGGTACCAAAATTACAGTTTCAAAATCATGCCAGTTAGTCGATCTACCGGAAGGTGTTAATCTAAAATTATTGGCTGGAGTTTTGCATCAATTAACTGCGGATGTGTTTGGAAGACAAATTAAAAAAGGCAATATACGTGCTAAACAGCAGAAGTTACAACAGTAGATGTCAATCTTAACAAATACACTTAAGAATGACAAGGAAGTATTCCATACAATTATTATTATTCGTTTATCTTTGTTTCATTTAAAAATCATAAACTGCTTAAATTCGATCGATAAAAAGGAAAAAATAGTCCACTAGCTACAAACACCATAAATAAGGAGGATAGATAATTAATACCCTTTAAATTCAGATCATGACCAAAGGTATTTTCGCCGGATAGGTATTTTTCCCTAGAAAGTGTAATTTATTCACACAGGTTATATATATGTTTCATTACAACAAATTCATGACAAGAGAAGGTTTCGTTTGATCAGTATTTTAGACGTTGAAGTTGCACTGTAAATTATATAGATTAGTCAATTTATCACTAGTCGGTAGTTCTCTGTAAACCGCTTGAAGCAGGTCCAAGACTGTTGAAAATGTAGTTGAAAATACGTGCTCAATGCATATTTTACTAAACAGGTGTGTGAAATGTTAAATTCATTGGTAGGGAGTCTTGTGGTCAAGGGCGCAGGATAAGGTTTTTCATCTACGAACACTAAAAATTTATCGCCATTGTAGTTTTGTCTCTTCTTAGTCATGGAAAAACATATCAATTTCCTGTGGCTTTTGTTTCTGGTCGGCAGGATTTGCCCTCTGTGGATAGCGTGAGTATCAGGCCTTCCTAAGGGGCTAGGGGAGAGGAGATTCCCTTTTTCCCCAGAAAACGCCTGATGCTCAGGCTATCTGAGGAGAGAGCATTTTCTTTGACCTCGTCTGAACGTAGAGCTTTTTATTGCAGCTAAATAAGGGTTTTAATTTTCTCCAAAGTGCCTTCTTTCTTTAGTCCGTGAATGTAATGGGTTTTTTTTGCAATGTTGTATCACGCTGGGCCAAGCTCGTCAGTTTTCTTTGCAGAATGTTAAATTATCACGGATAGTGATTTACAGATCCAGAATTATAAGAATGAAGTGCAGATTAAACTTAACTACATCAACTAAGGAGAATAGTGTTTCTCTTATAACAGTGTGAGTCTTTTGACTGGAGCACGTAGTTTCTCCCTTGGTAATAGCTTTTTGAAGCTTAACAGTCTTTGGACTGTTTTGTTATTGCCACTTTGTGATCAGCCAGGACTCCGGACTACCGAAAACAATTTCGCACTTTCCTTCTCTCGCTTTCTTCTCGTCCTCCTCTCCCTCTTCACCGATGCCAATAGCTGCGGCCGAAAGTCCAAGCTTTTTAAATTCAGTGTTCCACTTGGTCACGCATTATAGATATCAGTGGCGAAACGACTATTATCGTAGAGTTCTCTGGGGTTAGAGCAGCTTTAGCCAAGCGTGGGAATAGCTGAAAGATTAAACTTTTGCCGAAACCGGTGGGCATAATAGCGAAAACATCTTTACCGCGAGCCAAGTCGCAGACACTCGTCAAGCCTGAGATCATGGCAAAAAAATAACGCCTGATCTCAGGTTAACACTCGTCCAAAGCACAAGACAACACGGATTCATCAAGATTACACGCGTGATTCGCGTTGGCCATCTTGGTGATGACAAACTGATGACCAGGCTACAAGGTGATGATGTTAACTGTCACAATTGACCAATCAGAGGGTATATCAGGAGCTGATATACCGGAACAGGCCGTTAAAAAAAATGCTTACAGGCTCCGCCGCCCTGTCTCTCCCCAGCCCCCGCGAGTTTTTCGCATTTCTTGTTACTGAACGACTTTTCACCACTATCTCGGAGCCTGGAACAGGCTAGATATGGCCATGCTTTCAAGCTGAACAGACTAAAGAACGCTATCAGTTTAAAGTCATCGAAAAAAAAGATATTTGGAAACCAATATGAGTAGACATTTTAAACTCTGGTGTGATACATGTTATTTGCATGTAAAAATACGCCCTTTATGTATTTAAACATAGGTGATCAAAATTTATAAAACGACAAAATGTCTATAAAAACATTTCAAAGGGGCATTACCATTTAATTGATTTTGTGAAAAAGACAACACCTTGCCTCTTAAACTTCCTGTTAAAGTTGTATTTTTCAGTGGGCACTGAACAGCGTACGTGCCACAAGAAAATACAGTTTTTTCTTTGCTTCTTTTGAAAACGCACAAAATAGTGTCCAACCTTGGAGTGGCGCTAAAATTTCAACAGACTGAGATGTTTATAATTGTCCCTAGCTTTTATTCGTTTCCTTTTTACGGCAGAACCTCTTCCTTTAACTTAGCGGTTCTGCAATAATTTACAGTTGTTAGTTGTACAGTTGTATATCGCCGCCTACGCTCCCAATAACGTTTCTAGTTGTCCGTCCCTGAGTTCTACTTATCGCGCAAACGTTTACAATACGTGGCCTATGCTGTCACATTTCGCAGTCACGGGAGACTAAACTAAACACATCTTATTATTAATCCTCAGTCAAGTGCGCCGACGGCATTCGTGGTGACTTTTTATTCACAAGTCTTCCACGTACCTCTAAATCTTAACATATTCAGTCAAAAGCACATTTTTGTGAGTTAGGACTGTACAAAAGAACATTTCATGAGTCTTAACTTCTAAGATTTTTTCGATAATTACTACTAAAAGACACTGATAGTCACGATACATTTATTCAGGCGCGTGTTTCCACGAACCTCTAACTCTAAACATTATCAACAAAAAGCACATTTTTGCGATCTACGCCTGTGCAAAAGATCATTTTATGAGTCTTTTAAGAGCTTTTCTGTATTTACTGCTAAACATAAAACAGATAATCGGGTTGATAGCACAGTACGCGTTAGCCATATAAAGGGTGACTACATCGTATATCCTGAAACTACACGAGAAATGCGTGGAAATGTGGTGTTTAATTAAAACGTTGATAGTGCGAGGTAACCAACAAAACACAAGCACTGTTACGATAGCAATGGACATTTGAAGCACGTTTCTGTTTCTTCTTTTCCGCTGTTGCTGAGTGTTGGCGGACTGTTCTCCTGGGTGTGCCTGTGTCTTGAGCTTGATAACAATGATGGAGTAAAGAATGACTAACAACATCAGAGGGATGTGAGTCAACAGAATGTGCATTGGTAGTAGGTAACTGGAAAACGACGATGACTCTCCGAATGTTTTCTTCCAGTTCGAAACACACCAGGTTCCCTCTGGGGATTCGACGATCTCGTTGGCGAACAAGGATGGCGAAGAGACAGCTGCGGCAACTATCCACGTGGCGAGAACGAAGAGGGGACACAGCTTGGATCTGATGAGTGGGGAACGGAGTGGAAAAACCACGGCTCCAAATCGATCCACTGCTATAAGAATGAGATTCTGAATCGAAACCGTTACGGAAACGTCTGCAAAGAAGGGCAAAAGCTTACAAAAGGCCTGGCCAAGCGGACCACCGATAAGAAGAGAGGTGGTGTGCAACCATGACATGTACCAAGGTATAATGAATACTGGAGTCAGCAAATCAGATGAGGCCATGTTTGCGATGAAATAGTTTATCGGTTTTCTTAAGTTCGGTGTTTTATAAACGATGATAACAAGGAGAGAATTTGCGGCCAGTGAAACGATAATGAACAGACAAAAGGTAACGGTTCCTCCGATTTTCGACGCAGCGAGATCAAGGCAGTTCCAAGACCCGCTGGATCCGTTCGCCGTTGAGTTCATGCTTAGCTTAGCGACGTATCTACGGAATTGTACACATGCAGGCAAGTACCTTTGAGTTACTGCTCTGTATACTGCGTATGCTGTTTGAGTGGCAGAACTTTTATTGACAACTGTAAGCCCCCCTGCGAAGCCTCAGCACAGCTGTCTTCTGAGCCCTTCAAAAAGTGAGTTTGCATTGTAATGTTCCGTCATTATCCGCCAACCGACCTTTTGACAGAATTGAAACAGTGGGGTACTAAAATGTTATAAAACATCCAGAACACTTCATTTAGGCCAGTTGGTTGTATTAAGGAATCGACTGAGAACATGATTAAACAAGTGTGTTTTAACACATTAAAAATATCTTTGGTAGTACCATCATCAACGACAGAAGTTTGACAGTTAACCACAGGAAGCAGAGGCGAAGCTGCCTTCAGGCCATTAAGCCCGGGCTTAACAGGTGAATATGAAGAAAAAATAAGTGCATTTTATCACGTGTGCATAAAACATGAAGTTTTTAAAACAACTTCTCGATCAACCTAATAATGGGAAAACCAAAAGTCTGCTGTCAGCAAAGAGAAACTGGCAGGTTCTTCTGACAAGGGCTTGTTACTCCTTTGACTGCTCAGTTTTAATTGTTACAAACTTTAGTACTTGTTGGCTACAGTTCTCTTTTTCGATGATGTTGTGGCAATTCATTTTTATATAATGACCAGAGATCGAGGAGGGTGTTATCCGTCGAGGCCGTAGACCTAGGCGTATGACACCCTCCGAGATCTCCATAATTCTTCATATGATACGAAAGCCGAATTTAATAACTGTTTTATTATTCATTCAAAATAATTCCTAGTTTAAAAACACAGCTAAAACATGCTTACCTCCATCGATCCATCGATGTTCAGTTCATCTTCGATAGTGTACGTTTAGGTTTGTCCAGCTCCACAAATATTCTCCAAATAGCAGATGTCGCCCTTCGAGTTTTCTTCTTGCTGTTCCTGCCATGTTTTTAGCTATTTTTTGGCCTAGTTCTTACTCTTGAAAAGAGTGAAATGTCCGCCATTTTTTCAAGTTCACAACCAAAACAACTCAACCTCGTCCCCAGGTCTTCTCGGTTAACGGTGCCTTAACATGCGAAAACGCTGCATTTTTGACTTCATTTCCTCGTTAAAGTCAAATTTCTTCCAAATTTGGTCATCAGTAACTGGTTATGGTGAATTAAACGTGTGCTTTTAGCTAATCAGAATCGGGGAAATATTTTGAATGAATAGTAAAATGATTTATGCATTAGGTTCGGCACATGAAAAGTTCGGCGTATGAATCAAAGCCGTTCCAAAGTTGCTCCAAAGGCGAAATTCCCCCTCTTGACTAGGCGAAAAGAACGGCTGAGTCGTTTCAAATTGAAACAGGCGTTCCTAATTGATTCAGACGCCAAACTTTTCATGTACTTAATTCAATGTATTATAGGTTCGGCTCATGAAAAGCTCGGCGTCTGAACCGGGCCTAAGTGATTATTTGGTAAGCGGCAAATTCAGGAAGGATAGATCTTCCCACAAAAGGCAATACGTACCAGACAACAGAAGTTACAACCTACTTCATTTAAATGCCATCAACTGCTTAAATTCGATCGACAACGGGGAACAGCTAACACACTAGATGAAAACGCCATAAATAATTAAGGAGGATAGATAAGTAATTTCCTCAAAATTCAGATCACCACGAAAGGTATTTGAAGCGTAACGTATTCTCATAAGAAATACAGGGAATTCATGAAAGGAGAAGGTTTCTTTTGATCACTATTTTAGGCGTTACAAATGCAGTGTAAATTTAAACAATTAATAAATGAATCTTTGTGATATCTAACATTGAATCCTGATGAAATATCCGTTCGTGAATTTATCATGCAGCGACCACTAAAGGTAACTTAAGGTTAACGCGCGAACGAGCCAAAGGTCTAAACCGGGCCGGAGCTTATGCCGGTTTCCTCACCATGAAGCATGTTTAGAAGTATTGTTTCTCCCCTCTGGACGGGATGATAGTCCATCTCAGTGTTACCCCCGAGCTGTATGTCGCCGGCACCCATTTATACACCCGGATGAACAGAGAAAAAGTGGACAGTGAAGTTCCTTGTCTAAGGAAACAACGCGACGGGCGAGGCTTGAACCCCTGTGTTCGCGCTCGGCCTCACACGCCTCCACTGAAGAGCATCAACCAAATTTTAAACATCAAGGAGAACTGAATAAAGCTAAGGGAAATTAAATCAAGTGTAAAACGTTTGCTGCTTGCATTTTCATTGTTTAAGGGTATATATCAGGATTGTTCGTTTTATTATTAATAAGTTACTTATTATTATTAGTATCATTTATTTAGCATTATTTTATTATTGTTATTTACTCTTCACAAGTGTTGAGCTGATAGTGTATTTTAATGTGTATTTTAATTTTGTATGTTCAGGAAATTCGTGTGAAATGAATAGTAAATATACAACGCTAGGCAGCAGAGTAACTAAGCATCTATTAATGTGGCTCTCGGGCCAAGAGGACATTTTCCGCTGCTGAGGAACAGTGATCATGCTCTTGTGATCCACAGCGCGGGAAAGTTTTTCATCTATGAATAGTATCAATTTATCACCAGTTGTAGTTTTGTCTTTTCCCTGTAAACTGTTTGAAGCAGCTCTAAAAAAATATAGTTGAAAAATAAAATAAAGTTGAAAATATATGAGTGGACATTTTAACCTGGTGTGATACATATTGTTTGCATGTGGAAATACTCCCGTTATATATCTAAACATACATGGGTGATCAAAATTTATCAAGCGAAAAAGTGTCTATAAAAACATTTCAAAGGGGCAATATCATTTAATTGATTTTGTGTAAAACACCTTGCCGCTTAAACTTCCTGCTTAACTTTTTGTATTGTTTTTTTGTTTTTTTTGAATTGAGTGAAAGACGTACGTGCTACAAAAACGTGCAGTCCTTTCTTTGCTTCTTTTGACGACGCAAAAATACCGTCAAACCTTGGGCGGCGCTAAAATTTCAACAGACTGAGATGTTTATAATTGTCCCTAGCTTCTATTCGTTTCCTTTTTATGGCAGAACCTCTTCCTTTAACTTAGCGGTTCTGCAGTAATTTACAGTTATTAGTTGTACAGTTGTATATCGCCAGCTATCGCCGCCTACGCTCCCAATAACGTTTCTAATGGTCCGTCCCTGAGTTTTATTTACCACCCAACCTTTTACAATACGTGGCCTATGCTGTCACATTTCGAACTCATGGGAGACTTAAATTGAACACATCTTATTAATGCTCAGTGAAGTGAGCCGACGGCAGTCGAGGTGATTTTTTATTCACGAGTGTTGCACGTACCTCTAAATCTTAATATATTCAATCAAAGCACATTTTTGTGACTTACGCCTGTACAAAAGAACATTTCATGAGTCTTCTAAGAGTTTTTCGATAATTACTTCGAAAAATACACTGATAGTCACGATACATTTATTCAGGCGCGTGTTACACGAACATATAACTCTAAAAAATATCAACAAAAAGCACATCTTTGCGACTTACGCCTGTACAAAAGAACATTTTATGAGTCTTTTAAGAGCTTTTCGGTAATTACTGCTAAATATGAAACAGATAATCGGGTTGATAGCACAGTACGCGTTAATCATATAAAAGGTGACTTCATAGTATATCCGGAAACTACACGAGAAACGCGTGGACCTGTCCTGATACCATGTGATTAAAGTGTTAATAGAGTAACGTAACAAGCAAAACACAAACACTGTTACGATAGCAATGGACATTTGAAGCACGTTTCGGTTTCTTCTTTTCCGCTGTTGCTGAGTGTTGGTGGACTGTTGACCTGGGTGTGCCTGTATCTTGAGCTTGATAACAATGATGGAGTAAAGAATGGTTACCAACATCACAGGGATGTATATCAACAGAATGTACATTGCTAGTAGGTAACTGGCAAAGGACGATGACTCTCCGAATACTTCCTTCCAATTCGCATCACAAAACCGGGTTCCCTCTGGGGATTTAACGAGATCCGGTAGGTGAACAAGAATGGCCAACTGACAGCTACGGCAACTATCCATGTGGCGAGAATGAAAAAGGGACACAAATAGGGTCTGATGAGTGGGCAACGGAGTGGAAATACCACGGCTCCAAAGCGATCCACTGCTATCAGAACCAGATCCTGAGTCGAAACGATATAGGAAACGTGATCAAAGAAAGAGACAAGCTTACACAAGGCCTGACCAAGCTGACCACCGATAAGAAACGAGTAATTGGTGTGCAAATAGGACAGGTTCAAAGGTACCCTGAATATTGCAAACAGCAAATCAGATGAGGCCATGTTTGCGATAAAATAATTGATTGGCTTTCTTAAGTTCGGCGTTTTATAAACGGTCATTACAATGAGAGAATTTGCGGTCAGTGAAACGACGATGATCTGACAGAAGGTAACAGTTCCTCCGATTTTCAACGCAGTAAAATTTAAGCAGCTCCAAGACTCGCTGGATCCGTTCGCTGTTGAATTTATTCTTAGCTTTGCGACGTATCAAAGGATCGGGGAATTGTACACATGCAGTCAAAGAGACTTTGAATTACTGCTCTGCATATTGCGTATGTTGTTTGAATCAGAACTTTTATTGACAATCGTAAGCGCTCTGCAAAGCCTCCGCACAGCTATCCTCTGCGGCCTTCAAAAAGTGTCGTTGTATTGTAATGGTCCGGCATAATCCACCAACAGACTTTTTAACAGAAACAGTGGGGTGTTAGTATGTTATAAACCAACCAGAACACTTCATTTAGATCAGGTGATTGTATTAAGAAATCGATTGAGAAGATGATTAAACAACAAAAAATGATATCTTTGGTAACACCATCATCAACTACACAATTTGACAGTTAAACACAGGAAGCAGAGGCGAAGCTGCCTTTAAGCCATTACACCCAGGCTTAACAGGTAATTATGAGGCAAAAATAAGTGCATATTATTAAGTGTGCCTAGAGCATGAAGTTTTTATACATTTTAAAACATTTACTTCTCGATCAAGCTAAAAAAAGGAAAACCAAAAGTCTTCTGTCGGCAAAGAAAAATTTTCAGCTTCCTCTCACAAGGGCATGTTCAGACTCCTTTGACTGCTCAGTTTTAATTGTTACGAACTTCAGTACTTGTTGGCCACAGTTCTCTTTTTCGATAGGGTTGTTGCACGTCATTTATATAATAATCATCAGAAAAACACACCCGCTTTAAACCGTAGATGATCTTAGACGCCCAGGGCGTTTAATAATTTTAGGGTTCCAAGAAGAGGCGGTTAAATGACAGGAGTCATTTAAAAGAGAAAGGAGTTTGTTGTCATTTATGAAAGAACCTAATTTTCAAAACTAATATGCTTTCTGCAAAAATGTGTAGAGAGCTAATAAATAGCAGAATATCAAGTCCATGAATTGATGCCGCCTAGGCCGTCTAGAGATCCTTATGAGCGCTCGTTCAAATCTCAACTTCTATGTCAGAATCCTAGTTCAGGGTCAATGTATTGTCATCTCTAATCAATTCGAACTTTTAAATGGAACTTTGAAAGACTGAACAAGATGCAATGCTCAAATTCTTGTTAATCAAGCAGGCAACTGAATAATTTGAATGATTTGGCTAGTTTTTGCTAATTTCTAATAATTTTTGAAATAATTTCCATGGGGGCGTCTACTAGACAAAAGGGTGTTAATTAGCAAGGGCGTCTAAAGCAAACATAATATCATAGAGCGGCGCTTATTAAATGAGCCAAGAGGCGTTGGAATGTCAGTTAGTCATTAGATCATTTATGGTAACTCATCAATGCCTAAGTAAGCCCCAGTTGTAATTTTCTAGGAGAGACTCATTAGCATTGAACCTTCGAGTTATTTCCTTTGTATAAAAGAAATTCTTTCTTAATTGCTCCTTTTAGCCCTTTAAAAGCTTGGGTTGTCCAGTCGACATAATACAACGGGAGCAACGAGAAAGAACAAAGTATTGGCTCCTAAACAAAATTTAACCAAAAACATGGAGAGAGGTACCAAAATTACAGTTTCAAAATCATGCCAGTTAGTCGATCTACCGGAAGGTGTTAATCGAAAATAATTGGCTGGAGTGTTGCATCAATTAACTGCGGATGTGTTTGGAGGACAAATTAAAAAAGGCAATATACGTGCTAAACAGCAGAAGTTACAACAGTAGATGTCAATCTTAACAAATACACTTAAGAATGACAAGGAAGTATTCCATACAATTAGTATTATTCGTATATCTTTGTTTCATTTAAAAATCATAAACTGCTTAAATTCGATCGATAAAAAGGAAAAAAATAGTCCACTAGCTACAAACACCATAAATAAGGAGGATAGATAATTAATACCCTTTAAATTCAGATCATGACCAAAGGTATTTTCGCCGGATAGGTATATTTTTCCCTAGAAAGTGTAATTTATTCACACAGGTTATATATATGTTTCATTACAACAAATTCATGACAAGAGAAGGTTTCGTTTGATCATTAGTTTAGACGTTGAAGTTGCAGCGTAAATTATATAGATTACTCAATTTATCACTAGTCGGTAGTTCTCTGTAAACTGTTTGAAGCAGGTCCAAGACTGTTGAAAATGTAGCTGAAAATACGTGTTCAATGCATATTTTACTAAACAGGTGTGTGAAATGTTAAATTCATTGGTAGGGAGTCTTGTGGTCAAGGGTGCAGGATGAGGTTTTTCATCTACGAACACTAAAAATTTATCGCCATTGTAGTTTTGTCTCTTCTTAGTAAACTGTTTAAAACAGTTCCAAGACTGGATCGATCCATTCCCTATTGTCGAGTTTATGTGTGCTGCGGGCCTTCTGTACAACGCAGTATTCATCACGGCGATCAGTTAAGATCCAATTTTTTAAAACTTTAATTTTTATGTGCTCTTGAGAAGGCAGCTGAGCCCAATAACTGTTATTAAGACCGATATGGCCATGCTTTCAAGCTGAACAGACTAAAGAACGCTATCAGTTTAAAGCCATCGAAAAAAAAGATATTTGGAAACCAATATGAGTAGACATTTTAAACTCTGGTGTGATACATATTATTTGCAAGTAAAAATACGCCCTTTATGTATTTAAACATAGGTGATCAAAATTTATAAAACGACAAAATGTCTATAAAAACATTTCAAAGGGGCATTACCATTTAATTGATTTTGTGAAAAAGACAACACCTTGCCTCTTAAACTTCCTGTTAAAGTTGTATTTTTCAGTGGGCACTGAACAGCGTACGTGCCACAAGAAAATGCAGTTTTTTCTTTGCTTCTTTTGAAAACGCACAAAATACTGTCCAACCGTGGGGTGGCGCTAAAATTTCAACAGACTGAGATGTTTATAATTGTCCCTAGCTTTTATTCGTTTCCTTTTTACGGCAGAACCTCTTCCTTTAACTTAGCGGTTCTGCAATAATTTACAGTTGTTAGTTGTACAGTTGTATATCGCCGCCTACGCTCCCAATAACGTTTCTAGTTGTCCGTCCCTGAGTTCTACTTATCGCGCAAACGTTTACAATACGTGGCCTATGCTGTCACATTTCGCAGTCACGGGAGACTAAACTAAACACATCTTATTATTAATCCTCAGTCAAGTGCGCCGACGGCATTCGTGGTGACTTTTTATTCACAAGTCTTCCACGTACCTCTAAATCTTAACATATTCAGTCAAAAGCACATTTTTGTGAGTTAGGACTGTACAAAAGAACATTTCATGAGTCTTAACTTCTAAGATTTTTTCGATAATTACTACTAAAAGACACTGATAGTCACGATACATTTATTCAGGCGCGTGTTTCCACGAACCTCTAACTCTAGGCAATATCAACAAAAAGGACATTTTTGCGATCTACGCCTGTGCAAAAGAACATTTTATCAGTCTTTTAAGAGCTTTTCTGTATTTACTGCTAAACATAAAACAGATAATCGGGTTGATAGCACAGTACGCGTTAGCCATATAAAGGGTGACTTCATCGTATATCCTGAAACTAGACGAGAAATGCGTGGAAATGTGGTGTGCAATTAAAACGATGATAGTGCGAGGTAACCAGCAAAACACAAGCACTGTTACGATAGCAATGGACATTTGAAGCACGTTCCTGATTCTTCTGTTCCGCTGTTGCTGAGTGTTGGCGGACTGTTCACCTGGGTGTGCCTGTGTCTTGAGCTTGATAACAATGATGGAGTAAAGAATGACTAACAACATCACAGAGACGTATAACAGAATGTACATTGCTAGTAGGTAACTGGAAAACGACGATGACTCTCCGAATGCTTTCTTCCAGTTCAAAACACACCAGGTTCCCTCTGGGGATTCAACGATCTCTTTGGCGAACAAGTATGGCGAAGTGACAGCTGCGGCAACTATCCACGTGGCGAGAACGAAGAGGGGACACAGCTTGGATCTGATGAGTGGGGAACGGAGTGGAAAAACCACGGCTCCAAATCGATCCACTGCTATAAGAATGAGATTCTGAATCGAAACCGTTAAGGAAACTTGTCCAAAGAAGGGGAAAAGCTTACAAAAGGCCTGGCCAAGCGGACCACCGATAAGAAAAGAGGTGGTGTGCAACTGTGACAGGTTCCAAGGTATCGTGAATACTGGAGTCAGCAAATCAGATGAGGCCATGTTTGCGATGAAATAATTTATCGGTTTTCTTAAGTTCGGCGTTTTACAAACGATGATAACAATGAGAGAATTTGCGGGCAGTGAAACGATAATGAACAGACAATAGGTAACGGTTCCTCCGATTTTCCACGCAGCGAAATCAAAGCAGTTCCAGGACCCGCTGGATCCGTTCGCCGTTGAGTTCATGCTTAGCTTAGCGACGTATCTACGGAATTGTACACATGCAGGCAAGTACCTTTGAATTACTGCTCTGTATACTGCGTAGGCTGTTTGAGTGGCAGAACTTTTATTGACAACTGTAAGCCCCCCTGCGAGGCCTCAGCACAGCTGTCTTCTGAGCCTTTCAAAAAGTGAGTTTGCATTGTAATGTTCCGTCATTATCCGCCAACCGACCTTTTGACAGAATTGAAACAGTGGGGTACTAAAATGTTATAAAACATCCAGAACACTTCATTTAGGCCAGTTGGTTGTATTAAGGAATCGACTGAGAACATGATTAAACAAGTGTGTTTTAACACATTAAAAATATCTTTGGTAGTACCATCATCAACGACAGAAGTTTGACAGTTAACCACAGGAAGCAGAGGCGAAGCTGCCTTCAGAGGAAAAATAAGTGCATTTTATCACGTGTGCATAAAACATGAAGTTTTTAAAACAATTACTTCTCGATCAACCTAATAATGGGAAGACCGAAAGTCTGCTGTCGGCAAAGAGAAACTGGCAGGTTCTTCTGACAAGGGCTTGTTACTCCTTTGACTGCTCAGTTTTCATTGTTACAAACTTTAGTACTTGTTGGCTACAGTTCTCTTTTTCGATGATGTTGTGGCAATTCATTTTTATATAATGACCAGAGATCGAGGAGAGTGTTATCCGTCGAGGCCGTAGACCTAGGCGTATGACACCCTCCGAGATCTCCATAATTCTTCATATGATACGAAAGCCGAATTTAATAACTGTTTTATTATTCATTCAAAATAATTCCTAGTTTAAAAACACAGCTAAAACATGCTTACCTCCATCGATCCATCGATGTTCAGTTCATCTTCGATAGTGTACGTTTAGGTTTGTCCAGCTCCACAAATATTCTCCAAATAGCAGATGTCGCCCTTCGAGTTTTCTTCTTGCTGTTCCTGCCATGTTTTTAGCTATTTTTTCGCCTAGTTCTTACTCTTGAAAAGAGTGAAATGTCCGCCATTTTTTCAAGTTCACAACCAAAACAACTCAACCTCGTCCCCAGGTCTTCTCGGTTAACGGTGCCCTAACATGCGAAAACGCTGCATTTTTGACTTCATTTCCTCGTTAAAGTCAAATTTCTTCCAAATTTGGTCATCAGTAACTGGTTATGGTCAATTAAACGTGTGCTTTTAGCCAATCAGAATCGGGGAAATATTTTGAATGAATAGTAAAATGATTTATGCATTAGGTTCGGCACATGAAAAGTTCGGCGTATGAATCAAAGCCGTTCCAAAGTTGCTCCAAAGGCGAAATTCCCCCTCTTGACTAGGCGAAAAGAACGGCTGAGTCGTTTCAAATTGAAGCAGGCGTTCCTAATTGATTCAGACGCCGAACTTTTCATGTACTTAATTCAATGTATTATAGGTTCGGCTCATGAAAAGCTCGGCGTCTGAACCGGGCCTAAGTGATTATTTGGTAAGCGGCAAATTTAGGAAGGATAGATCTTTCCAGAAAAGGCAATACGTGCCAGACAACAGAAGTTACAACCTACTTCGTGTGAAACACAGCTTTTGGGATTCGTAAACGACCTAATTAACACTATGCATGCTGGATGCCAGACGGATATCCTGGTGATGGACTTCAGTAAGGCATTTGATAAAGTCAGCCATCCTCGTCTTGTTACCAAGCTGAAGTATTATGGAATTGGTGGTAGGACAAACAGATGGGTCCAATCGTTCCTAAGTGGCAGAACACAGAGAGTCGTCCTCGAAGGAGAATTTTCAGACGACGCCGAAGTACTCTCTGGCGTACCACAAGGTTCTGTCTTGGGTCCATGCTTATTCCTTTTTTATATAAATGACCTACCCGAATCCCTTGCCTCTAATGTTAGACTATTTGCTGATGACACCATTGTGTACCTGACCATCCACTCAGACAGTGACGCCCAAGTACTCCAAAGAGACCTAGACAAATTAGCCGAATGGGAAACCCTATGGAAAATGGAGTTCAATCCAGACAAGTGTGAAGTACTTAGAGTAGGGCGTAAGCGTGTTATGGTACAAAATGATTATATTCTTCATGGTGAGACACTAGCAACAGCTGACTCAGCCAAATACCTCGGAGTTACTATAGCATCAGACCTGAGATGGAACAAACACATCGACATCATCACAAGTAAAGCAAATAGAACCCTTGGATTCCTGAAAAGGAATCTAAAGATTAACTCTACTGCACTCAAGTCCACTGCCTATAAAACATTGATTCGACCCTCCCTCGAGTATGCCTGCACCGTTTGGGATCCATACACACAGGGAAACATCTATAAGCTCGAGATGGTGCAGCGTCGGGCTGCAAGATTTGTTCTTGGAAGATACAACAACACATCCAGCGTAGGGGACATGCTACTTGAGCTCGGCTGGACTTCCCTTCAAACCAGGAGACAGACACTTAGACTCTTCATGATGTATAAAATTCATAAAGGCTTGATTGCCATGGATGCCCAAGAGTTCATGACTCCACTTCAAAGGAGATCACGGCATGTAAATTCATACGCGTACAAAATCCCCCACTCAAAGACGGACTACCACATGTACTCGTTTTTCCCGAGAACGATACGAGAGTGGAACAGCCTGGCCAATGAAACAGTAATTGCACCAAATTTGAAGGCCTTCAAGAAAAGCCTGCCGTCTGACTAAGGCCAAACCAAATGCTAACTTTGACTTTTATTATTGACATTATTGTTATCTTTTTTAGTTTTTATCATAGCCTTTTAGCCTTATTTTAAATTGTAGTTTTTATTTATACGCTCACTAGAATCTTCAGAATTGAAGGAGGTGAGTCGTTCAGGAAGAAGAAGAAGAAGAATACCATCAACTGCTTAAATTCGATCGACAACGGGGAACAGCTGGCACACTAGATGAAAACGCCATAAATAAGGAGGATAGATAAGTAATTTCCTCAAAATTCAGATCACTACGAAAGGTATTTGAAGCGTAACGTATTCTCATAAGAAATACAGGGAATTCATGAAAGGAGAAGGTTTCTTTTGATCGCTATTTTAGGCGTTAAAAATGCAGTGTAAATTTAAACAATTAATAAACGAATCTTTGTGATATCTAACATTGAATCCTGATGAAATATCCCTTAGTGAATTTATCATGCAGCGACCACTAAAGGTAACTTAAGGTTAAAGCGCGCACGAGCCAAAGGTCTAAACCGGGCCGGAGCTTATCCCGGTTTCCTCACCATGAAGCATGTTTAGAAGTATTGTTTCTCCCCTCTGGACGGGATGATAGTCCATCTCAGTGTTACCCCCAGTTGTATGTCGCCGGCACCCATTTATACACCTGGATGAACAGAGCAAAAGTGGACAGTGAAGTTCCTTGTCTAAGGAAACAACGCGACGGGCGAGGCTTGAACCTCTGTGTTCGAGGAGTTAACCGCTCGGCCTCACACGCCTCCACTGAAGAGCATCAACCAAATTTTAAACATTAAGGAGAACTGAATAAAGCTGAGGGAAATTTAATCAAGTCTAAAACGTTTGCTGCTTGCATTTTCATTGTTTAAGGGTATATATCAGGATTGTTCGTTTTATTATTAATAAGTTACTTATTATTATTAGTATCATTTATTTAGCATTATTTTATTATTGTTATTTACTCTTCACAAGTGTTGAGCTGATAGTGTATTTTAATGTGTATTTTAATTTTGTATGTTCAGGAAATTCGTGTGAAATGATAGTAAATATACAACGCTAGGCAGCAGAGTAACTAAGCATCTTATCGCTGTTACCGAATTTGCTCCTCCGCTTTCCTGCTTAAATCTGCCCTTGATGACCTTCGGAAACTCCTGCTTCAAAATGGCTATCCACATGGCATTATCACTTACAACATTAACGACGTCCTAAACAGAAACAGAAACAAGCCAAACAGCCCTGTCTCTAGGGTTCCGAAGAAAGATATTGTCATCTTATTACCTTACTTAGGTGTACAAAGTGACCAAATCTCTAAGCGTCTGAAATCATGTGTATACAATTTCTGTTCAGCTGTCAATCTCAAGATAATTTTTCAAAGCTCTCGCCGAATCAAATCATTCTTTCCATACAAGGACCGTCTAAATCGTTCACAGAAATCTAAGGTCATTTATAAAGCTGGTTGCTGGGACTGTAGTGACTTTTAGTTGGCAAAACGAAACGACGGCTTCATGATAGGAAAACGGAACATTTCAGGGCTCTCACTAAGAATGACCCCACATCAGCCATTGCTGACCATATAAGAACCACAGGTCACAACATCAAGTGGGATCATTTTGATATTCTAGCTTCCGGTAAAACAGATTATCATTGTAAAATAAAAGAAACTTTGCTTATCCAAGAACTTAAGCCGGCCCTTAATGTAAACGTCAGCAGTGAGAAGCTGATACTTTACTAATTAGCTCAAGCTTTTATTGTTTTACTGTTAAGAAACAGATGTTTCTTAATCTCGTTTCCAGACCCCTTATTTACATTTCATATATAGTTTTCATAAAATTGCAACGGTCTTTATTCCACTTTTGAAAATGTGTGTTGCGTAGCATACGAAAAGTCAAGTTATTAAAATGCGTAAGTTTGATATGTTTATCACCGCTGTTTGTGCTTTATTCCTCGTTAAACTACGATGGCCCAAGAACAAAAGCCTTTATGTTTCAGGAGAAAGCAGCTCGTTTCGGTTTTCTCAAGGAAGCCACGCCCATTTCAAGCCTTCTAGAGGCCTTAAATAAATAACTTGTTGTGGGAGAGCGGACGCAACCAATTCTACTGAAGACCCTTTGGCAGACTCTTCTCCCACCCAGAAAAACAAGGTTGCTAAGGAATCGTGGTCATCTCGAGCGCTAATTTGGGTATTTACCAATTAACGCCCCACCTTTGTTACGGAGCTTGATATAAAGAGATATCAAAACCATATTGCTTGAGGAATAAGACCTCGACCTACTCGTGAGTTCTTAAGTTTCAATGCACGACGAGGTGTACATATTCTATGTTGAATTGTGCACACCTAGTACGCGCCTCACTTAATTCTCTCTATATTCCCCTCAGTGTTTTACCCTTAGTTGAAATAAGCGCCGCGGCGCTTAATCGACTATTTACGGTAAACACAGGAAGCAGGGGCGTAGCTGTCTTTAAGCAACTAAGCTTAGGCTTAGCTAGTAAATGCCGCATGAGTGGTGATTTATGTAAACCTGACTTTTGCATTATCTTTTCCTTTTCATTAACTGCACTGCAAATTATGCAAATTTATGAAAAGCTGATTTTACACGTGCAAAGCGAGCAAGCCCCTTGGTAGGGTGGCTAGCAAATCTTTTTTTAAGTACAAACTCTCTAAACAATTAACCTGTTTTGCCTTCAAAACAATACTGTCCTAACTTGCGCCATTTTAAAACAAAAGTTTTCTCCCTACCCCAGATAGTATTTCATCGTTCAGTCGACAAAATTTAGTGGAGGACCTACCCCCGCTGCGCAATTTATTGACACACATTTCCACGTGACCAGCTGCAACCAGGGTTCTTTTTCGATGCAAGAGAAAGAACCCTGGGAACTAGGTTGCTATTTAAGCAATAGAAAGCGTTTTCCGTGTTTGCATAGCCTGACATAAACACGAGAGGGGTGTGGAGTATTTGAGACAGTTATGCAAACACGAGATGAAGTCGAGGGTTTGCATAACTGTCGAGAATTCTCCCAAACACCTAGAGTGTTTATATCAGAATATGCAAACACAGGAAAAAGTTTTCTGTTGCTTTTATAAAATAACCTTCTCGAGAAAAAAAAGCAAAACTCTCTTGTTTAGAACATTGATTAAAAGAGAAATTCTTACCAGTCGCAAAGTCTTGTACACGAACCTTGTACGCGTAACCAGTTTTTGCTATGCAAAAAAGATGCTTTCTAAAATACGATTTTTTCTCGCTTAAAAAGTCAGCTCAAGCGAAACAAAAATTGACACAGCTGTTTCTAAAGATTTTTCAAGTTTCAACCGAAGAGGAAATGGGTAAGTAAAGTAAACTTGTCGAGTTTTTCAACTCAAAATACGTGCTTGGGTGATTGGCGCGCGGAAAACAAAACATCTTGACGTCACAACAATGTCTACATACTATCATGCAAACACGCCTCTCGGCCAATCAGATCGCGCCTACTCTCTTAGTTATTTTATAAACTTGTATACCGTATATCCGATGGTGTCCGCCATGACGTCATATAGTAGTTTGACGTCACGACGCATTTTTTGCTTCTGGGCAACATTCGACTGAAATGGCCAAAGTGCTTGCTTTTTTTTGCGGTCGTTTTAGGAGTCGGTAAGTGCTTTTTGCAATGAATTTCGAATACAAAAGTACTTTTAAGAGCAAATGGAAGTGATTTGGGATAGTTAACTTTAAGGTATGAGCGAAAATCGAGCAAAAAAAAAAAACACGTTTTGCTCGCAGGCGAGTATATACCGTATCGGCTAAGTTAGGCATCTGTTCTTTAAATGCCATGAAATGCGTTTACGTTAGACTTCCACCATCAAAACAGTAGTCATTCTTCTGAATTCGTGTTTAATAGGGTTCGATCAACTTTATCCAGGGCGCGCTGGCGGAAGTTCTAGGGAAAAGGTTATTAACACGAATCTTTTCAACCACTTCGCATTGTGTTCACGTCGCGTCGTGGTAACGAAATGGGCTGTCGTGCAGACAGTCTCGAGTTCGATTCCCCATAGAACCTGTTTTTTCTTCTCTTCTTTTCTTGTCCTTTCTTTTTTTCTTTTTCTTCACGTTTAGTCTTCTTTTTAGTAATTGTAGTTTTGTTTGATTTTTTTATATAGCTTAAGTTTTTTAAATTTATAAATTTTTTTCCTTATTGCCTTTCAACTTCCTGCCCTTCTTCCGAAGTCCTTCGCGAGGTCCTGCGTTTTACGTATTTCTAGTTCTAATGAGTTCAAAACGCCCATTTTAAAGCGTATTTTGAATTTGTGTCAAATGGATTGTAAAAACACAAATCCAAGAACATTTTTTAATGTGGCTCTTAACCCCACGCGGCTGAGAAAGAGTGATCAGGGAGTCATGATCTAGAGCGCAGGAAATTTTTTCATTTACGAACAGTAACAATTTATCACCATTGTAGTTCTGTACTTTCTCTTTAAACTGTTTGACGCAGATCCAAGGCTGGGTTGATCCATTCCCTATTGTCGAGTTTATGTTTGCTGCGCGCCTTACAACGCAGTATTCATCACGGCGATCAGAACCAAACTTTTTAAACTTTAATTTTTATGTCCCCTTGCGAAGCCTGAACACAATAATTGTTATAAGACCGATATGACCGTCCTTTTAAGCTGATCAGACTAATGAATGCTATTTTAAAGCCGTGGTGGTAGTAGTAATAGTGGTGTAATGGGTCACCATTCTTATAAAAATGTTGTCTATTTTTTGTCTGATTGCTGATTGGCTGGACATTTTGTGACTTAGTACTATCATGTCTCGCTAAACCAACGAATCGGAAATATCCCAAAGTGAGGCTCGGAGGTTCGGAAATATGTTAACGAGGAATGACATTATGAAGTAAGAAGAGAGAGATACTTGGTAGTAGTAAGTGAGTAGTAAGTGAACTTATATATGTGTCCAAGAGAGACAAGGAAGAAAAGTGGGACAGAATTTCTGTCCCCTCATTACGCATGCAAAGTGCGGAGGACGCAAACGATGATGAAAATGAGAGAATTTGCCACCAGTGAAACGATGATGATCTGACAGAAGGTAGCAGTTCCTCCGATTTTCAAAGCAGTAAAATTTAAGCAGCTCCAAGACTCGCTGGATCCGTTCGCTGTTGAATTTATTCTTAGCTTTGCGACGTATCAAAGGATCGGGGATTTGTACACATGCAGTCAAAGAGACTTTGAATTACTGCTCTGCATATTGCGTATGTTGTTTGAATCAGAACTTTTATTGACAATCGTAAGCGCTTTGCAAAGCCTCCGCACAGCTATCCTCTGCGGCCTTCAAAAAGTGTCTTTGTATTGTAATGTTCCGGCATAATCCACCAACAGACTTTTTAACAGAAACAGTGGGGTGTTAGTATGTTATAAACCAACCAGAACACTTCATTTAGATCAGGTGATTGTATTAAGAAATCGATTGAGAAGATGATTAAACAACAAAAAATGATATCTTTGGTAATACCATCATCAACTACACAATTTGACAGTTAAACACAGGAAGCAGAGGCGAAGCTGCCTTTAAGCCATTACACCCAGGCTTAACAGGTAATTATGAGGCAAAAATAAGTGCATATTATTAAGTGTGCCTAGAGCATGAAGTTTTTATACATTTTAAAACATTTACTTCTCGATCAAGCTAAAAAAAGGAAAACCAAAAGTCTTCTGTCGGCAAAGAAAAATTTTCAGCTTCCTCTCACAAGGGCATGTTCAGACTCCTTTGACTGCTCAGTTTTAATTGTTACGAACTTCAGTACTTGCTGGCCACAGTTCTCTTTTTCAATAGGGTTGTTGCACGTCATTTATATATAGTGATCAGAAAAGCACACCCGCTTTAAACCGTAGATGATCTTAGAAGCCCAGGGCGTTTAATAATTTTAGGGTTCCAAAAGGGGGCGGTTAAATGACAGGAGTCATTTAAAAGAGAAAGGAGTTTGTTGTCATTTATGAAAGAACCTAATTTCCAAAACTAATATGCTTTCTGCAAAAATGTGTAGAGAGCTAATAAATAGCGGAATATCAAGTCCATCAATTGATGCCGCCTAGGTCGTCTAGAGATCCTTATGAGCGCTCGTTCAAATCTCAACTTCTATGTCAGAATCCTAGTTCAGGGTCAATGTATTGTCATCTCTAATCAATTCGAACTTTTAAATGGAACTTTGAAAGACTGAACAAGATGCAATGCTCAAAGTCTTGTTAATCAAGCAGGCAAGTGAATAATTTGAATGATTTGGCTAGTTTTTGCTAATTTCTAATAATTTTTGAAATAATTTCCATGGGGGCGTCTACTAGACAAAAGGGTGTTAATTAGCGAGGGCGTCTAAAGCAAACATAATATCATAGAGCGGCGCTTATTAAATGAGCCAAGAGGCGTTGGAATGTCAGTTAGTCATTAGATCAATGCCTCATCAATAACTCATCAATGCCTAAGTAAGCCCCAGTTGTAATTTTCTAGGAGAGACTCATTAGCATTGAACCTTCGAGTTATTTCCTTTGTATAAAAGAAATTCTTTCTTAATTGCTCCTTTTAGCCCTTTAAAAGCTTGGGTTGTCCAGTCGAAATAACACAACGGGAGCAACGAGAGAGAACAAAGTATTGGCTCCTAAACAAAATTTAAACAAAAACAGGGAGAGAGGTACCAAAATTACAGTTTCAAAATCATGCCAGTTAGTCGATCTACCGGAAGGTGTTAATCGAAAATAATTGGCTAGAGTTTTGCATCAATTAACTGCGGATGTGTTTGGAGGACAAATTAAAAAGGCAATATACGTGCTAAACAGCAGAAGTTACAACAGTAGATGTCAATCTTAACAAATACACTTAAGAATGACAAGGAAGTATTCCATACAATTATTATTATTCGTATATCTTTGTTTCATTTAAAAATCATAAACTGCTTAAATTCGATCGATAAAAAGGAAACAATAGTCCACTAGCTACAAACACCATAAATAAGGAGGATAGATAATTAATACCCTTTAAATTCAGATCATGACCAAAGGTACTTTCGCCGGATAGGTATGTTTTTCCCTAGAAAGTGTAATTTATTCCCACAGGTTATATATATGTTTCATTACAACAAATTCATGACAAGAGAAGGTTTCGTTTGATCAGTATTTTAGACGTTGAAGTTGCAGCGTAAATTATATAGATTACTCAATTTATCACTAGTCGGTAGTTCTCAGTAAACTGCTTGAGGCAGGTCCAAGACTGTTGGAAATGTAGTTGAAAATGCGTGCTCAATGCATATTTTACTAAACAGGTGTGTGAAATGTTAAATTCATTGGTAGGGAGTCTTGTGGTCAAGGGCGAAGGGATTTTTTTCATCTACGAACACTAAAAATTTATCACCATTTTAGTTTTGTCTCTTCTTTGTAAACTTTTTAAAGCAGTTCCAAGACTGGATCCATCCATTCCCTATTGTCGAGTTTATGTGTGCTGCGCACCTTCTGTACAACGCAGTATTCATCACGGCGATCAGTTAAGGTCCAAATTTTTCAAACTTTAATTTTATGTTCCCTTGAGAAGCCAGCTGAGCACAATAATTGTTATTAAGACCGATATGGCCATGCTTTCAAGCTGAACAGACTAAAGAATGCTATCAGTTTAAAGCCATGGTGGTTGTATTTAGAAATCGATTAAAAAGATATTTGGAAACCAATGTGAGTAGACATTTTAAACTCTGGTGTGATACATATTATTTGCACGTAAAAATACGCCCTTTATGTATTTAAACATAGGTGATCAAAATTTATAAAACGACAAAATGTCTATAAAAACATTTCAAAGGGGCATTACCATTTAATTGATTTTGTGAAAAAGACAACACCTTGCCTCTAAAATACACTGATAGTCACGATACATTTATTCAGGCGCGTGTTTCCACGAACCTCTAACTCTAAGCATTATCAACAAAAAGCACATTTTTGCGATCTACGCCTGTGCAAAAGAACATTTTATGAGTCTTTTAAGAGCTTTTCTGTATTTACTGCTAAACATAAAACAGATAATCGGGTTGATAGCACAGTACTCGTTAACCATATAAAGGGTGACTTCATCGTATATCCAGAAACTACACGAGAAATGCATGGAAATGTGCTATGCAATTAAAACGTTGATAGAGCGAGATAACCAGCAAGACACAAGCACTGTTACGATTGCAAGGGACATTTGAAGCACGTTTCTGTTTCTTCTTTTCCGCTGTTGCTGAGTGTTGGCGGACTGTCCACCTGGGTGTGCCTGTCTCTTGAGCTTCATAACAATGATGGAGTAAAGAATGACTAACAACATCACAGGGATGTATATCAACGGAATGTACATTGCTAGTAGGTAACTGGAAAACGAGGATGACTCTCCGAATGCTTTCTTCCAGTTCAAAACACACCAGGTTCCCTCTGGGGATTCGACGACTCGGCTCGTTGGCGAACAAGTATGGCGAAGTGACAGCTACGGCAACTATCCACGTGGCGAGAACGAAGAGGGGACACAGCTTGGATCTGATGAGTGGGGAACGGAGTGGAAAAACTTCGGCTCCAAATCGATCCACTGCTATAAGAATGAGATTCTGAATCGAAACCGTTAAGGAAACGTTTACAAAGAAGAGGAAAAGCTTACAAAAGGCCTGGCCAAGCGGACCACCGATAAGAAGAGAGGTGGTGTGCAACCTTGACAGGTTCCAAGGTATCATGAATACTGGAAACTAGCAAAATCAGATGAGGCCATGTTTGCGATGAAATAGTTTATCGGTTTTCTTAAGTTCGGTGTTTTATAAACGATGATAACAATGAGAGAATTTGCGGCCAGTGAAACGATTATGAACAGACAGTAGGTAACGGTTCCTCCGATTTTCCTCGCAGTAAAATTTAAGCAGTTCCAATATCTGCTGGATCCGTTCGCCGTTGAGTTCATGCTTAGCTTAGCGACGTATCTACGGAATTGAACACAAGCCGTCAAGAGACTTTGAATTACTGCTCTGGATACTGCGCATGCTGCAGAACTTTTATTGACAATCGAAAGCCCCCTGCGAAGCAACAGCAGAGCTGTCCTCTGAGGCCTTGAAAAAGTGAGTTTGTTTATTGTAATGTTCCGGCATTATCCGCCAACCGACCTTTTGACAGAATTGAAACAGTGGGGTATTAAAATGTTATAAGCCATCCAGAACACTTCATTTAGGTCAGGTGTTTGTATTAATAAATCGATTGAGAAGACAATTGACCACTCCAGAAATACCCTAACATACCATAATGCTCTTTGTTTGCCACCCCAAAATTTTGCATAAGCATTGTCTTCAGTTTCTCTTGGGACCTCTTTAACTCCCAAGAGAAACTGAAGACAATGCTTATGCAAAATGTTTGGGTTGCAAACAAAGAGCATTATGGTATGTTATGGTATTTTCTGGAGTAGCCAATTAAACAAGTGTGTTTTAACACACTAAAAAAATGATATCTTTGGCAGCACCATCATCAACTAGTCCTCGATGCAACACCTGCAGTTACATCATTTCTGTCGCTGATGGGTGGCACTATTTTTTTCTCCATCCGTGACCATTCCTACTTCTTTAAATTGGTTAAACTGAACTATTCCAGGCTCACAGAAAGTCAGGGGGAAAGGCACGCGAAATGTTGGTGGGGCAGAAAAAAGGGAAAAGGAACCGTCAGCCCTGCTACACTACATATTTTTCTGGTGGAGAGGGCTATCCACCGGAAAAGTGAGTAGTAGGAAACTGAGTAGATTAATGAAGCTGAAGCAGATTAAAGCTCAGCTTTTAAGATGAGCAAAATAATGAACACTTTAAAGCCATTGTGGTTGTACTTAGAAATCGATCAGTGAAAACACATTTGGAGACCAATATGAGTAGCAATTTTAAACTGTTATGATATATATCAGTTTTCGTTAACATTTCTTTTTATTTTTTTCAGTTTATTTCCCCCTTGCATGGATATTTATTTTGTGCTTCACCCACCCCACCACCATAACATTTCTAATTGTTCATTACTTTCATCTCATCCTGCGAGCAGAACTTCCTAATTTTGTTGAGTGACGCCAAGTGATCGAGCAGCAAGCGAATGAACGGCTCTGCTGCTGAGAGTGTGCATGGTCCCTCCCTGAGTTTTAGTCAGTGGTGGATCCCAGGGAGGGGCCCTGGGGGCTTGGGTCCCCTTTATTTTCAGACCAAACTGAGGCCCTAGGGGCCGAAGCATTTTGTTTGGAGACCAGCCCTCCTTATCTAAGAGTCTGGATAACCAGGGCCCCCCTTGTCTCAAGGCCTGGGTCCGGCTCTGTTATTTACCACCCAAACCCTTACAATACGTCGCCTATGCTGTCACTCTGGAACACATTTTACTTCTCCAAGGACATTAATAGTCATGATAGTTTTTATTGGCAAATGTTCCTTGAACCTCCAACTCTTGACATATCCATGCATATAATCAAAAGCATACATTTGCGACCTACGCCTGTACAAAAGAACATTTTATGATTCTTTTAATACCTTGTAAATAATTACTACTAAACATGAAGCAGATGATCGGGTTGATAGCACTGTAAGTGTGAATCAAAAAGTAGGTTACATAAAAATATATCGAGAAACTACACGAGAAACGCGCAAACCTGTCCTGATACCGCATGATTAAATGGTTAGTATTGTAAGGTAACCAGCAAAGCACAAACACATCCTGTTACGATAGCAATGGACATTTGAACAAAGCTTCTGTTTCTTCTTTTCCGCTGTTGCTGATTGTTGGTCGACTGTTCACCTGGGTGTGCCTGTGTCTTGAGCTTGATAAAGATGATGGAGTAAAAGAATGAGTAACAGCAGCAAAGGGATGTATGTAACGGAATCTTGTGAGCTAGCAGGAAACTGGCACAGGACAATGACTCACCAAGCACTACCAGGTGATCTGTGACGTCACTGCGGGGGCCTGGGGAAAGAAATTTTAATGCCGTATCCCATAAACCAAAGTTGACGGGAACAGATTGAATTGAATTGAATTGGTGCGCGCTTTGGTTCATGGGATACGGCTTTAAGATTTCTTTCCCCAGGCTCCCGCAATGACGTCACAGATCACCTGGTATCTTCCCTCTCTTAACAGACCAGGTTCCCTCTGGGTCTTCAAGAAGCTCGAGGGTGAAGACGTCTGGTGAATTAAACTGAAACTGTGGCAAAGATCCACGTGACGAGAATGAAGAAGGGACACAGCTTGGATGTGATGAGTGGGGAACGGAGTGGAAACACCACGGCTCCAAATCGATCCACTGCTATAAGAACCAGATTCTGAATCAAAACGGCAAAGGTCGAACGTCACCAAAGAAAGGGACGAGCTTACACAAGGCCTGGGGCCCGTTTCTCTAAAGCCGGGATAATTAACGTGCCCATAAAGCTGTTGTGTTTACATGCAAGATAGTGGTTTCAATAGTTTTGCATCTAACAGGATAAAACCATTAGTTAGTAAAACAAAATGGAGTAGTTTGCTTGCCAGGACTCGCACGCTTATTCTTTATTTTTTGATTTGAATATTTGATTTCAGGCCCGAAATGTTACCAGGACTTTCGAGAAACGGGCCCCAAGCCAAACTTGACCACCGATAAGCCACGAGTTAGTGTGCAAGCCGGACAGGCTCAAAGGTATCGAGAATATTGTATACCGTAAACAAATCAGACGAAGCCATGTTTGCAATAAAAAAAGATTATAATTTATCGGTTTTTTTAAGTTCGGCATTTTACAAACAAGGATAACAATTAGAGAGTTTGCGACCAGTGAAACGATGATAATCAGACAAAAGGCAACGGTTTCTCCGATTTTCCGCGCAGTGAAATCAAAGCAGCTCCAAGACCCGCTGGATCCGTCCGCCGTCAGACTCGTTCCCAGTCCCTACTTATTTGTTCTTCAAAGGCAACGAAAGACTGGGGAGAAATGATGTCAAGGTCGCGGAGCAGGCTGGGAAGGGCGAAAGAAAAGTAAAAGCTCCCCGATTTTCGTGCGGCCTTCCCTTGATGCAACGCGTTCTAGTCAAAACCGCCTCAGAAGCGACTGGGAACGAGTCTGGTCCACCGTTGAGTTCATACTTAGGTTTGCGACGTATCTGTGGAATTGTACGTATGCGGTCAAGAAACTTTGAATTACTGCTCTGTATATACATTGCGTATCCTGTTTGATTCAGAACTTTTATTGGCAATTGTAAGTGCCCTGCGAAGCCTCAACACAGCTGCTTAAAGTGAGTTTGTACTCAGTAATAATGGTGTCAGTTTTCAACTGACCTTAAGCCAACCAGAGTATTAAAGAATCGATTGAAAAGAGGGGGGCCTTTCTTCATTAGCGAAAAAGTTGTTTATTAATTGAGACAAATTTTCTGTCATCATCAACCGCAAACAAATGATGCGGGTGGCTTTTCCGGTTTTTCTTAAAAATTTTGTCTGAGACGGGAAAGTCTTTAACCCTTTCAGAGCGGATGTCAGTAAATATCGACCGAAGGTCTACAAAAGTGAAAAATCGAAAATTCTCAAAAAACTTCACAAAGTAGCACTAGGTAAGCTATTAACATAAATGTAATTTTTACTTCGATCCGATAATTATTTTCCACGTACGGGGGGGTTATTGGTTTCGCGGCTCTCGGACCAGGTTTTCCAGGCCTGAGACCATGTGTCACAAAAAAATCGTTATAAAAATTTAAATCCACTATAATGCGGACAACAAATAACTTATTCAGAAGAGTACTTAATTGCACACATTTTAAGTGGTGAATTACGCAGTTTGAATGAAAGTGTAATATTTTGGAGATTTTTCATTATTTTCAATATTTTGAACGTTTTCGTTCAATGAAAAAATGGCAAATTTTCAAAGCCCAAAATCGTTGACTGGTACCTCGATTTCAGTAACGAGTCTTATACCACGTTAAAGAGCGTTATCTCTCCTTTCAAAATCTGTTTTCAAAACCATGGGCAACTTAAAAGAAAATTTTTGAGGCCAAAATATATAAGTAGTACTTTTCTGAAATTTGACCTTTCCAGACTCGGCGGGCCGATGCTAAAACTCAGAAAAATGCAGTAAGAAATCAGTTTGAGCAACAGTGATTTAACGTTATCAGCTATCAGAAACCAACACGTGTTTATCGAGCCATCTGATAAAATTTAAAGCCGTTTTCCAACAAGAAAAGCAGAGTTTAGCCATCTTCTGCTACCAAACGCACGAGTCACGTAAGGTTGTTGAAGGGCAAAGCGCAATAATAAACTTCAAAAAGCACAACGTTTCTGCGTCAAAGAATTAGACTTTAGCGGACAGAACAATGCCTACGAGTGTATGTTTCCTACCTTAGCATGGGTTTCGTAGATACTGGAAATAAAAAACATCAAGGACAGTATCGGCAAGAGCATCTTCGGCTGCTCTCAAACGACGGAGATACGTTACTTTTCACAGATTGACCGCTTACCACCTGTTTTTGGGCTCGCATTTCGACGGAACGCTTGCCTCGAGAGGCGCGCGGCACGGATCTGAACTCTTCTTCAACGAGACATTGAACTGAATTTATCGGAAATATGCCACCACCACCAACAACACGAGCTTTTTTCTGGTATTTGTTGTTTTTTTTAATACGAAAAGTTCGGGTAAGCAGATTCGCGCAAAAACCATTTGGCTTGAAAAATGTGTTTAAAAGCCCAACCTGGATTTGAAGCAAAAAGTATTTCCTCGAAATAAGCTAAAAATACCCAATTCACGCAGTGAAAAAATGGATGATTATGGAAGGATTATCGAATTCTTGCCTAACAGATGTAGGATTAGGGCTAGGCAAAAAGCCCATAACCTGCTCCTGTCGTTGTGAATCTCCTCAAGATCAGTAAGAACCGAAAACAACAGCTTAAAGGAGGTGCACACACCTTGAACTAGTCAGGGAAAAGGGGCTTCTGATTGAGCTAAACTGTCATTGATGCATGGTGCAATTAGGTAGACCTTTTACTATCCCCCGCGCAACCACAGGAACAAGTCCAGCCATTTGGGCCCGGGGATGGGGAGTACTTTGAAGTGGTCCTGTAGGGCACTTTTGGGGGTAGGGGCGGGGAAAATCGAAAATAACTTCTCTTTGTTTTTGTGAAGTACATCATTTCTCGCACGGTTGACAAGGTGACGGTGGACTCCGTGCCTGTGGAAAGGCCCTTTTGAAACATGTCCTAGCAACATGCAGGGCATCACGAAATTAACGTTAGCACCTTGAATCAACTCCATGAACAGGGAGAGGCGATAAGTCCCATCTTAAAAGATGGTTGATGTCTAGACGTGAATAGTCTGTCCACAGTCATTTTTCATTTTGTAACAGCGCACGAGTGAACCGGAGCGCAGTAACGAGCCCTAACCCCACCCCATTGCGGTCAATAAATCATCGCGTTTTTCATTTTTTTTTATGCGCGTTCGAGAACCTCCAAAGGGAATATTTAGGGTCTTTGTGTAGTTTCAGTTTATTTTACCGACAATAAAGAAGAAAACAAAGCAAAAGACAAGTATACAGAAATACGCAGAAGCAATGTGGTGAGGAGGCCCAAAAAGAAAACATAAGGCTTAGGTCATCCCCTCTTCGTTCGTTTAGCGTCGAATAGGTTTCCTGGTCTTGGGTGGGTCGGTCGGTGGGGTGAAAAAAAAAATCACAAGGAATCTGAGAACAGGAGGCCTGAAACACCAGCACCATTGCCGTGGAGCCTGAAAACAACAAGACATGGTCACCAAATCGACACAAACTCAATATGGCGGAAAATGTGATGGTCAATTTCATAAAAAAAAGGCCCAAAAAGGGTAAAAAGCGAAAGGATACACCACCGAACGTTTTATGCCTCGAAATGCTGTTATAATGCTATTTTTTTAGATTAAAGAATTAATCTACGTCCAAAAAAATAAACCTTGTCGTTTCTTTTTCTTGTTTTTTTAAAAAAATGCCAAATAACTGGGTCTGTTGGACGACACCAAACGAAGAAAAAATTAATATAGGTATTAAGCTCCCTTAAAGTATAAAAATATAAGTTTACTAGGACAGGATCGAACGTATACTGAGTAACTAAATGATAAAAATTTGATCAAAATTAAATGAAAGGCTAAGAGTCTAAGCGCTGTCTAAAAACGAAACGGTAAACAAGAAGTGCTGCCTCTCATTTAAAAGAGACGTGAAATACTGGGTGGACCACATCCTAAACTCCCGCGAAAACCGCAAGAGAGGAACGCTCAGGGCTAAGGAGACTAAACAGGGGTGTAGTTACTTGTGCGCACGGTTCGCACGTGCGTACCCGAAAACGTTGAGGAAAAAAAATAGAATGAAATAAACATAACTAAAAAAATCGGTTTCCAGAGAAGCGACGACATTAATTGGAGAACCGAATCTTGGATGATTTATTCATATCACGGCAAGCTTGATGATGTAAAGCGTGAACGCGTTGTTTTCTCCACGACCTTTCTTCGGATTAGACGAAGTAGGGCACAATTACGTTAATGTGTGGTGCTTTTGTCGGTCAAAAATAATGTGACAAAAACGGGTAAAAAGAGTCATTTGTAAACTAAAGTCGGAGGTACTACAAGCTTGATTTTTAATAGCTGAATTAATGATAAACGGTTGACGTCAATGAACATAACAAACCGACAGAATTAAAGAATTTTAGAGGTTGAGTAATTTCATAAATAGCAAAAATGCTTTTGCTTACAACCGTTAACCCCACTTTTAATAAAGGTGCCTTAAAAAAATGTTGAGATTTGGGGTGGGGGGGAGTAGTACCTCTGGAAAATCCTGACTACGCACCTGCTAAAGCCTGAAACTGAACAACAGGAGTCTTGACGAAACGTCCTCAGTTATCATCTGTCCGGGGTCGTACTTTCAAGGAAACGCTGATCAAGAATCACTCATGACGGAATCAAAACTCTTCGTAGCTTCCAGAGAAAAAAGGAGCGACAACAGTGGTAAGCGGTCGTTCTGTGAAATGTAACGCAATCTTTGCCATTTTATAATTACGATCTTTCGGCGCTTGGATTTAAAACATGTTCTCCCGTGTGGATACTTGACATTTCCAATATATGGAAACACCATGCTAAGGTACGAACAACAGACATTCACAACATTGTTTTGTACGCTAAAATCTGACTTCATAAACGTAAAACGTTTTGAATTTTAAGACTTTTTAATATTAGTGCTTTGCCCTCCCTTTGACAACTTCACGTGACTGGTGCACTTGGCAGGAGTTGACAATTAAATCTGCCTTTCTTGATAGCAAACGGCATTAATTTATATCAGATCGCTGTATAAACACGTCTTGGTTTCTGAAAGCTGATAACATGAAACCACTGTTGCTCAAACTGATTTCTTACTATATTTTTCCAAGTTTTTAGCATCGGCCCGCCGAGTCTGGAAAGCTCAAATTTCAGAAAAGTACTACTTATATTTTTTGGCCTCAAAAATTTTCTTTTAACTTGCCCAGATGCTCTTGCCGATACTGTTCTTGATGTTTTTTATTTCCAGTATCTACGAAACCCATGCTAAGGTAGGAAACATACACTCGTAGGCATTGTTCTGTCCGCTAAAGTCTAATTCCTGGACGCAGAAACGTTGTGCTTTTTGAAGTTTATTATTGTGCCTTGCCCTTCAACAACCTTACGTGACTCGTGCGTTTGGTAGCAGAAGATGGCTAAACTCTGCTTTTCTTGTTGGAAAACGGCTTTAAATTTTATCAGATGGCTCGATAAACACGTGTTGGTTTCTGATAGCTGATAACGTTAAATCACTGTTGCTCAAACTGATTTCTTACTGCATTTTTCTGAGTTTTAGCATCGGCCCGCCGAGTCTGGAAAGGTCAAATTTCAGAAAAGTACTACTTATATATTTTGGCCTCAAAAATGTTCTTTTAAGTTGCCCATGGTTTTGAAAACAGATTTTGAAAGGAGAGATAACGCTCTTTAACGTGGTATAAGACTCGTTACTGAAATCGAGGTACCAGTCGACGATTTTGGGCTTTGAAATTTGCCATTTTTTCATTGAACGAAAACGTTCAAAATATTGAAAATAATGAAAAATCTCCAAAATATTACACTTTCATTCAAACTGAGTAAATCACCACTTAAGAGCAAATGTTACCATCGGTCAAACATTTCGTGGCAACAGCTCAAAATTCAATTTGGCCCACATTCTCAGGTTTGATAGACCTTAATGTAAAACAAAACGCTGCATAGTTCGTTGGGCTAAATATCGATTAGTTTTCGAGAAAATCAATAATAACCGAATCCTGAGAATTTGGCACGTTTTCAGCTTTCAATTTAGGTCGAAAAAGAATGCTTCGCGTAAAAAAAATAACACACTCTAGAGCAATAAAATCTACTAACTCTTGTAGAATGATGCCGAAATATGTGTTAAAAGCAAATTAGAGCAATTATTTTCTATTTACTTTGAAAATATAATTACTTTTCGCGAGCCCTCTTTTATCAACATTAAAACTTGCCAAAAAATAACCTTTAATCTAAGTATGCGGTACTAAATGAAATACGTCGAAAAATATGGATTTCAAAAGCCGAATAATCGTTCTTTTATATATCCAAAGGATTTTTTGGGGAAATGATTTAGCGCGAAGAAATTCAATTTTAAAGTTGGATACAATGCCCCGTTTTAACCGACCTTCCAAGTTATGTAGTAAACACACAGAAGTACAAGTTTTCCAAAGAGAGCATTCAATCAAAAGCGGAATTGACGTAAAAATTCAACCAACATATTTTAAAATCAAAGACATAGATTGTATTTCTGTTGTCCCTTCGTTTGATACAAATTTTAATCAAACTGCAAGATAATTTGTCAAGATAACGCAGGTGTCATCTTTGTTTACACGCCGGCGTGAACACCAGAGTCGTGAGATGTTTTGTTGGAAAGTTTTCCCGACCAATTATCTCTGAATTCAAGATCAGAGATCAGATTTAAAAAGTTATTTTCGTTTGCCTTTCGTCGAAAGTCAGTTTCGAACTAATAAGCAAACCAAAGGCAAACAATTTAAGGAGCCATCTCAAACTGACACATTGAAAACATGTCTTAAATCCGTGACAATTTCGCACAAGAATCAAATCTTTTGATCATGAAATTAAAGGGTCGTTTGACCTTCTTTACCAGCATATGAAGACTTCCACATCTTCATAGTGTAATAACAACTTACATTTTCCTTGCGAACGTAGCCAAAACGGAGCTGGGCGTTTTCAGCAAGTTGGATTCGCAGAACATGTATTTATAGCAACTCAATGGTTGCGTGACCAATTTCTATTTCCGGAATTGAGAGCGGAAGTTCATGTGCACGGACTTTTTGTAACTGGAAAATCATGAACCCTTTATATAATGGCGCTGCTAAACATTTCAAATTAACGAGTCTTTTTAGTTTCAATATCAATTTTAACATTTTGTACGCTCAGGTATATTCTACGGCGAGAAACCACGTAAACCATCTTCAAGATAATCTCTAGCCTCTGAATCATCAAAAGTGTCAAAGATGAAACACAACAAGTTTTTACACTTCTACTAAAAGCTTTACCCCAAATCGAACTAGAAAATGTAAGTGATTAAATGCAGGTGCCACGACTAATTCTCTGCTTTGTACAAGAAAGACGTTGCCACATCTCAAGTTCGGAAAAGCTAACACTTGTCTTTGACCATCACCACCTAATTTCTTTTTTTTTTTTTAAACAATTCAGCCGGTAATGGTCTCCAGCTATGAAAAGGGTAAGAACATTATTGCCTCGGTGGGTTAAACGGGATCACCCAGACATGACCGGTCACGGATAATAAATTCCTCGATAAACTAATTTTAACAAAGAGTAAGTGGTTTTCATGCGCTTTTCCAAAAAAAAGAAATCCAAATTACTTGGCCACGTGATCGACTACGCCCTCCAGCCCCTAGTGTTCGAGGATTGTAACTAACGATTCCCACCACTTTCTTAACGTGTAGCTCCAGTTTTTCTGTATCAAAGCAAATGCGAAATCTGCTCGGAATGGTTCCCGAATCATTACAATTTGCAGGTGAAACTGGTGTTCATTGACTAGTGCCAGTCCTCTTCTAACTAAAGTTTTCGTCAGGACGAGACGCATATGACTTCTTTCCATTCCTTTAACTGTTTTTACAAGAAGAGTATTATTAGCCACTGTAGACCTACAAAGGAAGAACGGTTTGCTCTCTGTCCAGTGGGCGATTCAGCTCGAAGGATTTCTCGATAAAATAGAGCGTGGTTGATCATGTGATGCAGTTAAAATAATTTTAAAAATGAAATTGGAAGATTCCTTATGATTGTTCTTAAATCGTTAGTCACGGGATAGCTTGAAAAAACTTTACATTAGACCATCCCCCTTTTAAAATTCTAAGTGATCTTTAAATCTACTTGAAGATGTACAAATTCTCCGTTTGTGGGCGTGGCTGTGATTCCTTTTCTCTCCAGACTTAACTAATTTACAACAATTTGTTACCGTTTCCTATAACACTTTTCCTTTTGTTAGCTTTCCCCTGGCTTCTATCGTAAAAGCTACAGGGATAATTTTGACGAGACACTTTACAACCCCAGTCAGTCGTCACTCTTTGAAGAGTGTCTGTAAAAAGTTCTATAGACGACAGACCGTTAGCATCAAACAGAGCCGTCAATTTCAGTTTACCTCGAGTAAGACATTCTCGACATCACTGACTATTTCGTAGGTTAATCCCTACATATTCTGGTCAGTCTTACTAGTTTTATAGCCACACCTGGCCACAACGCCTTCAATAATTTCCAAGTACGGCTGCTTGCTACATCCAGTTCTAAGGCTGAACAGATGTTCTGCAGTGTTCGTATCGAAAACTTCGCCAGCCTCGACTGACCTACGATCTCACAGATGTTGTATGTTTCGTACATGATGGGAGGCTGAAGAGCTAATGCTTTCGTTACTTCGTTGGACATTTTTTCGATTGCTTTTTCCGTTATCAGTTCATTTCTTTCTATACGTTCATTTCTTTGCTGACAAGCGAGAAAAAAATCCTGCTATTTGTAGTTGTGTGAAGTGCACTTGTCGAAGATATTAGAGCCATCACTATGCTTTACTCTTCGCATTGCCTTTGAGACGCTCGACATTCTTAATCAAATTTATTTGAAAAAAGTGATAGCGACGACGTTTTTATTATTTCACAAGGTTTTTCCCAAGGGCAACACCGCAATTTGTTTTGTTTCCTCAGGTAATGATTTTTGTATAGCGATCATATTTGTCACTCTTTTGCCTTTATTCGTTCTTTAACAGGTTTCTGTTTGTCTTTCCTTCTTTTTTTACTCTGATATTTAATTAAAAATCGCTAAGATCCACTAGTCACTTGTTCCATGTTCCAATCCCGTTTTTTGTAGTTGTAGATTTCACTTGAATGAAGCGGTATTCCACAACACCCACGTGATAACATATGTTTTTGACTTGAGGTCTCTTGGTTCCGCTTTGGTTTGCTGCTCAGTTCAAAACTAATGTTGCGGCAAAGAAGACTTACGAAAGGCAATCTAAGACCATTATGAGGAAAATGGAAGCAGTGAATACGCACAACAAAAACCAACCTCCAAAGCATGCAAAACAAACAATGCCACCGTTCCGCTGTCATGTCGTGGGAAATGATTTTGAACGATTGGTTCACGAACGAAACGAGACCTGCAGAAATACAGTTTTCTTCATCATTGATTTGAAGACAAAAAGGTTAGATTCTATACGTTAAAATAGACCTCGACTTACTGTATTCTGCTTAACTTTTTAGGGGCTTCTGTCAAGTGTAATGTGCGTTGCAGTGTCATGTCACGCGTGGGACAAGTTGAAACACGGAAATTTATCCAATTTTAGAAATCGATTTCTTCGCTCTGAATCATTTCCCCAGGAAACCCTTTGGAACTCTAAAAGAACAACTCTTTGACTTTTAGTCACTAGGTTTTCAACGAATTATATGCAGTACCACAAGCTCAAATAACAGGCTAATTTTAGATAAGATTTCTTCTCGATAAAAATAGGTCGCGCAAATTAAATGAGATTTTAAAAGTAAATAGCGGAGAATTGATAAAAATGGCTTTAACGGTATTTTTTGACATTGGTCAACAGTATGTGGTAGATTTCATTGCTCTAGAGTGTTTTATTTTGTAACGCGAGGCGTCGTAAATCGCCCTAAATTTCACATTGAAAAGGCGGCGTTTTCACAAAATTCAGTGATTATCGATTTTCTCGAAAACTAATCGATATTTAGCCAAACGAACTATGCAGTGTTTTGTTTTACATTAAGGTCTACCTACCATGAGATTATGAGCCAAATTGATTTTTGAGCTGTTGCCACGAAATTTTGAAAATGTTTGATTTTTGGTAACATTTGCTCTTAAAATGTGTGCAATTAAGTACTCTTCTGAATAAGTTATTTGTTGTCCGCATTACAGTGGATTTAAATTTTAAAACGATTTTTTTGTGACACATAGTCTCGGGCCTGGAAAACCTGGTCCGAGAGCCGCGAAACCAATAACCCCCCCGTACGTGGAAAATAATTATCGGATCGAAGTAAAAATTACATTTATGTTAATAGCTTACCTAGTGCTACTTTGTGAAGTTTTTTGAGAATTTTCGATTTTTCACTTTTGTAGACCTCCGGTCGATATTTACTGACATCCGCTCTTAAGCCCCAGTGTCCACGTACAAATTCTCCAAACTGATCTCCATACATTTACATTTCCTTAAAGAATTAGTTGAGAGAATTTGTTCAAAGATCAAAGTATTTTCTCTTTGGTGATCATTTTATTGATTCTCATAACTTATCTCTTTACAGTGTATGGATAATTGTAAGGAGAAAATTGATCTTGGACACTATTGGGACTTAAGAGTGGCTGTCTGTAAGGATCGAGAATCGGCGGTCACCGACCCATTTGGCGAATCCCTGATATTTTGTCTGAAGTTAGCCTTGAGTAGACTATTTTCAAAAATCATATTCAAAAGTTCCAACGATTTTGTTTATTTGGGAAATTTGGGAAAAATTAAATTGCGGTCAAAATGCGGTCAAAGTGCGGTTTTTTGGTTGATCAAAAGGTGCTATGATCAACCTCCGCCGAAGTCTTAAAATGAAATCAGTTGACCTCAAAATAAAAAGGATTTCAAAGCAATCAACAATCTTCTACACTACCAATGTTTTAATCTTTTCAAATATGATAGTACAATGGTTTTTCAGGCCATTTAGAAAACATCTTCGGAGACAGCTTTGGATGGCGGCAAAATGTAGCTAATATTCATCAGGATAAAAACGTTCCTGGTATGTCAGTTTTTCACAATTAAGCATTACAGAGCTAAAATACAGGTCTTAAAGATTTGCCAAGTAAAGTTTCAAGGTCGAACTCGGAACGCTTCCCTTCGAAGGAATCGGAAGTCTGAGCAATATCAACGTGCAAAATGGCGCTGGATTTAAAACAAACATCTAACATTATAGTTACAATCACTTGCGTTTAAATATCAAACTAAATTGACAATTGACAATTTTAAGTTTGATGCTTATAGAAATATCCAAGAGCTCATATTAGAGACACATCCAGTGCTTTGAACAGATCAGTTTGATGTGGATAATCCGCTTTGATTATCGCAAGGTAATGTAAACAAACGTGATAAATCAGTTAAACCATCCGCCTTTGTGTCAAACTATCCGATCCAGGACGTTTTCCTAGATATTTATCGTTCTGCAAGGTTTCTTGAATGAAATACTAATTGTGTGACGTTAACAAAAACGAAGGTAGTTCGCTGCAAAGGCCGTTGAAATTTTGGAAATATTTAGTTATTATCGCGAATAATAACCGCCAAATTAAGTGCCACAATTTATAGCTATAGGCGGTATTTAATCATACAGGCAGAAACCACGTAGCGGAAAGCCGTTTCCACTACAGGGAGAGTTTGAATCTACCTTAGTTTTGACAATTACAGACGGTTTTTGTTTTTAGTATCTAAAACACGGGAAGCTACACGTGTTAAGAAATTAAAACGCACAGCATTCTGTCAGTCGGAGACCTTGTGTTGATATTATATTCGAGTCCAGTAAATGTAACGCAATCTCAGTTACCCCCTCCCTTCCACCCAGCGTGGTCTAGAAATTTAAACGAGTTAATTTTGCTGAAAGTAGTATTTTTCTAAAACGAAGCATGATTTTGAGGCTCCGGCAGGAATAATAATATTTAAGAAACAACAACTTCCCACCCGCCGGTGGGGAAGAAGTAAATTTAGAAGCAAAAATTTTTCGCAGGGTATTTTTCAAACTAACATCTTTGTTTAAGGTCTTGCTAAACGCAGTTATAAAATGAATTTCATTACTACATTCCGGTAGGGGAGCTTTCTTTGATATTGTTTGTTTTTTGTTTTATAATTGATTCGCAGACTTGGGAAGGATGGGGTCGTCCCTTACCTCCTGTCGAGGCGGCTCTGATCGCAAGATTCTCATCACGCAGGTGGGTTTAGTTACATACATACATACACACTTTATTGCAACTCCCTAAAGAGGATTTTTCAGTTACAAGGCTACTATAATCAACTAATCAACTAAAATAGCTAAATGAATTACCAAATAACTAAGATAATAAATATACATTAAAAAATAAGTGAAATACAAAACAGTTCCCTTCATTTTCATAGTTAAAAACCTTAAAGGTCGTTTTAGAATTTTAAATCCTAAGGGATAACACTCCACAGATTTCATCCTCTAAAAGGTACCAACCTAAGAGAGAGAACCTGGGAACGAGGTTGTAAATGGTACAACTAGAACATCACCATCTTTATGAGGGAGTACCCCTTCTCCCCTTTTTCTGAGACCCATATCGCTCTCTTTTTACCAAAATTACGATCATTAATCAAACTGATTGTCGCTAAATCACTTCCAGGAAGCTATTAATAAAAGAGTTACTTTCGGCATGTGCACTTTCTGGTTATTTCCTCTAAGAGTGCCAAGTATGGAGCCTTCTTGCACACAGGCGGGACAGGTGCGTCAAGGCCGAGATCCTCGCACAAGCGCTGCAGCATCGGTAGCTTGAGGACTTTCAAGTTACCACTGAGCCCCATCTCACACAGTTTATACTGATCGTATACCAGAGGATGGTTGAGCTGAATGGTTTCAACGACCTCCTTCGCTGCACTAAAGTTAGCTTCCTCTTGAGATGCCCGGATATCGGCTTCATCTGCTGGGTCCTTTTGTCGTAGTGTAGCGATTTGCCTTGAGAAGAAGGACGCAATCTGGAAGCTGGTTAGGAATTCTTAAAACTGGAAAAGTCGCACACTATCTGCTCCACGGGCGCGTCGCATTTCCCTCGCCACAACCTCAGCGTCAAGCTTGCGGCCCGTTGTTTCACCGATAGAGAATTTCCTCAGTAAGTTAGCCTCCCCGCAAACGTCCTGTGGGGTTTGTTCGTCACGCATTCATTTTTCCCCCAGGTGGGGGAAAAATGAATGCGTGACGAACAAACCCCACAGGACGTCTGCGGGGAGGCTACCTGTAAGTAAGACTTTTGCTTTTCGCTAAATCTATACGCCTTCTTTGCTGCTCTGAGGGCCCATCCCTCATTTAGTACAAAGTAACCCTCCTGCTGACCAACTGGGGCTTTAAGAGAGGGCAATATGCCAACACATTCTTCCAAATGGGTCTTGTATCTCATTTTCGCCAAATCCATTAGAAAATATTTCTCCGGGGATCGGGAACGTTTTTCTACGGAGAGATGTTTCTCTAAAGCAGACACTCTTTGGAACACACGAACGCTGCCGTCTTGGGTACAGAAATAAACCCCTGTGGACAGGTTACTGTCTTTCAAAACACCACCAGATGGCTCGGCCACAGTCGCTGAGGTTGAAGCTGTCTGTCCAACCTGTTTTTCAGATTTACATCGGAAAGAAGTAAAATCTCCTTCGGAGAATGATTTCTAGAGTACTTGGTATCGAGGACCTTGGGTAAACAAATTAATACCAATAAAGAGTTGTTTTCTGATTTCTTTTTTAAATCATTTATTAGTTTTGAAGCAAACACGACAGAAATAATGTATGTTCCAAATACATGGGTATTCATAGCTCGGTTAGTAGAACGCTGCCGCTCTAACGTGGAGGTTATGGGTTTGCCCGTTCAAGCCACCAAAAAAAATTGAAAAAAAATGGTAATTCCTTAAATTGCTCTTACAACTGCGACAATCATTTCTTCATTTAACACAACAAAGAATATTGCGTGGGACTCCAAAGGTATCTGAGACATGTACTTTGGATAATTATTGTATGGTAAGGGTCTTCAATAAAGTTAGGGTCTTACACTTTTGAGTTGCATTTTAATATAAAAATTCAATTTAGCGGCAACTCATACATTAATTCTCAATAGCTCACTTTTAGTTTTAATTCCCATACTTACTTGATGACGACTCTGGATTGATGACTTTTCCTCCACCAACACAATACCCACGCCAACAGGTAAGAGATTCTGTAATTTCTGGTGAATTTCTTCAGTACACATAATAGTATAAGGTGGTTTTGTCTTAAAACATTTTTGATAATTGGTTTCTGTCCATATTTATATATATAGGATAGAAATTATTTTTATTTAACCGCGGATTGTGGTCCAGGGGTTTACTAGTCCTGTCTTCAAGACGACTGCGTTCGTGTGTTCCAAAGAGCGTCTGCTTTAGAGAAACATCTCTCTGTAGAAAAATGTTCCCGATCCCCGAAGAAATATTCTCTACTGGATTTGACGAAAATGGGATACAAGACCCATTTGGAAGAAGGTGTTGCCATATTGCCCTCTCGTAAAGCCCCAGTTGGTCAGCAGGAGGGTTACTTTGTACTAAATGAGGGATGGGCCCTCAGAGCAGCAAAGAAGGCGTATAGATTTAGCGAAAAGCAAAAGTCTTACTTACAGGTAGCCTCCCCGCAGACGTCCTGTGGGGTTTGTTCGTCACACATTCATTTCTCCCCCACCTGGAGGAAAAATGAATGCGTGACGAACAAACCCCACAGGACGTCGGCGGGGAGACTAACTTACTGACGAAATTCTTGAAACAACGGGCCGCAAGCTTGACGCTGAGGTTGTGGCGAGGGAAATGCGACGCGCCCGTGGAGCAGATAGTGTGCGACTTTTCCAGTTTTAAGAATTCCTAACCAGCTTCCAGATTGCGTCCTTCTTCTCAAGGCAAATCGCTACACTACGACAAAAGGACCCAGCAGATGAAGCCGATATCCGGGCATCTCAAGAGGAAGCTAACTTTAGTGCAGCGAAGGAGGTCGTTGAAACCATTCAGCTCAACCATCCTCTGGTATACGATCAGTATAAACTGTGTGAGATGGGGCTCAGTGGTAACTTGAAAGTCCTCAAGCTACCGATGCTGCAGCGCTTGTGCGAGGATCTCGGCCTTGACGCACCTGTCCCGCCTGTGTGCAAGAAGGCTCCATACTTGGCACTCTTAGAGGAAATAACCAGAAAGTGCACATGCCGAAAGTAACTCTTTTATTAATAGCTTCCTGGAAGTGATTTAGCGACAATCAGTTTGATTAATGATCGTAATTTTGGTAAAAAGAGAGCGATATGGGTCTCAGAAAAAGGGGAGAAGGGGTACTCCCTCATAAAGATGGTGATGTTCTAGTTGTACCATTTACAACCTCGTTCCCAGGTTCTCTCTCTTAGGTTGGTACCTTTTAGAGGATGAAATCTGTGGAGTGTTATCCCTTAGGATTTAAAATTCTAAAACGACCTTTAAGGTTTTTAACTATGAAAATGAAGGGAACTGTTTTGTATTTCACTTATTTTTTAATGTATGTTTATTATCTTAGTTATTTGGTAATTCATTTAGCTATTTTAGTTGATTAGTTGATTATAGTAGCCTTGTAACTGAAAAATCCTCTTTAGGGAGTTGCAATAAAGTGTGTATGTATGTATGTAACTAAACCCACCTGCGTGATGAGAATCTTGCGATCAGAGCCGCCTCGACAGGAGGTAAGGGACGACCCCATCCTTCCCAAGTCTGCGAATCAATTATAAAACAAAAAACAAACAATATCAAAGAAAGCTCCCCTACCGGAATGTAGTAATGAAATTCATTTTATAACTGCGTTTAGCAAGACCTTAAACAAAGATGTTAGTTTGAAAAATACCCTGCGAAAAATTTTTGCTTCTAAATTTACTTCTTCCCCACCGGCGGGTGGGAAGTTGTTGTTTCTTAAATATTATTATTCCTGCCGGAGCCTCAAAATCATGCTTCGTTTTAGAAAAATACTACTTTCAGCAAAATTAACTCGTTTAAATTTCTAGACCACGCTGGGTGGAAGGGAGGGGGTAACTGAGATTGCGTTACATTTACTGGACTCGAATATAATATCAACACAAGGTCTCCGACTGACAGAATGCTGTGCGTTTTAATTTCTTAACACGTGTAGCTTCCCGTGTTTTAGATACTAAAAACAAAAACCGTCTGTAATTGTCAAAACTAAGGTAGATTCAAACTCTCCCTGTAGTGGAAACGGCTTTCCGCTACGTGGTTTCTGCCTGTATGATTAAATACCGCCTATAGCTATAAATTGTGGCACTTAATTTGGCGGTTATTATTCGCGATAATAACTAAATATTTCCAAAATTTCAACGGCCTTTGCAGCGAACTACCTTCGTTTTTGTTAACGTCACACAATTAGTATTTCATTCAAGAAACCTTGCAGAACGATAAATATCTAGGAAAACGTCCTGGATCGGATAGTTTGACACAAAGGCGGATGGTTTAACTGATTTATCACGTTTGTTTACATTACCTTGCGATAATCAAAGCGGATTATCCACATCAAACTGATCTGTTCAAAGCACTGGATGTGTCTCTAATATGAGCTCTTGGATATTTCTATAAGCATCAAACTTAAAATTGTCAATTGTCAATTTAGTTTGATATTTAAACGCAAGTGATTGTAACTATAATGTTAGATGTTTGTTTTAAATCCAGCGCCATTTTGCACGTTGATATTGCTCAGACTTCCGATTCCTTCGAAGGGAAGCGTTCCGAGTTCGACCTTGAAACTTTACTTGGCAAATCTTTAAGACCTGTATTTTAGCTCTGTAATGCTTAATTGTGAAAAACTGACATACCAGGAACATTTTTATCCTGATGAATATTAGCTACATTTTGCCGCCATCCAAAGCTGTCTCCGAAGATGTTTTCTAAATGGCCTGAAAAACCATTGTACTATCATATTTGAAAAGATTAAAACATTGGTAGTGTAGAAGATTGTTGATTGCTTTGAAATCCTTTTTATTTTGAGGTCAACTGATTTCATTTTAAGACTTCGGCGGAGGTTGATCATAGCACCTTTTGATCAACCAAAAAACCGCACTTTGACCGCATTTTGACCGCAATTTAATTTTTCCCAAATTTCCCAAATAAACAAAATCGTTGGAACTTTTGAATATGATTTTTGAAAATAGTCTACTCAAGGCTAACTTCAGACAAAATATCAGGGATTCGCCAAATGGGTCGGTGACCGCCGATTCTCGATCCTTACAGACAGCCACTCTTAAAGGGCGCCGCGGACAAAATTTGCTTCGGCCAAAAACCAGGCAATAGCGATTGAATATACTATAGTGCGTTGTTCTTGTCAATCACTTTTTTTTAAAGCCATTATTCTTTCCATTAACAAATGCAAGTCCAATAGAAGTTAAAAATATCACCCAGAAATTTTTGTTTTAGATGTTTCAATGGAAATGCCTAATTTGTCTACTAATGCAGATAGGCCCACAACTGGAAATGTGCTGAAGTGTCAATTTGAAAAGAAGCATATACTATCATAAACTACACTATTTAGCAGTTAAATCGAGAAGGAATGGGGCGTAGCTGCCTTTAAGACATTAAGCCCACGGGCTAAATAGGAATTGTAGGCAAAACTGCTGCACTCATCGGAACAGAGTTTCGCAACCGTTGATAGGGTGCGTCTTGCTCTCACATGCCACCCGTTTAGCACCAAAGTCAAAGGATTTCTACTGCAGAACTTTCACGTTCTAGCAAATCAGGGAATTTTGTTTACTGTATATCCTGCTACCGATGCCCAGTTCTTTACATTGGTGAAACTGAACGAAACCTCAGGAGTCGTTTTGGCGAACGTTTGCAAAATATACGCATGCGCAACAACACTCCTGAGCTTCCTGTGGCGCAACATTTCAACTCCACGGGCCACTGTATTTCCGATGTCCAGGTGCGTGGTGTGGGGATGGCTCTATGCAGTGGAACCGACATCCAACCGAAGCAGCGTGAAATGAGGGTTTTCTTGCAGTTTTCTTGCAGAATCTTGACTTATATTTGATGCAGTTTGCAGGTGCATGGCCCTTTTTTGGCCCCTGGCTGTTCAAAAACCTTTTTAACTGTTTACCAACAAATTATCTGCCTTCCTTTTCCTGTCAATACACGAGTAACAGTAATGACAATAGGGAGCTTAAGCAAAGACGTTTTTGAGCGACGCACATCAACCGGAAGTGAGACCTTCTCCCTTTTTATATGCCTTGACACTAACAAATTTGTATTGCAAAATTTCTTTTCTCTTATAAAGACGATTTACCCGAGAGTTTCAACCAAACCATTCCGCAGTGATGCAAAAAGTCCACTTTCGGTTGACGTCCGTCGCTCAAAAACGCTGCTGCTTAAGCTACCTAATATATTCTTTCAACGGTGCTTAGTTTACATGTGATCAAAAGCACTCTGCACTGGAAGACCTAATATTGCCATTTACATGTTTTGAATATAAGGGTAATAATTTGCTAGAAACAAGTTTACACTGGAAAATTTCCATAGAACGCACTTGATATATTAGAAAATCAATATTGTAAATCCTAAAGATAATAAATTACTATACCTTCAGCTTCTAGATATTTAAATTGGACATCAGACTGTTCTAGACAAGAATTACGGATTACTTTTTCTAAGTGGGGGCGAGCTACGTGAACCTGGGAGGTTAGAGACACTCCTCTTATCAATTAATTACTTTTTTTCCAGAAAAGTATAAAGTTTTGTCCGCGGTAAACGAGTGGTTGATGAATAGCGAAATTGGTTGTGGATTTTCCCTCCAAAAGGATTTTAGGTTAGATGTGTAAAATTGGCAGGATTGACCAGAATTTACAATATAAGGTATCTGTGAAAAAGATCTCTCCTTCCTGAATACGTCGCTTACTAAGTAATCACTTAAAATATGGAGCTTAATAAATGGTTCAGAAATAAATAGTTTGCATCGTTCCATATGGAAAACGATTGACCAGATCCACTAGATCCGTCTCCAAGGGGTTAATAATATGAAAATTAAAATTCGAAACAGTTTTGCTATGAAGAGCAACCTTAATGACGTGTGAAAAAAAGTTTAAACGATGGGTAAGTATACTTAGTCTATCAATTTCGAGAAAAATGCCTTGAGCGTCTAGTGATATTTAAATACATTGTATTGTAGGCCACTTACAGGCTGAAACATTCCCTTAAGCTAATGTTAATAGACCAATAACGGGTGGGAGTTAATTTTCCTGCTACTTGCAGTCTACAAAATCATGAAATATCACATGTCCGCTTAGCATTCTTTTGCTGCTTCCTTCGCAAAGGTACGAATGACTTCGCTGCGCGTGACCACGCCATAAAAAACGTCCGCACGAGAGGCTATATCCTTATGAGCAGCAACACAATAGGCCCCACCTCATGGCACCAACGACGGCCCATCGAAAGACTTGAGTGCTGTGCACCAGTGCCACATACCTGGACTTTAAGGCGCCTAAGAAGGAACTGTTGTACGAAGCAGGTCTTCTTGCACATCACTGCAAGCATTCAGTGGGAGACAAGACAAACTTTAAAGCAGGTGACACACGTAAACCAACCCACCGCCTGGCCAGTTTGTCTTATTGGATTTACTGGCGCACAGGTCGACATAAATGCTGATCCGCCTTCCCAGCAGTTCCCAGCCAACAGCTCCCACATGTATTTTGTTGAGCTGGCACTTAAAGGAGTGCTTTGTACTTGCCTCGGCAGTAAAGGAGCTCTAAACACGAGGGCCCTAATAAGGATGAACATCTTTTTATGGCTGCCACGACCTGGGTGATATGGCTATGCGCATGCGTTAGGTACTGGCCAGGTCGTGGGTTGGTATACGGCACACGTGTGCAACTTGCTCTTACGTTTGTCTCAGTGAGAGTCAATCCTGAACAAAAAAACATATTTTCAACTCGAACTAGCCCATCTTGTCGGAAAGGTCTTAAACTGGAGTGTTGTACACTTCCTGCAAGTCGTGACTATGGGAGACAACATAAACAAAGCCAATAAATGGAAAAGTAAAGTTATTGACCCACAGTTTCTCGCACAAATTGTTTTGAAAGACGCGTTAAAGAAAATCTGCAACTCCGTGATGTACTGATTGTTGCATTAATCAAGCTAAGAGAACAAAATTATAACAGTCGTGACAGCCATAAAGAGAGTCCTACAGGGACCATAGCTGCAGCCATTGTTGGTCGTTCCTTTGTTGCGACGGATTCCATGTTCGTCTGATGTCCGTGATACTGTTGCAGTCAAGTGGTCAAATTTTCTTGGCTTCACTTTTCTTGTGATAGTACAGTTTTGATGTGCTGCGCAGTGTAGTCTGCACAATGCTCCATCAGGACATGTGAGATTACAACCTCCACCCGTGCAATTATGCTGGCATTGCATTCCATTGCATACCATGGTGCAGTTACCGGCATCACAGAGCTGCAGACAAGATCGAGAGTCACAAACTCCATGACAGCTTCCTTTAGAGCATTGCTGTGAAATCAAATTTAAGACGTTTTCGACATTAACGAAAGCCGTTAGTCAATTTAGCTATGAGAATTAAATCCAAATATATTCGCAAATAGCAAAATGTCTAAACTAGATCTAATTAAAAGCCAAAATGAAATCAGAATGAGAGCATTCTGATTCCAGATTTCTCGCGATCCCCAGCTCGTATTGCAAAATGAAAGCCTGCCCCTTCCCCGTTTTTTCTTTCTCAGCTATTATTCAGGCTTTCTCACTCTTTCAGCTCTATTCAAGACCCTGAATACGGGACTGAGGTTGGAATCTCTTTTCGCGCGCTCAAACAGCAGAAGCAGCGAGTGATGATCCCGTTGATGTTAAAGGAAAGATCACTGATCAATCCAAATATTCCATTTCTTCGCCCAACCTCATTCACTCACCACCCAAGGAACGAGGCTGCTCTTCGTTTAACTCTAGGCAAATCGATCCTATCCAGGATCTGACTCAGCGCATGTCTCCCTTCCATGGCTTAACCAATCAAATTCTGTCCCCACAGAAAACATATCATTTCGGTAGTCTGTGCATCTGAACAATCCATTCTCGAGACTTATTAAAATAGATGTTATAAGCGCTGTTTTATTTCTTACCCCGTTTCAATTAAGGATCTATTAATGAAGAAGCAGGACTGTGACAATTTTAAGAAAGTAACCTCTATAAACAATCACCCGCTAGCTCCAGACATTTCTGCAAAGAAAGTCTGTTCTTGTAATCTTCGTAGAAATACTGAGCGTTTCATGTATGCATTTGTAAATAGAATAATATTTAAACACAACCTTAGTACAGTATAGTTAGGATTCTATGATTAGTTTATCTATTTTATCATGTATTACGGTATTCATGACAGTTGTAACATAGGATACGTATCTTTATCTGGTGGAAACAAAGACCATTATTATAATTATTATTATTTAGTACCTGTACGCAACGATCTCTGGCTTTGCAGGTCATGTTACATTTTCCACCCTCGTCACAGCGTTGTTCGCAGGAATTGGAGGTGCAGGACTGATGACATTTTCCGTCGATGGAGCACGACTGCTCACATTTCTCACCTGTTGTGCAATGTTGAGGGCAACGCCCCTTGCAGTTTTGATAACATCTAAATTCTGATGTACAGTTTTGATGGCAGTCTCCACCTTTGCAGTACTGGTAGCCCTGTTCTTTAGCGCGGATTAACATCTTCTCGGCCCCGCCCAGCTATGAATGACATTAAAAAAACATAGGTCGTACCAGTGAAAAATTTTCGGGAGCAACGGACCGTTTGATAAGGTAAGGTTTTCCTGAGCGGAATTTTCCAACGGAAATTCGTGTTGCATTTCTTCGATCAAAGCCATCTTTGACACCAAGTTCAGGCTTTAGGGGCCTTTTTTCGGTAAAGGAAATGGATTTTTACAAATTGAAACAGGATTCCGGAGTGAAATTTACAACTCCTGAATTTTACTTACCATTTGCCCAAACCGTGAACCAACCGGTTTGTCCATGTAAATGGTAAACGACCATCCTCAATCTAGGATCGAGTAATAATTAATCCCGGGGGTACTCAAAAAATTTTTATACGGGGAGGCTTCACCCCGCGGTCCAACTCCTTACTCTTTTAGATGCCATTTTTCACGAAAAAGGTACCCCTTTTGACAAATGGTACCCCTTTCACCTACCTTGGTTAGAACTTTAAATCCCTTTTAACTGCTGTAAATGTATTGTCATTTAAATAGGAATCAATCACAAAAATAGAACGTTTTCTCGACTTTAAAAGGCCATAAAATTCATCTGTCAGGCCTTTGGGCCCTTTCACAGACCCGAATGACAGATTTCCCTACCCTTTCGTATACCTCAACGAGTAAAATCCCTACCCCTTCATTCACCTGAAGCCTGAAAAAGATACCCCTTTCGGGCGGAGCGTCCCCGTATAAACTATTATAGGGAATACCCCCCCCCCCCCCCCCGTTAATGAATATTCTGTTTCTGGTGAGAAGGGTTTTAAGGGGATAAAACTAGTCTTCCACACTTAAGTTTGATTAGCAAAGGAAGTGTAAAGCTCACCTGTTTGCATGATTTTTCTTTACTATGGCATTCAACCAATGGACAGAGCGATGAACACCACTGCTGACAACTGTTCTTGGTTCTGCATTTCATTTTGCAGTTTCCACCCATTATACAGGACTGAATGCAACCGTCTGTGGTACATCTCATTGGACAGTGGCCACCGTCACAGTTTTGTTCACAAAAACGCTTAGCGCTGCAGAATGTTGGGCAGCTGCCTTCCCAGCATGACTATAACGTTGGGTAAACAATATAGGGTCATTGCAGTATAAATGGAGGAAGGAGTTGGGGGAGTAAGGAGGCAGGGGACTAGATGTCTTGAGCACATTTTCTCTTTCTGTATCTACACTCCAGTCACAGGTTAGATGATAGTAGGGAGTTTAAGAAGAGACGTTTTTGAGCGACGCACGTCAACCGGAAGTAGACGTTTTCAACTCTTGAGCCGTGTTTTTTAACAAATTTTTGGGCAGATCGTCTCTATAATAATTACGACACTTAGCAATACAAATACGGTAGCGTCAAGACACATTAAAAGGGAAAGAGGCTCACTTCCGGTTGACGTCCGTCGCTCAAAAACGTCTCTTCTTAAACTCCCTACTTTCTCGCAGAGTAGGAGGAAAAGAGGAGGGATGAAGGGACAGGAGGAGAAGGCAGTAATTAGGAGGATCGAAGATGAAGTAGAGAAAAGGAATGTTTCTTGGTGTTGCGGAAAGCGTTGCTGGTTCGCTTTTGTGTTATGGTGTAGGTATTGTTCAGTGTCTTTTCAATATTTTGTATACGTCAATTGATGATAAAAAGCTCGTTTGCAACACCAACAAACTACCGAGAAAACGGATTAGGGATCGTCCTTGTCCTTCCCGTCTCTGCGCTCCTGTCACAGGTCAGATAATGGGCTCCTGGCTGGTATAAATGGCAAAAAGTAGGAGAATGGGAAAAAAAGTACACTTGCCCTCTCTGTCTGCTATAAATTTGCCAGCATAAGCACTCATCAAAAACACTCCTGGTCGATATGGAAGTGCGCATGCATAAGACACTTGCCCGACCGCCGCTTAAACCTTGGCTTGGTGTTCGAGTGTGTGACCTGCAGCGCTATAATTTTTGTCTAATCTAAATCAATGTCTTAGAGCCCTTTGTGTGTTCTGGCCCGTTCATGAAATAACCACTTCACGGTTTCCGTTCCTCAACACCTGCTGTGCACAAGTATGAGTAAAAATTCTCTATATTATCCAGAGCCTGACGTTTCTTTTGAGAAAACAACTTGTTTTGTGACTCTTAGGAGTCAATGCCGGTTGCGAATCAAGTTATCAGCTAAGCTGGGGTTATGGTTTGAGCTTAGGGCTGGGTAAGGTTAGGACTGGGTGACTCATGTCTCATTGACTCATTTACACCTCAGTCCCGTTTCTTTTGATCACGTGGTCAACAAAACGACGTTTTAGCAAAAACCTAAGAGCCCTGGCGAAAAAAAAAAAATAAATGAGGCGTCGTCTTTTTTTGAAAGACAAATTTTCTCATATTTTATACTTAGGTGCTCCCATACTCACCTGTTTACATCTCTCACTAGTTTTGGCACATTTAAGGTGACACGATCCTTCATTACACAGCTGTTTACAGCGAGAAGTCGCTCTGCAACTCATGTTGCACATTCTGTCACGATCATCGGCGCAGCGTTGAGTGCAGTTGGCTGTCTTGCAAAATACTGATCCACAAGTCAGCCGCGATTCACAGTCCTGATGACAGCTCTCCTTAGTAACGCACTTCAAATCGCACTGCCCACCTAGGCATGTTTGGTCACATGACTTAAGTTGGGGATCGGCTTGTCCACACGACATTTTGCAGTCTTCAAAGCACTCTTGTCTACAAGAGGCCTCCGTAGATGAATCTTGACATTTATTGACCGTAATTCTAGCCTTAACTAACGTCGCCAAACTAAGAAATAACGATACATTTAGCAGCAACTCCAGAAACCGTCTCATATTTTTAGATGTTTATCTAGAAAAAGAAAAAAAAAAAATGTATTTTAAGTTATGGTGGATTCTAATGAGGCCTCTGCTAAGGCCTAGAAACTTCATGGAAACGACGGCAGTGAAAACATCACTAAAAAAATGAATTTGCGTCTTTTCAAACTTTACCGCGTCTATTTGGAACCGCTCAATTCGTCAAATGTAGGCGACTTTTCTTGGAGTTAAATTCTTAAGAGCTTTATCCATTTTCAAATAGAGAAGGGAAAATTTTGTCGTAGTATGTCCACGTCCTCCATAAAACGTCGCATTGGGAGGTTTCACGTCGTAGTCGTGCACCTGGAGTGGCCGGACGTCAAAAAAATGTACAAATTAAAGCGTGATGCACGTGCAGAACAGTTGTTTTGCTCATAAAACCAATTGCTTCGAACGTTGTCGTTGCTTAAGGTCCCTATTACTAGTCTGCCTGCGCTCAAGTGAAAAAATTTCTGCAAACTCATGGCGTTATTACTATTCACTTAAAGGGGCTGTGTCACGGCAGTCCAGATCATTTTGTTTAATTTTACCAATTACTCACCATCAATCGCTATGGAACTTAAAGTAAGCAAGGAAATTGCATGTAAATGACAAAGTCAGAGATTCAAGACAAACAAATATGTCTCCTGAGCAGTTTAAACTTTGAAAAACTGCTAGGCTGAACAGCGAGTTTCAAAAACCCTAATTTCAATCCGTTTCAATCTTCTTCAGTTTTACCGATCCGTGGCATCTGTTGTATCTGTTGTGTTATTTTAACCTCCCTTTATTGTTTTAAGCGGTTATTCTTATGTTTCTCTTGGATTTATCGGGCATTTTGCAATAACTAATTTGGCTGAATTTCGTGACACAGCTCCTTTAATTTTCGATGAAATTATCCTTCTCAATTCAAGTTTCTTCGGTGAACATAATGTTGCTTTTAAGAAAGGAACATCAGTTTTTCGTAGGAAAAATGTGATCAGTTGTAACAAAGATGAATTCTTATTGACATTTTGAAGACAACCTTTAATAATTAGTTTTGAGAATCTTCTTTGAACATAATTGCCAACGAGCAGCCTCGAGGCTGCGAGGCGGCAACCTGATAAAGCCGTGCGCGTAAGTTCAAGCTGAATGAATCTCGAATCGATGAAACATAAGGTAGTGTAAGGTAACCTTTATGACGTAATGCAGAACAGAGAATGCATTGTTTACTACCGAACACGCGATATAGAACAGAATCCACGAGCAGTGTGCGTGTTTGTGAGTCCCCTGCTCATCCCGTCTTCAACAAATCGTCGTATGGATTCATTTGCAATTCCTGCCGCTAAGAAAAAATAATAACGACTTGCGTCTTAGGAGCAAAATAATTTGGAAGGCTTCATCGGCGCACGATAAAGCTTTTTATTTCGCGAAAAGTAGACTTCCTGAGCTTTAAAAAGAGACCAAATATAAATCTGTACTTTGAATATTCGCGGATGATTTTTCGAAGACATTAAGTTGGCTTGTAAGATAAGTAAATTTTACGCAAAATAATCTGTGCGCAACTTCGTCAGGATTAGCGGAAGCTAAAAAGGGTCAGCAGTGACATAAAGGGACACAAACCAAAGCCAGGGTAAAAATGCAATGAAAGAAAAAAAAAAAAGAAAAAAGAAAGAAAAGAAAAACTGGAAGTAACCCCGCCGGTATTTATCATGAACTCGAAGATAGATCGTTTCACATGACGCCACGTCGGCTGTCTTGGTGTTCCAAAACAATGAAACGGGGGCCATATTGGTTTTCCAGAGGTTATCAGTAGATCCCATCGACCTCAGCCCCTTCGGACACCTCATGAAATTTACACAACTTAGTTCCCCCCTTACCAATTAGGGTTAAGCACTGCCTTTACAGATTAGAGTTAAGCATTGTTTCGAAAGTGGTTAGGTTCTTTTTGGGGTTGGGGTTGATGCTATATGTACTTAAATTATTTCCTTTTCATTCAACAAATCCTCAGTGGTCTAGTGGTTAGCGTCAGGAGCTTCTGTTAGCGTAGTATACTGGACCATCCAGTGTTTGAATCCTATTGTCTTTCGTATGAAATATAAGCGAAGTGTGATATAAAAGCAGAAAACGGTTCTACCTTGTGTAAATTTCATGAGGGAAGAAAGGGGCTACAGCCGATGGGATCTAATGCTGACCTTTTCCCGACAAATCTTGTGGGAGTTTGGCTCTCTTCTTATGTAAAACATTCTCTTTGTTCCCATAAATTTGGGACTTTCGGGACTTGCGGGACTTTCGAGAAACGGGCCCCTGGTCGGTGACCGTGCTGCCTGGAAACCCAAAATGCACGATGACGTCATGCTGAATGGCGTCTTTAGGATTTGTTTATGGCTTGTTGCTGGGCAACTGCGAGTGCCAAACCGATAGAATTATTTATGACCAAAGCGAAATCGCACTCCGCTTGCGATCCTCGCGCGGTCCACCTCGCGCGACAAAATTATAAAATCGTTTGGCTCGCGCGAGAATAACCCTATGCAGTTTTAAAATAATGAAATGAAAATGAATTAAATAAAATAATTCAGGCGTTTAACCAGTATTCGGTCCCTATTTTTTCCCCAGTTGAGCTAGTTCATATTTTAAGGACGCTATATACTATTCACTTTAACCCTGACCTTGTAGAAAACCATGCAATTCGGCAGACAAATCGAAATACTGGCCTTAAGAAACTTTGTTTATCTTTATTTCCGTTGGCAAGCCTTGGTGTTTTATGTCCTAATTTTTTTGTCGTATTTAAGCGATGTTTAGTACAAGCATCCCTAGGGTCTTGAAGAAAATATCTGACCGAAAATCGAACCACAAAAATTTCATCATATTATTGTCTGGGGCACTGCAATTTAAAAATCGCCTGTTTTGGTTGGCTTGTTAACTGAAAAAGCAGGGCGCTATGCTAATTTTTATGAACGTGATCAACTAAAATGAAGATAAAACTGAAGTCAATTACAATAATAACAAAAAATGGCCAGGGTTTGGCTTATTGTTTTTCTCTTGTTCCCATGAATATCTTAAAATTAGCTCAATTACTTCTCTCATAAATACGAGTTTAACCTGTTTTGAGAGAGAGTGGGAGAGATCCGCTCTAACGTGGCATTGTGCGTGCGTGTCGCCTATTTTCGACCATTTTACTTATATGTCATTCACAGAGTAACAAAATTTTGTTGAGGGTATATATAGCAGGTGTTTTGTGTTTGAATACTCTTAATAAGCTATCACCTGCATGCATGGGAGGGAGAGAGAGAAAGAAAGAAAAAAGCAATGAGAACGAGAGTTTGGAGTACATTTGAAATACTAACATAATATCTCAAAAGTCAAGTCTATGTTCCAGTTAAAGTAACATGTACCCTGTTTTTCAGGTTGATATATTTTTACTGGCTGAGATATACTGAGCAAACTTAATTTATAAACGCGACACTCATCCGGCATTTGTTTCCATCACATTCAATTTTAAACCTCAAAAGTAGCACCGCGCGCGCTTCTCAAAAAAAAAAAAAAAGAACAAAGAGAGGAAAAGAAACGGAACGAAAAGAAAAATACGTACTTGTAAAGTGGAAAGGAATCTCTTTTTGCAAACGAAAATAAACAATAAATCACTTCGTTTGGATAGATCCTTTGACCCGAAATTTAATTTTAGTACGGCATTTTTCGCTTCTTCTGAAACCGTTAAGAATCTAAGAAGAACAGGACAACTCACTCTTAAATCTCTCATTGAGCGGAGTCAAAAGGGCTGGTACACAATTACCTGCATTATGGCATCCATAGACTATAAAAAGTCAACTTTCATTATTCTGGTAACACCCGAGAGTTGTAGAAGTCGAGTAAGTGGAAACACTCTGAACCGCTAACATGAGTTTGTTTTAATAGCACAGGCCTTATCTCGCATCCCGCCAAATCTATGTTGGGCCCTCTATACTCGGAGAACTGACGTTACTTAAGGAAATCTCAAGAGGAATTGAAAGTTTACAGAGTCCGTAAAAGCGAGTGGCCAAATTAGCACGAGTTTGTTTGTTACGCGTTCGTTAATTCGAGGCCATTAGGCGCGGAGAGTTGATTGAGCGGGAAGGAAGACGGCTTCAAGGTGTCAAAGTCACAATCAGTTAATTTTTCCGCTTCATGTGATTTATACAATCAAGCACATGTTCTCTGTAAAGTACAATCATAAAAAGTAAACAACCAAGTGTCAACTTAAGTTTTGAGGTACGAGTTCTTCAGTTTGTCTGCGCTGCGAGAGAATTGCACAACAGATAAGCGTAATCAGCACACCAGTTAAACATAATATATCTTACTGGGCCGTATCTCCTGCATTGGACTTTACAAAGATGCGCTTGGTCTTATAAAAACATACCATGTTACCTTAGTTTTAATTAAGTAACTAAAAGTCCGATTACTTTTGGTGGGTGAAGCTTGCGTTATCTGACTTGAGTGCTTGCCTCGCGATCTCATCGTGGTACATAAAAGATTGGAAAACCAAGAAAATTTTGCAGAACTCTTGCATCAGAGTGTTCACAAGACGGGTTAAATGTTAGTACATATACTATAGTATAGATTCAAAATCTAAATCTCCTAATAAGATGTCTCTGTCATTCACTATCGGCCGATGAAAGAGTAAAACAATAATATCGAGTAAGTGAGCTTACAGAATTATAATCTCTTTTAGAATCAGTTTCAGTTGTCCTTTTTATCAGGGTAAAAAAAAAAGAAAAGGAAAAAAATTGGTACAGTGGCGCAAAAATTTTCCTTACCGTTACAAGCGTGGCAATTGCCTTACGAATAACTGGCTTTCCTTACGGCTAAAATTTCCGACCATTTTGATGACCCTTACATACCATAGAGAGTTGCATGATTCCTAGTTCAGCCAGGTAACGGTCTTGACAACCAACTGCTAATAGGAGAATTCTTAAATCTGAAAGAGTGTGTTTTTCAATCACTCCTTTTTTCTTGTAACTGTGTGGTTCTCAAAATTATGCGTGTAATCCAACATCACGACGGCAAGTTTTGTTTTTTCGCTTTGTTTTTAACAATTATAATTCACGTGTCTGCACTCGAGAATGCTCTCATGCGTTTCATCGTTTCCCGTAAACGCATGCTTCGTATGTCGCAATAGTCAATAAAAGTGCAAAATTGCTTACAAACGCTGGAATAATTGCTCATTCCTGTGACCACTATGTGTCGGAAAGATAGTTACTAATGACATTAAAAAATATAAGCAATTATGTGAAATGTGTTATGCACTAAATATTACTTAAGATCCGACTTTGTTACTAACGTACCTTTCAATCAGTTAAGGGTATTGCCGATTTTATAACGGTCGGCTTTATAAGTCTTTTAAGACCCTCAGTATCCCGTTCAAAACCCGATCACAAAGAAAGATGAATAATTTTGATATATTTTCCCTTCTTGAAACGCGGGGGCTGTGTAATCATGGCATATATGTTACTTAAACACCTGTTTATCACCGCCTGAAAAATAATCATGCATGCATTGATATCCGTCATCACGCAGCCATAATCTATCCTAACCCTTGATGTTTACAAAAAGTAGTAGACTGTCTTAAATGCTGATGGTAATCAAAGGTCAATGTATTGGCTTTAATTTGTCTTTCAGCGCAAACCTTTGGGAAAAAAGAGCCAGTTCCTAAATTTTAATTGTTAATGAAGGACGCACGTGCCATTTCGTAGGCGATACAAACAAATCAACTTTGAGTTAACATTTGTTGCGAGCGCCGATCAAGTGAATTATTAATTAATGGTATACCGTCAGTGTTTATTTGCAAAGAAGATTTGAACTAAAAAAGATATCAAACTACAGTTATTTAGAATTAAGGCTAATCGTCCTAGTCTTTTGGAATACCTAAAAACAACGTAGAATTTTTCAATGAATTATTAAATACTGTATAGTCGTACACACACGACAGGTGGTCAACATTTGCGTTAATGGTTGTTATGAGTGCTTTGATTATCATGATAATGATCATAGGGAGTAGCCATTCATCGAGAAAATAATTACAGTGAACGTTAACCTTTTAAAAACTGTGACTTACAGAATTAAGGACCTTGTAAATTTACACTTCAGAAATGCTAAACGGCTCAACGTTCACTTTCGAGTTATGATACGTAATTAAAGGAGGTTTCTCTAAAAAAACACCGATGAATATATGAGCCAGAGTCATTAGAGACCACAGGCTACCTTCTATAAAAGCAATATCTGGCTTCCGTATATTAACGTAAACAACAACCGCGCTTCTGTTAGGTTTTGATCACGAACCTGCTTTAGGCTCCCCCTCCACGACGTTAATTTCAGTGGGCGGCCGAGCGGGTGACTCAGTCCTTGCAGCGGTAAACCAAGATTACACTGACGACCACTTGTTTGCTAATTTGCTTTCGGCAGGGCCATTTTATTTTAAATGTTATTTTTTAAAAAGTCCGCAAGTCAGAGTCTTAAGTTTCTGCGTTCATTATAACAAGAACAATTGTACGGACTTACAAAAGGATTGACACTGAGTCAGAGAATATATCATCAGGAATACGACAGCTGGCTCAAATTTCGCTGCAATCAAGAGAAAGCGGATTGACTGCCGGTTGTGGCACGGTATTAAAAAAAATGATCATATGCAATATTCTCCTTCTCTAACGGCAAATCTTTTAAGGAGGTTTGACTTGTTTTTTTTATTGGGTAACACCTCCCTAATTTGACTATGTCTTTGTCATAATTAACAAAGATATCGAAAAAGGTGTTCAGGAGAGGGCATTTTTGTTTTTATTTTTTATCAATTTAATTCATTTTTTATTTTTCCTTTGTACTCGGCAAGACCATCTATGCAAATGGTCATGCAAATAAATATTGTTGTTGTTGTTGTTGGATGAAATTTTGTGGGCTATAGAAATACTGAACATTCGTGATAATTGGCTTAAAAATGCCGCAAACGAAGTACTTTGGAGGAAATGCACTAATGGTAGTTAATTACACTCTATCGAAAAACCAAGACCCATACGTATGTGAACCAAAAATTTTACGAACATTGAGGGAGGCCTAAAGGTCCCGTGGGCGATTTACTGAATTAATGTAGCTCAGACTACTAATAAAAAAAGTGCAGATAAATATGACCGCAGGTAAAATAGGCTCTGCCTTCATTAAGTTGTTATAGCAACATCCTTATCTTATACAGCTGTGGTGACCATTTACCGCAAGAAGGGGAAAAAAGCAAAAGAGTAAAGGGTGAGGGAGCAGAAATAAACAAGGGGGGGGGGGGGGGGAGGGCTCTTGTGGCAAGTGTCCGTTATCAGTCTCGTTCTTTCCCCCTCCTCCCCTATCCATTTTGACGCCTGCAACGCCTGCCGATCAGCCTCTGTTAATGGCGACGTGGTTGAGGCAGAAGCCGATAAAGGCACCCACGAAAGCCAGTCTATTCTCCTAAATAGATTTTTCTGCATAAGCAAAAAAACTTACATATGATCAACTTTTGCCAAAATGGGAATATACTTAGGAAATCTTCGGAGTTCTCAGTCGTTTTTAAGTATAAAGGCAAGTTATGTCATTGTCAATTGAAGTCCAAAAATAATGGTCCAGTTTTGTCATTGAAGAGTATACTTGCGGGCGACAAATAAATTTGTAACCCTTAGCTGTCCAATCAACCTTGCCTTCAATTTTAAGACTTAAAACTGCTTCCTGTCTTCTGATGAAGAGGATGGCATGTATGGACTTGAATTGAAACTTGACCGATTTGTGCCTTGTTGCTGAGGAAATTTTTGTTCACCTCAGTAAAAAAAATTAAGTGCCTTGTTTAACCTACGATATAAGAGAGGTTAAGCATCACGTTTACGGCAAACGGAAACCGCGAATTTGTACCACGCCGTGGCAAGCTTCCCCTTAAATTGTTGTTTACTGTTCATTATTTCTACACTGATAGTTAGTAGTTCACACAATTTTTTATCCATAACAATTGTATAGAGCTGTTTTTATGTGCTCATTTTCTATTTTGAGAAATTCTCAACTTGACTGGATCTGACTTTTGCCGTTTGCCGTTTTCGGCAAAAGCCAAACGTGAATTTGCACCACGTGACATCATCATCATCATCATCATCATCATCACTTTTACTTATACACGGTAAAAACAACCAGGCTAAATACACAATACAATATCCTACAAATGTTTACAAACTATTGAATTAACGGTAATAACATTTACAAAGATGAATGTTGAAAAAAATAAATAAATAAAATTAATTTATAAAATTAAAGCCTGTTTTCCATGAATGCCGTGTTCGAGCTAGGAGTCAACAGTTTCGGAAAGCCATTCAAAGATTTTGCTTGCTTTACATCAGTGGATAATTAAATTGTTTCACAGAAGAGCCCCGCTGTAGCAGAAGCTACTTCTATAGTAATTGGTTCGTGGCAAGGGAACAGCAAGCTTGTTTTCAGGATATCTAAGGCTGAATTAAATAAATCGCTGCGTAGTATGAATTTTGAAGACATGTAATCAGGTGCAATTTCAATTGACTTGTACATGTCGTTTACTATTAATTCAAGCACGCGAAAATCGGTAGATTCACGCCAATTCTATCCATAAGAATTGTTTTATAGGCTCATTTTTCATTTTGAAAATTCTCAACCAGCACTCGAGTTTCCATTGGGTGAAAAAAACTGGGAACTAGTCTCCCAGCATGCCTCGCTTTAGCTAGCGAAGGTAGCCATGTTGATTTCAAGCACGTTGTTAACTTGAAAGCTTAAACAATTTTACAAATTCACCACCATTTCTGTGAGAATGTCTTATCGTCCACCGCCTCAGCAACTGGTAGGCCATCCTTCAGCAGGGATGCGTCATCATTCAGGCGGAATGCCACCAGGAATGCCACCACCGGGCAATTTACCGACGGGGCTGCCTCCACCGCCGCCATTTCCTGGACCTCCGGGCTTCCCTCCACCTCCCATTCCTCCACCTGGCGCTCCAGGTAAACGAACAAAAGATATGCAGAGAGTTGAGGAACGCTGATGTAGCTTTTAAAAGAAAGGTTTTGGAGAGATGTGATTTAAAAGCTAAGGAGTACTAGATAAGTTGCGCTACTAGAGTCTTGTTCTCTAAATCGTACAGTCAGTGTGTGACATTTGCAACGGAAATTCCATTGTGTAAGATTTCCTTATAACCCCATACATTTGTTGTGCATCTAGCTATTTCATTCTTTTTCTCGCCAATAGTTTGTGAATAGAGTTGAAACATGTATGCAAAATAAATGTATGGGGTCATACCAAAATCTTTCCTTCCACTGTATTGACTACCATGGACAATGGACAACAAGTCCTGAGTGCCGCTTTCATGATGGAAGCACGACTGTTTTACCAAATTGGTCTAGGTAGCTTTTTGACAGACTTGCAATGAATGGCTGGCCATTTGTTTCAAAATTATGACACGATATATGTGCGGTTTTTTCCCACGTATACTTGCAATCATTCCTGCTATACGATATACGTGGGTTTTTTTGCCACGTATACTTGCATCCTTTCCTGCTTTGTGGGGTTTTTATTCCCAAGTATATGACCATTTTCTTACAATGCGCACAAAAAAAGCCCATATTATATATGCTATACAAACAAGCATGTGGTATATGGGGTTCACAGAAAGTCGTCGTATACCAGGCACCGAATTGTACCGTCAGCAAAAAACCCCTTCATGTATGATGCAGCTAAAATGCATGTAATTCTCTGTAGTGCTAGTAACTTTAACTTTATTATTCCATCGTTCATAAAGTACAAACTCAGTAAAGCCAAAGCCGGGGGCTTATACGACCCGTGGTCAAAATGACCGAAATTATTTTGTGTAGAAATGAACACTGAAGGCTAAATCATTACAAAACTAAAACAAGATACAAAACTTAAATTCAGTAATGCAAGCAGTCCTATAGCAGAGATAAAACTAGAAGTACTAGTGACAAATAAACTAAAAATAAACTATGATAATTCCTCGCTAATTCAATTCAGGCTTAAAAGTAAAGTGTTAGTTTCTTTTTACAGTCAGTGGTGGTAAGGCTGTTACGGACAGTCAAGGGGAGATCAAGGCCGGGATATCCTTGGCCAAATAATCGGGGCTCAGTGAGAACTAATAGCAAATTGATACCTGCGGGACATTTTATGCAAGTTGAACGAGAGCGAGTTCGATAACCATGAAAATCGCAATTAAAGTGGAGGAGCAGGGAAAGAGAGGCAGGTGGAAGGCTAATAAAGTGTGAGAACAGTACAAAACAAGAAACATGGAATTTATAGAGTGAATGGAGGGAAAGCATACAAAGCTTCGAGACTTGGAGGCTTAGAACGTGTTCATGGAGGAGAAAAGGTGATAATTCGTGCAAGAATGAGAAAAGAAGAAACACTGATCTGATCAAGCAGACTCTCAAGGTCATGTTTCACATTATCATGAGCTTATCAGTCGTGTTTTGCCTGTCACCGGACGCTAATTTCTAACTGAATCGATCGCTGATTCGGTGAGCATTCGTGAAATAGCGTACACAGCCTCTCCAGAGACAATCCACGGACTCCAACAAATCCATGATCATGTAACTCCATTGCTGCGCCAATTAAACTGGCTCTCTGTTAAGCAACAATTGTATCTCAGAGATGCTGTAATGACTTATAAATGCGTGAACAACCTTACACCAATGTATCTTAGCTCTAATGTAAATCAGAGATTAACCACTATTCACTCAAGATACATGCGCAACAGAAATGATGTGGCCATTCCATTATTCAGGACAGTCTCAGGGCAGCACTTGTTTGTGTACAGGTCGGTTAAGATCTGGAACGATCTAAAAAGCCCTTTGAAGTCATCCACATCTGTTGCAACATTTAAAAAGAAACTAAGGGACAGCATACAAAGTGCCGACATTGTAATATAGTATTAATGTATCCATTGATGATTTTTCGTCTTATCTTATAATATTATTTGTAGTTATAGTAGTAAGTAGTTTTTCATTTTATTGTAAATAGTTTCTTAAAAACCTTTTAGAGGAGATACTATTAAAGTTTATCATCTAAATCCGTTGTCAGGGAGCCAACAACCACCACTACTGTGAGGGCAATGAATAAGAACCAAACCTTGCTCGAAGATTAATGCGGCCATTATGGCCATGTTTGATTCAAACTAAAGTTCCCTTTTAGCTGCATCGTGCATGAAGGGATTTTTTGCTGACGGTACAATTCGGTGCCTCTTATACGACGACTTTCTGTGAACCCCATATACCACATGCTTGTTTGTAATGCATATATATGGGCTTTTTTGTGCGCATTGTAAGAAAATGGTCATCTATTTGGGAATAAAAACCCCACAAAGCAGGAAAAAACGCAATTATACGTGGCAAAAAACGCACGTATATCGTATAGCAGGAATGATTGCAAGTATACGTGGCAAAAAACTGCATATATATCGTGTCATAATTTTGAAACAAATGGCCGACCATAGCAATGTGGTGTCAAGTACATGCGTACTTTGGAAATGCCAAACACCATCTTGTAAGTGACTTCATGCAAGATTGTTAGGGCATTCAGCTTGCGAGAAATATCAGTGAGTTTGTCCCCTACTTTCCAAGTTTGTCTTTTGGTTGTATTCTTTCCAAATTCTATTCATGTTAGATAACTCACACATTTAGACATTCATCTAAAATGTAACTTGGGTTTTTGAAGGAAATTTGCATTAGGCCATCTGTTTTTTTTTGTTTAGCGTTGAATGTGTTTCCTGACATTGGGTCGGTTGGTCAGATTGAAAAAAAAAACCTAAAAAAAAAGTCACAAGAAGACTCGGAATAGGAGGCCCTGGTACCCCAGGGCAACGTTAAAAGTTAGCGTTCACACATTTTGATTTAACAAAATGTACAATGTACTATAAAAAATGGTCATGTTTTTGTTCCTGTTTTTCTCTATGCTGTTACTATGCTCATTTTTCAGATTAAAAGAATATTTCAATTGAAAAATGGTTGAACTATGTAGTTACTTTTTTTTTTTTTGAAAATGCCAAAAATTTGGGTCGGTCAGACGATGCTAAACAGAGAAAAAAATCGGATGGCCTTAAAAGGCATCAAAGTTCAGGAAATTTTGTGGTAGACTGGTAGTAAATTTGAGTCTCGAAAACGAAGACCATGTAAGACCTTGAAACAATAATATTATTGTGTAAAAACAACATCTCCTCTAAACAAAGAGCGAGGTAAAAAAAGTCAAACTGGGTCCATTTTAGCCATTTTTTAGTCTTTCCTGTTATTGGTTTTTCCTTTGGTTGCTGTTGAGCATGAAAGGGTTACACTACCCTTGAAGGTATTGATTTATTTTATTTATATAAAGTAAATTAAAATTGCATAACAATACTAACATCAATGTGCTGTTGTTAAAAATGTAGTGCACAATGAGAGTTGTGTGACCTATGATGAGATATGTGTCTGGTAAAAGGGTAGTATCTTACTTTTAATTGGCACTTTATTACAATAATGTTAACATGTTATTGTATGCTAATATTTGGTATTGTTATCTTGTGCAGTTCCTCCTCCTTCATTACAAACGAAACCTCCAATTTCTGTTCCTGGAGTCCCTCCCTTGAATGTGGTAAGTTTACATGCACACGTGTGTTTTTAAAATTCTTCCTGCCTGCTGGCTAGATCTATGTTCATGAAAAATCCCAGATTTCATTTCCTAAAATTCTAAATTACACTCACTGCCAAGCATTATGCTAAAATGTAATTTGAATTTCTTTTTGAGCTGATCTCAGGAGGAACATTCATGTGTGGGATTCCATCAATGAAATGCACGCTGTCACTGTGCCACATAGCAAAAGTTAATCCCAGATTTTAAGAGTGACGGTCAAGAAATATCGACCATCGAGTGGCAAGAGTTGAAAAAGCTTTTAGGTAGATAAGAAATCTGATGTAAGTTGTTCTCGCAGAGAGCCTTTTATTTTTGAGAAAAGTAAGTCTTAGAATATCAGTTTTTGTGGTCGGGGTATCAAAATGGCCGTATTTTCAACTCGAAATTTGCTAACATCAAGACTCCCCGCATTTGCAAATAAAGCCGCAAGGAGAAATTTGGACACTTTCCATCAATAGAACAACTCTTCTTCTTTCACTAGAGGATACTTTCAAAGCAATACCAAGACTCGTTGAACTGACATAATTCAAAAACGAAGAACAAGTTTTTACGGTGATAAAAACTTGAATTTACTAGTTGTTTTCTGCGGCATTACTCTTCATGTGGTATAGCTCCAAATTTTCCCAGTCCTCGCTTATTCACACATTTAGACATTTATCTAAAACATACCTGAGAATTGACTTGGGTTCCGAAGGCAGCCTCCAAATGAAAGTATCGAAGTCCGGTAAATATAGTGAAGAGTGACCAAAATAACATATTTAACGGCTCCAAGTTTCCTCGATCGTAAAGAGACAAGACGAAATATCTTCCTGTTCCGTCATCCTTAGCGAATAACCATTGTTAAAGCCCTTATTTTTCCATAAAAAGTGAGAACCAGAATACTAGCGCGTTTGATTTTTTCTTCTCTAAAATACTGTCAGCATCGAAAATGTTACTCTTTGAAGAATTGCATTGCGTTACTCCCGTGATTCCGTGACTGTCATTTTGACGGCTCCGTGTCTTCAAACGTACGTTATGTCACGTGCAGTCACGGAACAGATTGTCACGCAGAGTCGCCGGCTGGCAGGGTTCAGTCGTTTCAAAATGGCTAAAATTGACCCAGTTTCACCTTTTTACCCCAATTTTTGATTGAAAAAAGCAACTTTGCAGTGGGAAAACCTACACGAAGTACGAATAACGAGCCTTTAGGCTGTAAACATCTACTTTTGTGCGTTTCGAAATTGAAAATGTTCACACAATTACCACCTGCCTATCATGAAAATTCCTGAACTTCAATAGTGTATTACAAAGTTTTCCTTCAATAACCCAAGCCAATTCCCAGGTATGTTTTAAATGAATGTCTAAATGTGTGATTTAAATAACATGAAGAGAATTTGGAGTTATACCACATATTAAATATTGCCGTCAAAAATGAGTAACGAACTTAAGTTTTTGTTATCCTGAAAACCTATCCTTCATTTTTGAATTATTTCAGTATGGCGAGTGTCGCTATTGCCCTGAAAGTATCTTTTAGTGAAAGAAAAATAATTTTTCTGATCATAGAAAGTGTCCAAATTTCTCCATGCGGCTTCGTTTGCGAACGCGAGGAAAGTTGATGTTAGTAAATTTCAGGTTAAAAATTAGGGCAGTCTGAGAGTCCAACATCGAAAACCCATTTTCTAATTTTTCTCACAAATAAAAAGCTTTTGGTAGGAACAATCACTGCATTAGGTTTCTTATCTACCTAAAAGCTATCTATGAACAAAAAATGAAAGAAATTGATTTTTCAACTCTTGCCACGAAATTAAAGATTTTGGTTGATTTTTCCTGACCGTCGCTGTTAATAGATTTCAGTAGAGAGTTTTGAAGGAGAGTTAAAATATATATATATGTACAGAGTAGTGGTGATTGCATCAGCATGGTTCCTAATTTTCCAGCAGTTTTCACAACCTGCTTTGGTAGAGTAACATGTTACAGTATGTGAAATAGCGTCGCGCGCAAATGACGTCACCAAAATTGAGACCCCCCACTTGACTCAGACAAACAAACCATAGAAGTTATGTCGCTCGCAAGCACTTCGCTTCGGTCTTTGACCGTTCTCACGCAAGATGATGGCATTCCTGGCTCGAAATTTGAAAGTGAAGCAGAGAACTACACTGTGGATAACGATGGCTGAAGTGCAGAGGGCTAAAATTAAGCGGAAAACGTGACGACCTTGTGAAACATGTTGCGGAATGTACAAAGGCTGGAAAGCATCACACTCTTGATCCTAGTATCGACGAAGGAAAATGGTTTGCGGCGAAAGTGATCAAGGAGAATTGTGGCCTGGATCAAAGTTGTAATGTGGTTTCGCTTCCAGAGATTCCATCGAAGGGACGGCGAGATTTTCCATCTTGTAACATCCCGCAACTCTTCAGCTACGGGCATGTTCATTACTATGTCCTGGAATCGATCCGAAATGTAAATGAGAACGAAGAAGACGTGGGGCTTGGACATATGACTGATAGACCGTTGAAAAACGGAAGAAAGTACGTTAGTTCGGGGTTTGTTCACGACCTTATGGACACGACTGCCTTACCTGTAGGATGGCTTGAAGGAGTACAGAAGGGAGGGTTCTGGTATCTCGTTTTCTCCCACAATCTTTAATGAGCCTCTGGGGTATACTTTGAGCTATTTAGTTTACTGTGTTTAGGTCTGTTACTTTGTAATGGGCCCATTTGACAATGTCATGCTATTCCTTTTTTTAATCAAACAACAAAATCAACCTGGTGGCGTAAATTTTTGTCCCCTGCCAGACTTTTCTCTGGATTGCTTAGGAACATTGTAGATGTACACTGTTCCTATTTTCGGCACAACAAATATTTGATCCTCGAGGGTTTTTTACGCTGTGTGAAAGTACAAAATTGATGTTGCTTGACATTAACAAAGTGGTCCATTTCAGGGTACAGATCTAAATGTGGCAGGCTGCATAAGAGAAAATTTTTGATATTACCTCTCACTGTTTATTTGAAGATGGGAACATGCTTGAAATAACACCCCCCCCCCCCCCCCACACCCCTCACATAAAAGGGAAAGAAATATTAAAACAAAAGGAAAAACAAAGGAGTACCAGGCAGATTTTAGTTTTGCCAAGAAGAACACTGACCCAGGTCTCCTTGGTTTTAAAACATAAAAAATTTGTAACAAATGAATTTTTTTTATTTTGTTTTTATTTTTCAAAATTGTATTTCACTTGTTTTGATCATTAGTTCAAAAAAGAGTACAGAGAAAATATTTTTACTATCTATACCACATAGTTGTAGCACAGATTGTTTTTTCACAATTCCAACCTTTTACAGAAAAGTTTTGAAACACACTACCCAGTGTTTAGATGACATGAAGGGGGAAGGGAGAAAATGTCCATGAAATAAAATGTACATAGATATTAGACTGTTGTTTAAGTTTCAGAATAGTAACGATTTAATTATTATGTTGTTTTTTATTTACAATACAAGATTGTATATATAATTATATATATAAAGATTTAAATGGAACATGTTCATGATGGAAGTTCTTGGACTTAATAATGAAGAGAAGAATAAACAGCAAGGAATTGTGGAATTGTTTGTTTTAAAACAAACTAGCCAATCCAAATAGATTTTCAAATTTTATTTGTTCTGTTATCTTTCTTTTAAGTTAAACTACTTTGAAAAGAACTGTTAGTCTAATAAAGTACAATAACAGTAATACTTTTACTTCAGCAGTGATGATATCATTGTCTGATCAGGGAATTGGGAAATCTGTACAGCTTAGATCAGAACCCTTTCTCATAGGAGCAATATTTTACACTTGGAATAATTGCCCTCATTAGAGACGGAACGTTGAATGAATACATACATGTACCAGTAGACACAGTTCATGACCAATAGTGATCCCCGTCGAGCAAGTTTATTCTCATACCCCATTGTATATTTCCAAAATTGTGTCTCTTGTGTTTCAATATCTCAGCTTGTTTTTCATACAATAATTGTAGGACAACAACTAATTTTTCGCAACAAACTATTGTAATCCAAGACAAAAGTAAGATTAAGGAATACCAGATGGTTCCAAAACCCAAAAAGGAACCATGCCATTTCAGTTAATGTTTGTGCACAATTATTTAGAACCTAGCCACACAGTTTTTGTTATCAAAAACCCTTATCTATTGTTTTCACAACAAATCATTTTGGAAATTATAGAGAGCTGCATGGTACTCAATATGAACCTGTGCCAAAGGCCAAGGCCACACATTTGTTTAAACAAAACGAACTAACCCATGTCTACTTTCATCTTTCATATTAATGAATATCAATGACATAATTTTTTAAGTCTTGGATCAACAGACCCAGTATATTTTAATAACAGGTGGTTTATAGTTTCTGTCACAGCCATTACTTGGGTCAACATGCATTGATTCTAAACCCAACCTACATTTCTTTGCATGGTTTAGCCAATATTAGTGTTTGGTACATATTATCCTGAGCACTGACCAAGTCACAAACTACATAAATCAAGTGGTGTCCTCTTGTGACCTCATAATTGACAGAAATGTTGATTAATACTGGATACGAAGAAGGCTAAAGGTTTCACACCAAATCAAGTCACAGTACACCATTTGAGTTCGCACACTGGTATCACACCATTCAAGGAAGTCAATCAAGTTTGCTCGCAACCATGACTGAGTATGCTTTCCCCTCTATCTATCTTGTTGTGATAAAAATAAAACATGGGAATAATAGAGTAAAAATACTAGAAGACCGGCTCATGAGAAAAAACAGTGATTTTGTATCAGACATCTGAGTGCAAACTCAAAAGATGTGGTGCAAATTTGATTGCCATGAAATGATGAAATCTCTATGATTTAAAATAAACCTCTACTTACAAAGATCAGTGTTCTGAAAGTTAACAAGACTTGCCGCCACAACTACCATCTGGGTTGCAAGGGGTGCCAAAGTTAAGGGAATTTTCCTTCCCACAAGCTCAAACTGCTCAAGACGTTCATTTAACCGTTCCACATGAATGCCAGCTTTCGCAATACGACGAGTTTCTAGTTCTTCCGCAGCAGTAAGACTTCCTCTGCCTTTCAAAAATGAAGGGATTCTTAGTTCGACTTGTAGAGGATTTAAAAGCTCCCTCACTGTAAAGCCATGGTCAGCCAGCACCACGTCATTAGGAAGACTTTCTTCCCCGATTCCTTCAGCTCTAAGAGCGATTTTGGCCAATGTTCAGGATACCTTGAGTCCGTTTTACACTCACCATAACAGCAGTGCTTTGTACTAACCATTCTTAGCCCTTTGAGAAAGCATACATTCCGATTTACCTAACTTTTCACGTTTTCTTCACTTATTGACGTTCTCTCGCATACATTCGCTTATGGCCGACTGCAATGTGTGTCTGAGTCACGCGGGGGGTCTCATGAGACCAAATCTATTTTTAGAATTTGTGCGCGACGCTATTAACTGTAGTACACATGGAGGCAACAACTCGCTGTTTTTGTATCTGCTAAGATATGCTTGCCTTGTAGAGAGGTCTGGAGAAAGTCAAAGAATGTGATTGAAGAACTGCAGTGACCAATAGGGCTACAATGTATATTTTGGGGGAGTTATTTTTCTTAAAGAGACTAAGAGAGGGTAGAATGTATTGTATATCCATTGTAATTTGGAAAGTTTTAAAACATTCCTGCCTCTGCTCCTTGATTGGAGTGACAGCCCTTTATGTCTAATGCAAATCTTAAGCAAGTCAGTCTGGTATTGCTACTGATGATGAAAACTCTTCACTTTTATTTCTTGTTTAGCCTCCAGGTATGCCATTGCTTCCCACACCAGCTGGTCCTCCATCACGGCCTCCATACAGATCAGAAAATAAACACAATAATAATTATCAGGTTTGTTTTTTTTTTGCAGGATTTTTTTTCATCTTTTTTTTCTAACAAAACATACAGGTCTGTGTTTTGCCATCAGTATTTCAATGATTACAGAATAGCTCAATAACCACACCATACCAGCAGCCTAACCATTGAACTATTGATGGAAGGAAAAAATAAGATTGTCATCCGCTTGTCCACAGATAAGTTAGAATACAAGTATTTTTCAAGCCCTTAAGTAAGTTATGAAAAGTTGAATAAAAGAAAAAAAAACATTCAAATTCTTAGAAACCTTTTCTTATTCACATACATTCATTGTTTTTCCTTGTTACATGTAAAAGTGATTTTTTTTAATTAATATTTTTTTTCAGAATCAACATCAAGAAAAATCATCCACAGCAATAACAGTGTTTGTAGGTAACATAACTGAAAAAGCCTCTGATGCACTTGTTAGGCAGATCTTAACGGTATGTGCTGCCATGTACACATCTCTTTTATATGTATATATTTTATTGTATGAAATTGTGATTTATCCCGAACTTCATGTTAAAAAATAATCGTTTCTGATTATCTAAGTTTGTTTTCTTTTGTGAGAGCAGAAGTGTGGTCTTGTGGTGAACTGGAAGCGTGTGCAAGGGGCCAAGGGAAAATTACAAGGTACAGTATTGTGAATGGATCATTATTATTTTTATACACAGCTGACCCCCTGAAATCAGCAAACCCAAACAGGGCTGTTGTTAGTGAACTTACGCAATGGGACGGGAGAGGAAAGAAGATGGCAAAACTTGTGAGACAAGTGTGACAATAATTTTGTTTGAAGTAACTTTCCGCCAAACTTCACCTTTCTTTAAACAGATCTTTTTGTAAAAGACCAGAAAAGATTAATAGTAAGTGAAGATCATGACAAAACTCATAAGTAATAGCCCTGTCATGTTTGTCACACACAAGCATTTTGCCATCATCTCCTTCCTGCTATCCTGTTGTTTGAACTTTTTAAGGGCCATGGCCCAGGAATTTTCACCGAATAGTGTGAGCATGATCCCCCACTACTTTTATAGCAAACGATCCAAAATTTACATGTATAGAACCTAAAAAACTTCTTACAGGGTAGCTATTCAATTACCTGGCTACTTATTGCATATACCTGCTAGTGATTCTTTGTGCTCTGTTTTCAAAGTCGCATCACTTGGCAACAGTTTTTAAAGTTAAACAGCATGTTACAGACCACTTTATTTGGTGTGGGCCTCTAAGAATTAAAGGAAACAGGCCCAACTGGACTATTGAACAGATTGTTTATGTAGTAATGATGATGATGATGATGATAATAATAATAATAATAATAATAATAAATAATAATAATAATAATAATAAGTAATGGTAACGGGACTGAGTGAGATCCACTGCGGTCTGTAATCATACGAGTGATTAACAAAATCAGATGACGGCATACATGTAGGGGGAGTCTGATTTGTTTAATCACGTGTACACTGTATGATTACAGGCCGAATTGGACGACACGAAATTCTTTTACCAATCAATCATAACTTTAACAAAATTTGTGAAAAAGGCTCTTTTTTAAATCGAAACATAAGAAACTACGCTTTTTTTGCTAGCAGTGAAAAAAAGCCATTTAAGCGTGCGCAGGTGATGGCGCATACTGTCCTATTAAACTGTCCTATTTATCAGGACAGTTGATAGCCAAATAGATTTGAGAATTCCTTTATAGTTATGATAATAATAATAATAATAATAATAATAATAATAATAATAATTATTATTATTATTACCTGGTATTGCAGAAATTAACATAAATCAAATGATCAAATGTGCATTACAAACTATATTATCTGTAAATATCATCTAATATTATATTAGATATTATCTGTAAATGACCCCATACTTACATATTTACACTTAACTTATTACTGAAAAATAATTATAACTAAAAGATATTGTATGTTTCAAATTAATAAAATAGAAAAAGTAAAAAAGAGGGAGTACATTAATTTTATATACATCTATATTTAGTTAAAATTGTATGCAAGTTTAAATGAGAAGTCTTTAACTGTTTCTTAAAAGGATAATAATTGTCTTGTTTCCTGATGTCCTTCCGTATCAGTACATTATTCAAGTAAGGGAAGCCTGTTGTGGTTAGTTTTAGGAAGTTACTTGAGAAGCAGTGCTCGAGCTATCAGGTTTCCAACACTATTAATTTTTTGATGAAATTTTTAAATAAATAAATGCTAACTGAAATTTTTTAAACTGGTTTTCTGACAGCTTTTGGATTCTGCGATTATGGTGACCCTGAGGCAGGCTTGCGAGCCATAAGATTACTTCATGGAAAGGAGTTAGGAGATAAAGCTTTAGTTGTAAGTATAATTATATACTGTACAGTTAAAGTATTGTTGTTAAGAAGAAAGCTGGAAATTTTGAAGCTAGTTAATTATATCAGTTATTATAGCTTCTTTGGTCTTTTTCCTCATGTTTACTACATGTACTACAGTACAAAGATGTTGAGGTTTCTTTCATTTTTTTTAAAAAATGATTTTGTTTATTTCAAGAAGATATAATTATTGTAACAGAACTCCCTATAAAGTTGATTGAAATGTTGCCTTGGGGTAATAATGAAGCTGTTTTGAGGCATGCTTCAGGATATTATTATTCTCATCTCAAAACAATGTTCTCTGTAGCAGATACAGCTGACCAATGCATGTCACTTTCTTGTAAATGCTAGGTGAAAGTAGATGCAAAAACCAAGACATACCTAGATGAATACAAAGCTGAGAAGAGAAAAGAATTAAAAAAGGTAACAGCATTAAATAATTTTATCAGTTACTGTCGCCAAAAGTCCCCTTCAAGACTACCCCCATACATGATCATACTCAAACTACATGTACGTATGAGTTAGTGTTGGGAATCAGCTGAGATTCCAAACTTGAGGAGTGGAAAAAATTGGACTGTCCCACCCAACTGATCATTGATTATACACTGTAATTGTAAAAATCTTTTTATAAGAATACCATTAATTTTTTACCTTTTTAAAAGTCAAAGTACCTGTAATACAAACCTTTTATGTGCTTTTGGGTGATCAAATTCTATTTCTTTTTTAATTATGGGACCATTAATGTCGCAGTTCCTTTGGCTAGGCTTTACAATTAAGTGTAATAAAATAAGACAACAAGCGTATGGCGTAATGGGGGGAACACCGCTCCGCGATCGGCGTGGTGGACGACTTCCATAGCATGACCATAAAGCCCTACTTATCTCCCCGGCGCTAATTTACGCACGCCGGATCGGACAAGTTCAGGTAGGTCCAAAAGAAACAAACTTAATACGGCCTAACACTCCACGGCACTACGAGCTGAAACCTCCGGCCAGCATCGTGCAACTTAATGGAACGGTGTAGGCAAATATTTTGTTCTAGGAACTTTATCTTATCAGCACTACGAGCCGACTCCACCGGCACGTGCTGGAATACAATCAAATATGAAAGTTGCGTTAAAATCAAAGCTTGGGGAAGTCGCCGTGAGACTTAAACCGCCACTGATACGTGCGAAGCATGTATCCCCCCAAGCCTGGAAAAAGGTTAGAGAGATGGCACACTGGCCATTCTCGGTGCGGCGGACAATAACACGGTCCGAGGGGTGCGTATATAAAGTTGGTAGCAATCCGAGGACCATCTGCCTAAAACCTTAATTAACCAGTCTGGCAAGCCCGCAGCAGCTGCCGTAGAGGCAGCGCCAATACGAAAACTGTGCCCCTTGAGAGAGTTATACGGTAGACCGACTTGACGCGCGGCGTCCCTGAGAAGGTTAACGACGGCGGATCTAGTAAGTAGACGCCCAGATTGGAAGGAAAAAAGTGGTCCGCACGGGCGAGCAGTGAGAAAGTAATCACGCATAGCGGTCACCGTGCAAACTGGCGAGGTGGAGCATGCAATAACAAGCGTGTGCCCTTGGCGAAAGGCGTCGGTCTTGGAAGCCTTAAGAAAAAGAGACATGCGCTGCGGGGAAGCCAGACTGGGATGGAATGACACACAGTCAGTAGACAGGTCAACCTGGGGGCGAAATCTCGAAATCCCCTGATAAGTAAACTCGCTACAGCGAAGGAACGCAAAAAAGGCGAGAGTGAAGGCTGCCCAGACCATAGTAAAGTCCCGACCCCCCAACCAGGAGAACAAAATTGGCTTAATGGCTTGTAAAACCCCCGGGGTGACTGGTTGACGAAGAATGCGTGACTGACCTTGGTAGCGTAAAATACCCCGGAGGATCTTTTTCAGAAGCAATTTTTCTGAAAGGGGATCTCCATGCCCACAGGAAATGTGTAAATTACGAACAGCTGCTAAGTATAACTTAATAGTGCTATGTTTAACAGTTCTAGCCAGATATGAAGCAAAATAAATCAAGGTTCCTTCCGAAGCTGGGAGAATGTCACCTTCCTGAGACATAAGCCTGTTTGAAAGGCAAAACTGAATAAAGCGTTTTTCACCTGACCCATAAGTACGGTTGGTAGTCCATGCCAGTCCCCACTGTGCGTATGTCTGCACCTCTTCTGTTAAAGGGTCATTAGCGAAGGCGGGATGGTACAGGGGGTTTTTTGTGCCTTGGGAGCCGACGCCCGGAAACGTACGTCCTGAAAGCGGGAGAGGGCATCAGCGATGTCGTTAGATACCCCGGGGACGTGGCGAGCCCTGACAAAGAAATTGTGTTTCATAGAAAGGAGTACGAGGAACCTCAGGAGGTCCATTATACGAGGGGCCTTGGAATGACCCGAGTTGATAATGGCGACGACTGATTCGTTATCGCACCAAAATTGAATTCGTTTCCCAGAAAAATGTGGGAACCAGAGGGCGCACGCCACTACTATCGGGAAAAGTTCCTGCCATTCAATGCTGATACCCTTGGTGGGGCTTAAGTGCATATGAGGGAGCCATTTCCCCTGGAACCATAGACCATTAAAATAACCCCCAAAACCGACGGAACTGGCAGCGTCCGTGTACAGCTCCAAGTCTGGGGAGGTGGATACAGTAGAGTCTAAGAAGAAGGAATGCCCGTTCCATCCCGAGAGAAAGGCCTTCCACATGGTGAGGTCCTTAAAAAATTCCTTGTTGAGCCGTATATGGTGAAAACGGCTGGGAACCCCCCGGGTAAGGTTAATCATGCGCTGCAAGAAGGTTCTCCTCAGAACGACCGCCTTACACGCGAATTGAAGGGTACCAATAAGGGACTGGAGTTCAACTAGGCGAACTGAACGGCGTTTCGTAAAGGACGTCAGCAAATCCCGGGTGCGCTGTAGCTTATCTTCGGGAAGGCGTGCCTCCATGCGTGTAGAATCTAATTCGATCCCCATGAATTCTAGTACTTGGGAGGGGCCCAGGGTTTTGGACGCGACCACTGGGGCATGAACCGACATGAAGAAGCGAAGCAAGGTACTAAAGGAGGACAGACATTTTAAACGCGTAGGTTCGGCGATAAAGAAGTCATCCAGGATATGGAGTACGTGTTTTAACCCATAATTATGCTTCAAAACCCATTCCAGGGCATCCGATAATTGGTTAAAGAGAAACGGGGTCGAGCGAACCCCGAAGGGGAGGTACAGATCGACGTAATATTGATTGTTCCAGTGAATCCCCAAGAGATCCCAGTCGTTGGGATGGATGGGAATTAGCCTGAAGGCTGATTTGAGGTCGGTTTTGGCCATGAACGACCCTGGCCCCAGGGATTGAAGAATGCGAATAGCATCGTCCACCCGAACGTACTGAAGGGTGTAGGGATCCTTGGGTATATGGTCATTAACACTATCACCCTCAGGATAGGATAAGTGGTAAATAGTACGCCACTCGTTAGAGTGTTTTTTAGGTATCACCCCTACCGGGTGACATTGGAGATTAGGAAGTGGGGGAGATTGAAAGGGGCCTGCTACGCGACCCAGTGCGATCTCCTTGGTCAGATTGGATGAAACTACGTCTGGATGCTGAGCAGCCGATTGTAAGTTACGGGATACCCGGGGCTGCCGGGGACCTAAATAACCCACGGGTGCGCCATAACGGAGGGAATTAAGTAAATTCGCTACAAAATGACTATCCGGGTGACCAGAAAGTTCCGTTGATAAAACGTCAATGTTAATGGGGGTAGAAACCGGTGGCTCAATGTTCCTCGCTTGAAGCCGGACTTTATCTTCTGCCGCGATCGCTCGTGGGACTGGATCCGTTTGAGCGGCGGTTAGCTTTGGAGAAGCTGCTTGGACAGGAGACAATGGAATGGTCTGTGGATCGGCAACGGCGGCAGACGTGCGGGAAAGGGCAGGAACGCGAGGTGCATCCGGACGATCTGTTGAAACGGAAGCAAACGGGGCCTTTCTTGGAGGACTGGCGGAAAGGATCGGCGTTGGGACAGGAACTTTGGCTGTGGTGGGGGCTAGAACACACAAGGCAGTGAGGCTTAGCCAGGCCAGAGAAGGTTACCGTCCAAAGTTCTATGTCCACCTGGTCCCAGCTAATGCGTAGGTCATGTGCGGCTTGGCGGCGAAAATGTTCGTCGTAGGCCAGAAAAGCGGTGCCCTGAAATTTGGAGGCCGCCCTACTAATAATCTGCTGGTATTTGAACAGTTCAAGGGACCGCCGTGGATGGGAGCCGACAATGACCAACGCATACGCGGTGAAGGCGTCTAACCACTTCTGAAAACTGTCAATAACAGGTTTCTGCTTGCGGACCATGGTTACTGGGGAGGAGCCTGGGAGTGAATCATCTACCCGAAGTTGGATATCGGGGGCCTGGGGCCGAGCTAGCGAGTCAGGGAGCAACAAAGAAAAATCTATGTACTCACCCCGGAGAATTTTATCTTGCAAGATCTGCTCCAGCGGACGGTTAAGACCCACAGCTGATCCTGACCGTCGATGTAGAGTGCTGAATGTACCAGGCTGTTGGTCGTGCCCTAAAGACCAGGGGAATGATTGCAACGCTTGGTCGAGCGAGGACCTGACGGTGTCTTGTATGGCGGCCAGTTGAGCGGCTGTGAAAGGTCCGGCTTGGAGAGGAGCGGGCGAGTCGTCCGAGGAAAATTCCTCCATGATGTCGTCGAGGTCACCAGCAGACGCAACGCTCGAAGAGTCATCGCCAGGATCCCCCAAATTTGCTTCTTCGGTGGCTGATCCGGCGGGGGCGGCGGGTAATGGGGCCCTAACCGGCCGACTTTTCGGTGCTAAACTTTTCGTCCTGGCGCGTCCGGCTTGCGGATTTGAGGTCGAACGGGGCGGTGGTGTCCCAGTCGCTGAGTTAAGACGGGAGATGAGGGCTGCTTTACCTCCCGTGATCGGAAGGTTGAGAGCTTGAAGGCGAAGGCGAAGAACTTCGGTCGAGAGCGAAGCCAAATCGTTTTGTTTACGAGGGCGGCCATTACAGACTTGCTTACGCGGACGAGCCATTGAAAGGCACGAGAATTACAAAACTTTAGGACGGTTGAAGTATTCTAAGTTAGCAATACAGCTCGGAATGAGACACAGGACTTTAACTAGGCCTTTTATAGTCCGAGTGCTATCCCAAGGTAAGCCAATGAAAAATACTGTACTACAGAATAGAACGTGCACCTAAAGAGCTCCACGAGATATGCATGAGGAAAATTATTTTTACTAGCCATACATAACGAGCGATACATTAGAACCTAGCCCTAACTGCAACAAAAACAAGGATTGCTATTGTATCAGTAGTATCCCAGCTATAGAAGTGATTTTACATACTACCCAGTACTTTTACCCACTACGAGTAAACTTCTACGATATTTGATAGGGGCTATAGCAATGCACTGCGTTACATGTTGCTGATTGAGGGCGTCACGCTCCATTAACTGCGTTTTACAATTGCGTTGTAAAACTTTCTTTAAAAGACAACCCACAAGTTTTTAATATGTTTATTTGCCAACCAAACAATATTGGAAAATATAAAAAATATATAATTACCGTAAAGACTCGCAGATAAGCCGCACCTTTTTTCCAAAAATTTGCGATCAAAATCGTAGGTGCGGCTTATCTGCGAGACCATTTGGGAAAGATGCTGTTAATTTCCGTGAATGGACACTTTTATGGCATAATACTGGAATAAATGCTACATTACAACAACAAGAGAGTATTGGTCATTGCTTTTGCGAGTTTGGTGGCTCCTAAAAGAGCCGTTGGTGATGCGTATAAGCTTATTTCAAGCTTACATTTCTTGCCGTTAAACCTTCTTGTTTAACAGGTCTTTTAAACAGTTTATGGTCGCTTTTCTCGAACAGGAGAACCTTACACAGCATGGAATTTCCATTCCCCCACAAAGTTGTTTACAGTGTCGATGACGGCCTGTTACTTCAAGGGTAATTGATCCTCCACGAGCGAGAAAATACCATGCTATTCTCGAGTATTCGAGAATAGCATGGTCCAGTCTTCCATTGTCCGATATTATGCCTGGTTACACAGCTTCGCACAGTGCATGCAAGAAAACAATAAATTTACGTGCAAAATTCTATGGAAAAAACTGCCTTGAATGGAGAAATACCTGAGAACAAATACCAGAATAATATCAATCATATGTCATAATTGGTGGACATGTTTATTCTACTAAAGAGCTAAAATTACGGGAAAGACTTTAAAGTAATTTTCGATCAATTGTTGGCGAGTTTGCCTTGGATGAAGACAGAACACTTCATAGTCTTGACTTTGGATTTCTTTCGTGTTTTTTTCATGAAAAACTTTTTCCAAAATTTGAGTTGCTAAACTCGGGGTGCGGCTTATCTGCAAGTGCGGCTTATCTGCGAGTCTTTACGGTATATATATTGTGTACAATAATCAATTAAACATTTTCCATGATCGATTGTCACATCGCTTAAAGATTTTGATGGATGGTCGCACACCACTATTATGAGTTAAAATATTACTTAATCAATGCTCTCTAGAATTACATCAACAGTCCTAAAAGTGAAAGTTAAAACCATAAACTAATGTTGAAAGTTTTAACATTTTTAATCTTTGAGTCTGAAGTAAAACTACATGTATGTACCTTGATAGAATGCTGAAGATAAAAAGAAAGAAGATGGTGAAGCTGATGATGATGATGATGATGACAACGACGAACTTGATGACTTAACAGCGGTGAGTAATGTGTAAAGTTTTTGAAGTGTTTTTAGACAAAACTTGTTCTCATATGAACACTGTAGCTGCAGCAAGGTTGCAGGTATCTCTTTTTTGTCTCCTGCAGCAAATTGATGTTAATGAATTTTACACTTGAAATACTGCAATATTGTTTGCCAATGATTGTATGTTAAAATTGATATTTTAAAATGCATTCTCTTTGTAGAGTGAAGATAAACGAGTCAAGAAAGCTATTGAGCAAATTCTTCTAGAGCATGCTGATATCCTAAGCAGGAAACTAGAAGGTACATACATCATACTTTAAATGTAGAGATGTACACCTATGTGGTAGGCAAACTTAGTAAAGCACCATTTTCTCGCTGAAAATAAAACTAACGTCATGTTAATGTTGGTTGCCCTTCCCCTCCTGGAAGCAACCACAATTCAAAGTTGAAAAAAAGAAAGAAAGAAAGAAAGAAAGAAAATAACAAAATCTAATCTTACTGAAACAAGTAATATTTGTCTCAGGAGATTGATAATGCATATAATATTATCATTGAAAGTTAAAAGTTGCGACTTTGTATCTTAAGCCATTTTCAAAATATTTTTGGCAGAGGTGGGCTACACCCCACCTAACTAAAAAACTTTTCAGCCATTCATTTATCTGCTAACTGATTGCATATACATGTACACTGTAGCCAACAACTTGAAGTCTTCCTGACAGCCATGCATTGATGTACATTGTTTTTATGAATGACAACCCTCCAAGTTAAAGTTTTTGCTTGGTCACCATTGGCGACCAATTCTTTTGGGTTAGGGAGACTTTTTGTACAAATCAAGTCCCCAGCTTAAAAATTTTAGGTGCCATGGCAACTAAAATGGTTGCAACCTGGAGGGTTGAATGATAATAAAATTTATTGTTGTATTTCAGATGAACCTTACAGGGCAACACATAGTGGATCTGAGGTATGTATTAAGCTGCAGTTTACTGGCAATCTGTTTGATCCTTAAGGTCCCAAGAGTGACCAAGACCTATTTTCTCCTAATGACTTCAGCAGATCATCAAGGGTAAAGGTTATGAGAATTACCAAATTGACTGCCAAAGGGAAAATGCTTTGATCTTAAACCAAATTCTCTCAACTATTCTTAAAAGAAATGTATGGAGATCAGTCTGGAGAATTTGTATTTGGATCTTGGGGCTTAAAGGGTTAATACAGTTGAACCTCCATTAGTGGCCACCTATTAAGTGGCCTGTAATAGAAGTTCTTAGATAATAAATTTTTAAGGACTTATTGTAGAAAAGGATGGTCAAGCGTACCCCCCAAGATTTTATGAATGAATTGATTATTTGAAAAATGAGTCTGTTAGTCGTTCTTGTAACTAGTGTCCAATTCAAATCGGCATTCCTGCATGCATAATGAGCAGTGAATATTTTACGAGAACTTTTCTGTATTTGGTCAGATTGAAAATCTTTGAATGGATTATATTATTTTCTTAGAAGACATTTACATCAAATTCATGGAAATTGAGCTGGTAGAAACTTCGCAACTGCCTCGCATGTGAATTCACAGTTCATTACACATACACCCCATGTACAAGAATGCAGAGATGAATCTGAAATGTACACCTACCAATGGATTCAACTTTCGAATAATAAAGTTATTTATCGGATCTTGGGGGTTATGCTTGACCTGACTTGACTGTATGCTGCCACCTCTATAAAGTGGCTGTGGCCTCCTTTTAGCCATCCCAACGAGAGTTATCCCATTGTTGTCACGTCTATTAAGCGGCCATCAAACTTTTGACAAACTTAGCTTGGCTTTATTTCAAGAATATGATGAAGGAAATACAGTTCAAGATAGAATGAGACGGCCGATTGTGGAACAGCAATGCTGCTCCCATCAATTTTGTGATGAACTTCTATCGAGCAGTCAACCTCCATTCACTGGCCACTTGCTGGTACCCTAAGGGTGGCCGCTTAATGGAGGCTCAACTTTAATCATATCTCTTTCCAGGTAATGTATTTAAATTACAACATCAGTCAGAATGCTTTTAAAATCAATAGGTTCAACTGTAATGTCACTTACTTACATGTAGCATCCTTTTTGCATTCTTAAAACTTGTAATAGGTTTGGTCTGATTTGAAAAAAAAAAACATTTTTTGTTTTTGTGTGCTCTGCCTTTTTTGCCTTGAATTGTCATTATTGCTGTAGACATTTTTGAATGGACATGGCACTGCATGTGCTGATGTAATGTGTGGCCATAGGGAATAGCTACTGAGTAGCTACTTCTAGAGTATGAAACCTAAATATACATTCTTTGTTCTGTGGCATCCACAATTTACATTTACAGCTGTAAGTCAAACATTTTGTCACATTTAAAGTGACTTATTTGAAAATGCATCATCGACTTTTCATTAGAATGCAAAATCAAAGACATTTGTAGCATTACAACTGGGCAGTGATTCTCCCAGTGGTTTGTGTGGCAGGTGCAGATCTAGGATAAATTTTGACTGGTTTCCTGAATGAGTGCTGAAGGCGCAACGTTCTATGTGGGTTAGGGGGCATGCTCCTGCAGGAAATTTCCTGGCTTTCTGAATCATTCAGACACTATTTTGGTCAATTCCATTCTCCTCGGATACAATGTAAATCCTTGGAAATCGGCAGATTTGAAAACCGCTGTGGATCCTCGCCTGTATGGGGTATTTCATTCAAGGCAGTATGAAGTGACCGCACATTTTGCAAAATGATTCCAACATTTCAGAACTGGAGAAGCGTAACTGACTTCAAAGGGCAATAGAAATTTGTAAACACTGGGCATTGCAATGTCCTCCTGTACAGGATCTTTACTACTGGGGTTTGAGATTCCTCCTGCCTCTAAAGCCTTTCACTGCCAAGACTACCAAAACTCAGAAAACATAAAACATTCTCGTTCATGGGAAATCTTATTAGAGTACTGCCAAAAATAAGATCTAAGCGGGGGAAAGTTATTCGATTTCTCAATGTTTCAAACATCATTATCAAGAATGAAAACCATTGTCAAAAGAGTTGAAGTTTGAACAAATGAGATTGCATTTGTGCATTCAAGCTTGCTCTGTATCTCTTCCTACAGCAAAACCTGGAAGGTTTGGATATGGATACAGAGAAAAAGAGCTTAGTTTCCAGGGAGATTCGCAGCTTCAGAGACACATACAGGGTAAGTTTACTTTCCTTAGTACTCTGTAATGAGTCTTTCTGTTTATACGTCATAGTTTTCTGTCTCTCTGTGTTCAGACTTTATTTGTGCATCTTGATAACACGCAAACACTGGAGCTACTTCTCAACCAACAGTTTTCTGTTCTCATACTCCGTTGCAGTGATGTTACTCAGGGGGCAACAGTTTTGTTATTGGGCTGTGATTGACAGATTTGTATCCATTATGTCAGTTTGTGCTTCCAGGGACTCGGGGTTTTGGCTGTAACTGTGTTGACTGAGTAATGAGTATGTGTTGGGTTTTACATCTCTGTGTTTGCCTGTTACTGAAAGTGCGGCAAGATTTCGTGGCTCAATGTGAACTTGATGTTTTAAGTAAGAAGGAGAACACTTTTTGATGTATGGAATAATCCTTAAAGGTTAATCAGAGTTACTTATTATTGACACATAAAACAGTTTATTGATGAGTTGGTGAGATTTGGGGATTTCATCTGCATTTTGTGCTTCTAGGATGATGTATGTCGGTAAGTAATGATATTAAGTCCTTTAGATGGCCTTGTGTTATAGAATCTAATAATACTTGAACTGATTTGCAGTGGTGAGTTGTGGTCATTAATTTCATAGATTACATATAGCTGATCTAAAACTGTAGGCTGCAACAGTGACCTCCCTAGTAAATGTGGGAAAAAATAATTGCATTATTTTAGGCTTAACTGGACTGATATTTGGGGTGTTTCTTGGTGTTGCAGAAACCATTGTTAGTTTGCTTTTGTGTTGTGGTTGTGGGTATTGTTCTGTGTCTTCCTAAAAATCATCGATTTGGTGATTGCACCTGTCTGCGAGCACACCAAGAAACTACCAATATTTGGAAAAGGATGATTCTCTATTTTCGAATTCCCCACAGTACACTCTCTTTGCCCCCCCCCCCCCCCCTCCCCCCACCCACCATCATTTTGCATAAACATTTGTTTTCAAATCCTCTATTACCAAGTGCATTTGCATACAATAACTTATACAAAGATTTGGCAGCAAGCAGATTGCATTGGGGGGGGGGGGGGGGGGGGGGAAGGGAAAAGAATAGTCAGTAGCAGTAAAGAACAACTGATCGGGGGGAAGTATCTTCTCTTTTCCTTGAAGAGAGGGCTGTTTGTGTTCTTAAAATCTAGGTGATACGTCTTATATGTTGAATGTATCCGACAATGGTTTTTACCACAGTGAAGAAGTACATGTAGTTGAAAAATAATAATAGACACTTTATAGTCAAGTCGCTTGAAGTCATCTCTCCCATACAACTGTGGCTTGCACTACATGCCTACCTAGTTTTTCCCTTCTGCGCGTATCCCAATTTCACCTCGATTGACGAAGCTCTGAAAAATCCTAAAGCTCAGTCGACTTGACATAGTTACCAAATTTAAACTTGGTGAGAAGGTCTGCCTCTTCATAAAAGTCGCGCTGCGTTCGATTGGCTGTGTTCTGAGATACTTGTGAATTGTACATAATAGTGTAACATCCGAAACCGTGGCTGTTAAAGGAAAAATAATTAGGATTCCATTACGTTTGAGAACAAAAAGAAAGTGTTTAGCAGCAATCTGATTTTGCAGAACAAGACCAATCGAACGCAGAACCAATTGTCAATTAAACCTTTAATTCCCAAGAGTGACTGACGTAGAATTTCTCCCCAAAATAGAGCGATTTTCGTATGACCTTGAAAAAAGGTTTCGGTAAGTGTTCGTTCTTTGTTTCATCAGCCAATGGATGAAAAGATCAAAACATGGCCTCTTCGTTTTCCCGCCAAAGAAACCCTAATATGGAGAAGGCATTGTTCGATTGGCCAATCGTGTTGCAGTATGACGTCAAAGAAATTTCTAGAAAGTTCTTCGGGCATGAAGTTTGTTTACCCGCGCGTTCGCTTAGCCAACCAAAACCCAGGTGCGTTTGTATCCGTTTCATACACCAATCAAATCGCTCTATTTCCGTTCGTTTGTTGTTTCTGTTTTGTTCGCGCGTTTTCATTTCAAGGTCATACGAAAATCGCTCTATCAATACATCATCAAAAGAAATGGTTAGGAGAAGTAGTGAAATTATCACCAAAGAGCAATTAATGTTTTGATCTTTTATCCAATTCTCTCAACCAATTCTTAAAAGAAATGTATGGAGGTTGGTCGGGAGAATTTGTTTGTGAGATTGGGACTGTGCCAAATGAATAAATCGCTCGAAAGTCATGCGTTACAGGTCATCAACACACCCCTGTCTACTAATGAGCTTTCAGAATTTGACAGTAGCGCTGAAAGTGTGTTAAAGCACTCTTGTTTCACATTTGTACGTAAGTGCATTTGTATTTTAAAACTTTGTTTATGGAATAACTAATTGTCACCAAAAAGAAACCCTCGAAGCTCATATAACCGGAACAAGGTTCGGATTTCAGCACTACGGTGAGTTTGGATACCTGTCAGCTATCTGTGAATCAAATTCAGTGTGTTTTGTTGATTTGTACGTATTGTGTGTGATGTGAGCCGTGTCAGTACATGTTTTCTGCAACACACAGTTGTTCTTCTTCCATTGCACAGGTTCAAGTCAGGATGAAGTCGCAGAAATTGCTAATGTGGATAAAGATCTCACCGCTTGAGGTTCTGAGAGTCGTTTGCATGTATTAGTGGCTCTTTGAATGGGCTTTCTCGTACTAATCATTTGACAGTCGCGTTTTGTCGCAGAAACAGCACAAGAAGCAGGGTATTGGCTGATCATACCTGTAGGAAATTACAAGGATTAACTACGTCTTTGTGTAATGTCACCAGTACTCAGCACATCTGTGTTTCTGTTGATATTTTGCAGAAAGAGGACAAGAAAAAAGAAGAAGAAAGATCAGAAAGAAAAGAAAGAGACCGGGACAGAGATAAGGAAAAAGACAGAGACCGCGACAGAGAGAAGGAACGCGAACGGGAACGTGAAAGAGAAAGAGAGAGGAAACGAGAGCGTGAAGAACGTGAACGACGAGAAAAAGATCGGGACCGTGACCGTGACGAACGCGATCGAGACCGTGATCGTGATCGGGATAGAGATCGGGATCGTGACAAAGCAAGAGAGAAGGATCGAGATTCCGATCGTGACCGAGAGAAAGAGCGTGATTATGATGAAGATGAAGAAGCGGACAGAAGAAGGCGTGAAAGGAAACAGAGAGAGAAGGACGCAGCCTACCAAGAGGTATGCGTTTCTACTAAATAGAAGCAGTTTATAATACTTATAGCCGAAGATTTCAGAACTGATAACGGAATGTTGGAAGCCTGTTGAGTGGTCAAACTAACCCGATTCTGTTGATGTCGTGCTTCTCAAAACAATCCGCTTATTGCTGATAGTGACCGATATTTAAAAATTAGTCGCCTCAGGCGACGTGAATATATTCACGTCCCCTGAGGCGACTAATTGTTTTAGTATAATTACATTGATGATTATTCGAGAAAATAAATTATTGATCAATTTCCGACCCCGAAACATCAAAAAATCTGGTTGCCATTTTGAAAACTGCTAGCCTTCAATGCTATAATCACCGCGCGGTGATTATAGCGGGATAGTGCGAAGCTCCAAGCCAATCACAGCGCTCTATTTTCGATAGTTATCAACGTAATTATGCTAATAGCAGATATTAGCAGCATGAGTCGATCACTAAGGTTCTTAAAACCATGGATAATAAAAGGACTATCCATATTAAAACAACCCCGCTGATTACTTTCTCCAGCTTAGTTCAACAAACGGATCCATTTACTTGTCTATACAAACACTGAAAAGACTCGCGTTTAGACCCTTTTAAAGCGCCTTTAAATGTAAGTTTTGATTATCTTGATTGTGATTGTTTATGGTCGATTCCACTGAAAGTCGGTAAAGATCTATTTTGTTAACTGATACAAGATAGGGCTTTAATAGTCTGTTGTAGCCTGCTTAGTTGTCGGGACTAGCGGGTGAGCACTGTTGTTTTCCAGGCGACGAAGCCGTGAGAAGATTGAGAGTAAGTCAAGTACCCCGCACATAACAATCCCGCCGCCTACGCAGGCTGAGTTTTTTCCTTTTTTTATCTAGCGTTTGAAAAACTGGGAAGGAAGAGAGAGAAAAAGAGCTCGTGAATATGAACGAGAAATGGAGAAAGAAGGAGAAAAGAAAGATGAACAGGTATGTTAAGAACTGTTTTCAAGGTTTGTACACCAAAACACCCCCAAGACATCTGTAATCGCAGAGTGCGCATGCTCCCACTGTGCTCCTCCCCGGCTCTGCACCGCACGGCGTACATACTTCATTATGCGGCTTCTACCAGATAACCTAGGGTACAAGACAATGTCCCACCGTCAGATCTCTGCTTATTTGTTTATTTATTTTTACTTGACGGCAGTGCAGTTGGAAAACATAATTATTTTTGACTTCGGGCACTTTGGAAGTGTAGGCGCAACGCATGCTCGTTCGACTGGATTGGTATAGTGACTCGCGGGATAGTATCAAGACGTATTCCAACTCTTGAGCGTGATCATTATGTGGCTATTCAGTTGAAAACCTTGCATGGTATTATTCATCATGTTTTTTTACCAATAAAGAGGTTCTTAATCCTATCGTGTGACCTTAACCTCTTCAGTAATACTTTTACGTTTTACTTTTTTAAGTGATGGTCCAGACAAGAAGGAAGGGACCAAAACGCAGTGAACACGTCGGAATGCAAAAAGTTGCTAACTTTACTATTGTCTCTACTATGGTTCTGATTGGCTTAAACATAACATTTTACGAAATCTTCGCAAAGCAGCATGTATATTAATCCCTTTTTTCTATTCAACTTCCTTATAACAAAATCTCGTCTTAGTCTAAGTAACACAGAAATCGTATGTGCAGATCACGTAAAATAGTAAACATTTCCTGGCTATTGTTTGCAACTCTTGTGATTGGTCGAAATGTTTTAACACAAAAATACACCCTTTAAAAGTGGAGTTTAAATACATTTTCTTTCGTTAACTGCCTTTTTGTGGGTTTATGCATTCTCTGCGTAAAAATGAAAACAATTCTATATGAAGAAAACGTATTGCGCCACAACAAAAGAAATTGCTTCCCTTCTCAGCTGGATCATTACTTAAGTATATTAGAAAGTGAAATTAGAGATCTGTTCACACTATTGGGTTTCTTTGCTTCGTTACATTGTGATGATTTATTGAAAAGCTACTTTACCAGTCCATCCTGCAGTATTCAACGTAAAATTCCTTTCAGTGACCGAGGATTTGTCGTCTTAAATTTCTTCCAGGCACGGGAGAGAAAACATTTGCTGGAATTTCTTGAAGACTACGATGATGATAAAGATGATCCTAAATACTACAAGTAGGTGTTCATGGACTTAAGGGCAAAGCCCATTCTCTTGTCAAGAAACGTTCTGTCATAAGACAGTGCCCTATCTTGAGTACTACTGATACGTCGAAATATTGTAGGTGATCCTAGCGTGTTGCGGGCTCTCAGTTAGTAGGGATGACGTGTAATTGAAGGACGCGCGAAAATAATTATGAGCGGGTGATCTGGGGAAAGGGGAGCCCTTCCTGTCCCCAGTTCCCTCCCTTTAATTATTTTCGTGTTTGCACTTTCTTAGTTTCCCAAACCCGACTATCTTGGAGCCTGGAACTGGCTATTATATTAAAGGTGACATAACAAACTTGAAAAGGGGTGACTTTTGAAAACTGCTTTGTGCATAGCGGGGAGGAATTGCGCGTGGACGATCAACTATCATAGTTATATCGGCCGTAAAAAAACACTGGAAACGTTTCTAGTCATTATAATATTATTTATCTAAAGTGGGATATCACTTACGCGTAAACAACATAAACGTGAAAGTTGAACCTCGCTCAACTCTTATATTTACGCGCGACCTATCGTACTTTTGCTCTGTTTTATTTACGCACGTAAAAATTAGGCGACAGTGGAAATCCACCGTAGAGGGGGTTATTATTGTATTGCCTTAAGATTGCCGTGAAAGTAGTCCTGAACTGTCAGTGTTTGTTTGTATTAGTTTCACCGTTGTAGTCCTCATGAAAACTATAAAACAACGGACAGCCTGCATTGCTGGGGATATTCCGACGAGACTGCTCTCTGTCGATGTGCGATGAAACTTTCGCAATTGGCAAAGAAAGTCTACTCCCGCGCATTCTCCTCGCGTATTCGCTGCAGCCAAAACAGTAGCACTCGTTGTCGAAAGGACTCGCGCGCGAAATCTAGTATCTAGTTCTCCATCTGATTAGGCGGATATCTTGAGAAGTCACGCCCGAGTGGTACCCGAAAGGAGACGCGAGAGTTAGGGGCGGCTTCAGGGGCTCGAAGTTAACTTTTTAGTGCACTTGCAAAGTTTTGCTAGTGAGATTTTTTCCACTAGCAAACTGATGAGACCAATAGCAAATTCTTTCCCTTTGTTTGGGAGAAATGGATGATTCTAACGCGCAAACGTGTGCTAGTGGTTGTTTTTCTCACTCACAGATCATTAAAATCACTCGCATTTTGCGAGTTTCGAGCGTTAATTTCGAGCCCTGGGCTTTGTCGCTCGCGCGTTCTCCCGCGGCTCCCTTCATTCGTCACTCGAAATAGAGAGCTTGCTCGCAGGCTTCGTGAAATCCAGACTGTCACATAGCTGAGCACTAGCTAATAGCTCCTATTTGATTGCCAAGGGGAAGTGCTCTGCAAAGACGACGACGTGAAAGAGAAATGGAGATAGAATCAGACGAAAGAGACAGACAACGCGAAATGGAGGAGATAGAGGAAATACGGAAAAGAATAGTTGATCAGACTGAAGAAATGGAAGAACAGGTTTGTGGTGATCAGCATGAAAACGATATTAGAGCCCAGAGGTTAAGCCCTCTATTTAAGACTTTTCAGTCCTGGTTCGATCTCGGTTCCAGGCTCTATATCCTTTGGCAAGCTGGTGAGGAGGTCATTCACCCCTGAAAAGTCTGCGGAGACTCAGTTTCATGCCCCAAGATTCACTCAATAACGGTTGAACCATAAAATCTCTCTCCAATCTGTGCTAGGAGTCCGTTCTTCTACGTTCAATGCAAGAATGAAAATGTAGATCAAATCCCCTGTGCTGAAGGTCTACCTTAATAAGGGCAAAGCCTCACTGAGCGTGCAAAGAAATGTCCTTTTTTCATCCCATGTCTTATTCCATTTATGGGTGAAGATTACCTCAACAAATTGGCCTTCAGCAAATGCAAGGGTCTTTATAGCTTAGTTTGTAGAGCTAATGCAGCACTTATGCATAGAACATGGGTTCGAATCCCGCTAAAGTCCCCATTTTCTGGGGGGGGGGGGGGGGAGGAGTATGTGGGGGTGGCGCTAGTTTACAATTGTGATGGTCATACGTACATACATGTTTGGAGTCTTATATAATAAATAGTATATCAACTATTTCCAAATAACTTTAATATCTTCATTAAGATTTGTATTTACGGAGTTCCATATCATCTTCAATCAAAGGTCTGTTATGTCTGTTGTTGTTGTTGTTCAGCGTTGCCGCTGTTTTCCAGGATCTTGTTAACGGGAGTCATCGTATTGGCTTTTTTGTTTGTATTTGCAGGATACCGGTACTAAAGATAGTGAAAAGGAGGAGGAAAGGCCGGCTGTTTTACAACCAACGTTTAAACCAGCAGTACTACAGCAGCCTCAGGTGAGTAACGAACAGCTGTAAAAATGAAGGTGCATTAGCTATTTAAACTTACGACCGTTGTAAGTTTTAGTTTTGTCCAAGTAATGCTAAGCAAAAAAGGAAAACAGCAATAGACCTTTTCCGCATTCCGCTCCAGTGAGCTTGGGTGAACAATTTCGTACAAATCACTGTATTTTGTCCACCCAAGCTTCGAGTTGGTGCCTTTGTTTACAAGAATGCGGGAAAGGTCAAGCCCTAATCAGCCGTACATTTCCTACAAAATTTTGAGTTTTTAAAACATCGTGAAGAAGACAGATAGCAAATTAGGCTCAAGGGGCGAATAGTGCAGTACCTTGTCAATAGAGTTAAGCGGCTTTTTCTTCATAACTCTACAGCAGCAGAAGGAAGTGACGTCAGCAAAGACGTTTTTGAGCTATGCATGTCAACCGGAAGTAAGGCCTTCTCTCTTTTTATATGCCTTGACGCTAACGAATTTGTATTGCTAAGTTTCATTTCTCTTTTCTCTTTTCTCCTACCCGAGAGTTTCAACCGAACCACTGCCCAGTGATGCAAAAACTCCACTTCCAGTTGGCGTCCGTCGCTCAAAAACACTCTTGCTTAAGCTGCTTACAGCAATATCCTCGTGATATAACCCCTTTAAAATTGTAATTTCCTAATTTCAGTCTTGTTCTTTAGTACGTTTCATGCTCTCCGGTGTGGCTTTTAATAAAACGTGATTGACCAGTAAATTAAGGAAGTTGCAGCGAGCGCTGTCGCGTTGTTTCGGATGTCCAAGGTGAGTTGAGATTGGAATGGCAACGTATTTCAATTTGTGTTTTTGTTTTGCAGTTTGTTCCTCAGGTAGAAGCGGCTCCCATATCTAGCTGGTCACCAAGTCCCCGGTCAACAGACTCGTCGCCAGTCTCGGTCAGTATGAAAAGAACGCGTGAGAATGGTCAAGAGCCTGAAGCGGAAATGGAACCTGCACCTAAGAAAGCTTTTGGATTCGAGATGAAGTTGAGCAGCAACTTGGTGAGCACAATAACACATCCTTGGCGCGTAGCGGTTTGCCGCTTAGTATACCAACTTTTCTTTGTCTAAATCACTCGGAGTCGGAGTCGTTAACAGAATTGCAGCGCACCATAATCTGGTGAAAACAGCGTTCCGAAGTTACGACTCCGTCGCTTTCGATCTGTTGGTCGCAAGCAACAGCGAAAGAAATAGGGCAATGACGTTTGGGAACGAACATTGTGACTGGTTTATTTTCCGTTTTTGTTTACGACTCCTACAGTCTGGCACGGCAAACTGCCGCTTATAAGACCCCGGCCTCCCCTCCTCCCCCCACTTAAAAACCACCCGCAGTTATAGGCCTATTTGCCTGTAAACAAGAAAATATACCCGATTATGAGCCCCCGTCAAGCGTGTGTTGAAATGAATTTCATTTGTTATGACGTGTTGAGGCTTAAATGAAAACCAGTAAGTGCAAGACGTATTTTAGCCAGCACTGCCATAGCTAGTTTTGAAGCACTTTTTCTATTCCGGTTTTAAACCCCCTCGGATGTAAGTTACAATGGCGGATCCAGACCTTCGGATAACGGGGGAGGGGGGGGGCGGGCCTTAGTTTGGTCTTAAAATAAGTGGGGGCCCGGGTCCCCGGGCCCCTCCACTAGATTTGCCACTGAGTTACTCCGTTTATACGCCCTCCTAAAACCCCTTACAAAGATATATAAACCCAGAGCTTATAAGCGCAGCGGAAGCAATGGATTTAAAAGCGGAGTTGGATGAAAATGAAAACGTTTTTATTCTTGCGACTCCGATTCCATCGAGCCTATGACGCCCCTTACGAATCCGAGTTTTAATTATAGACAGGTCTCTTTGCCTTAACCAGTCGTTAGTCAGTTGTCCATTTAACCATCCTTGGAGACCCAGGGGCAGATAAAGGAGGCGAGGGAAAGTCTAAACGGGCGGAAAAATATATGTGGAACGAAGAAAAGTAAAGAACGGCGAGAAGAGCCCCTGGGGACAATGTCTTACCAGACCAGTTCCAAACGGTCGCCGCCGTTCTGGCTTCTGATTGGTGCTAGAAAACTTGTGTTTTTCTGTGTTTTCTGGCACCAATCAGAAGCCAGAACCGCGGCGACCGTTTGGAACTGGTCTGGTAAGACATTGTCCCCAGGGGCTCTTCTCGCCGTTCTTTACTTTTCTTCGTGCCATATATTTTTCCGCCCGTTTAGACTTTTCCTCGTCGCCACTATCTGCCCCTGGGTCTCCGAGGATGCCATTTAACTAACACACATATTTGATTATTTTTTTCGGCAGCCCTCTGCTGCGAACCAGGCGAGTCGTAAGAAACTAGAGGCCGTGTTCAGCGCCGGTGATGATGACGACGCAGCAGGCGCGGTTCCAAAGCGGAAACTGGTCAAACTGGACGAGGAGGACGGATCTAAGGCGGAGAGTGAAGAGGCTGAAGATAAGAAACGGATTATTAAGTCGCTTATAGAACGTATACCTACTGCTAAAGATGAACTGTTTGCTTATAGCTTGGACTGGAGTATTGTGGACCAGGTATGTTCTCGTGTGAGGGCTGTATCGCTATTTGTTAAGGCTGCTTTTTGTTTCAGAGATCCGCGGCACGACAGGGGAACTAACGAATTCGGATTGCTGGTCATGTAAGAAAACAGCAGCTTGCAAATGTTCTGTAACTATTTGTAGTAGGCCTGTTCCCCTTAAAAGTGGTGATTCTAAAATCACTAATAATAGCGTTAGGTGGCTTTGTCGTGACTGAATTTGTGGTCTTCAAGTCGCTTTGTCTCACTCGTGATCTCATTGGACACTTGGATCATCATACTACGTAAGTACAGATTATATACGATAACAAATGTGCAGTCTTAGTCCACCCCAGACCTCTCTCTGTTGCTCGTGTCCATATGGATTGGGTAATACCATGGGTAGATTAGATTTAACTGTTAGTTACCGTAGTGACAATAAGATTGTGACAGAGGTCTGGGCATAAGGCTGTTCTGATGTGTTAAGTTAAAATTTGACCGGTGTCCATTTAATTCGTTTTTAGGGGCTTGTAGATCGCAGAATACGGCCTTGGGTCAACAAGAAAATAATAGAGTACATCGGTGAAGAGGAATTGACATTAACAGACTTTATTTGTAGCAAGGTAAGTCCACACTGCGTTAGCTTGTTAGCCTGCGGAAACAGCTGACATCATTCGTCTGATGAATGAGTGTAGAAAGTCCATACTGATGGGACGGCACTCCCCACAATCGGCGACAAAATTAGTTGAGACACTTCGCTCTAAAGGAGCTTTCTGACGCTGTACTGACTTCCAGAGGGGAAAGTAAAGCTTTTCCTGACTCCCCCATCCCCTCCATGTAATGTTGTGCCGCTGTTCAAGCTACCTTTAGAAATCAACAAACACCCCAATTGAATGAAGGGGAGGGGGAGGGGTGTGGATTTTTTTGTGGTCTGTAGTTGCCCTATTTGAGTACAATGTCTCAACAATTTTGGCGCCGATCGTAGATTTAAGTATTGCTTCTGACTGGATGAAGTAAATGCTTAACCAATCAGAAGCACTACCCAGATCTAGGTAGTGACATGTGATCTTTATCAGTGGAATTTCATGGGGGTCCCGAAAGGTTGGAAGGCGATTGGCTTGTTAATCTACCGATGCATTTGTGACATCTGATCGCGCTGTGAAGCTTTTTTACAATCTTATTTGTTATCGAGCGGACAGTTCGGAGATTAAGAAATAACATAATCTCCCAAAAAAATTATCTATGTCCAGGTTCCCGCTTGCCACTCAAATCTTCGTCAGATGCACAGCCATTTCGGATCAAAATTGAATACTTTTTTACTTTTTGACCTGAGGAGGTTAGAGGAAATTCCGAAATGGCCCAAGGCTTTTGATTAACGTGTTAATAACACTGTGACCTTATTCTTGTTTTGTAATCTCTCGTTTCCAGGTCATTGCTAGAAGTACGCCAAAACATATCCTTGATGATGTCTCCATGGTACGTAAAGCTTTTCTATTATAAGATTTTTCCAGGTAGTCCTTGTACTAGAAATAATCATACGACTTCTCGCTAGCCTTTTTGCCAACAACAAAACTGTACTCAGTTTCCTTAGGTCTATATAAACCTGGCAAATCCTTTATTCCTCGAATTGACGTTGCGGAGAACTGTGGGAAATTGTAAGAATTTTTTTGTTGTAGTAAATAACACTTTTTTGAGTGTGTGTGTGTGTGTGTGTGTGGGGGGGGGGGGGGGGGGGGGGGTAATGACATTTTTAGAAAACAATGCTTTTCCCTGATTTCTATTGGCGTGTGCACACAACTTCTCAGCTTATTTTCAGTAAGCTAACTGGCAATACGTTTATGTTCGTTTCAGGTTTTAGATGAGGAAGCCGAGGTTTTTGTGGTGAAGATGTGGCGTCTTCTGATCTACGAAACAGAGGCAAAGAAGCTGGGGTTGGTGAAGTGATCGTTTTACAGTAAATAGTATCTATCTTGGCGGCCTTTTCACTGTTAAGAGAGCCCAAAGCAATAACAGGAGGTCAAACAAAAGGTCCACGTAAAAGGACTCTTGTATAGCGGTCGTTTTATTAAGTGACCTTACCGCGGAATTTTAAAATGACCTAGCGTCTGCTTTGACTCTAAGAGTCAAAGGGCCGGTATCTGCCTTTTTAGCACTTATCTTTAGGAAAGTATTTCGATTTCATGCGGTTTTCGCTCGAGTACGGTAAAGCGGAAACTGTAAATGAACCAATCATAATTACCGTAGCAGCTTATGCTTGTAGCTACGCTGGCGCTTGAAAACGCGTGCGAACGTCTCGTATTTAGCACTGATTGGTTTAGAAAGTGGATTTTTTCATCCAATCACAACAGGTAGCATTTTACATTACAACATCACGGCAACCGTTAGTGCTTTAGGCATATGAGAGTCCTGTTGTTATTCTCTTTCCCATGAAACTATCAAATTCAGTCCTTTCATCAAGATAGGTACATAGTGGACAGTTTGTCAACTCTGTCCACTATTTTAATAAATAAATTACAAATTAAGGACCTCTCGCGTGAAAATTGAATTAAGCTCCTCTTTGTTTAAGAGAGTTCGTGAACCAAGTTTGATTGCTTTTAAACTCCTTTTTTTCGCAAACGGACTGTTTTAGGCTGAGCGTCAAGTCTTAAATGCAATACAGTTGACTGACTGAATAGAAAAATAACAACAATGTAAGTTTATTTTATCAAAATCTCTGTCAGCTACGAATGAGGTATGCATTTATTTTTTTTGCACGTGTTCATTCAATTCCACCACCAAAACCACTAGGGCACATTATGAGGGTTATACAACGTAGTGTTCGTTTCATGCCTACCGGCTGGCGCTCTACACCGATGAATGACTGAACCTTACGTTGTGTATAGCTCATAAAATGTTCACGGTGGTTGCTTCGATCCGACAGGCGTCCAGGTAACTTCCTACCCACTCTTTAAGGATTTTCACGCATTCTCTCTTCAGAATTGCGTGCAAGCCTTTGAAACGTCTAGGTTTTTTCTGCGTTGATGTCATATGGCCCTTCACTCTCTCCCCGTCTGATTATGTCGATTATCCTGTGAGCTTTGTAGCTTTCTTTTCCTTCATAACTTAGCCTCTGCCATTTTGCAAATTGGTGAAGTGTCTGTAAATAATTAATTGTTAGTGAGTAATTTTTCTGACGAGTTCTCATTAAAAGACTTGCAACAGTTTCAGTTTGCCGCGTTGTGTTATTCTTCAGAGTCCCTTTCGCTGCTAGCATTAGCGTTTGTTTCGAATCCGCCTGACACACGGTAACCTCGTGAAAAGGGAAGGCGGCGAGGAAATGGGCTTTTTCCCTCTCCTCCTATTTTCTAAGGTATAAGCCTTGTGCTTGAAAGCCTTTTTAGCTTTAGTGTTGGAGTGATTTTCGTATGACCTTGAAATGAAAACGGGGGAAACAGAAACAACAAAGAAACGGAAAGAGAGTGATTTGGTTTATCCGAAACCGATTCTTCGCTTTGAAGTCATACTGCAACACGATTGGCCAATTGAATAATGCCTTTTCCCATATTAGGGTTTTGATGTTTTCATTCATTGACTGATAAGACCAATAACGAGCACTTACCGAAACCATTTTTCAAGGTCAAACGAAAAATGGCTCTGTTGACGATTACTCTTGTTTCCAAAGCGTTGCTTAACATCAAGGCAAAAGCGGGCTCGAGAAGCTCGGGTATAAAGCAGAGCAGGGTTCGTACGGGTCATGGAAAGTCGTGAAATTTAAGAATTTACTTTCCAGGCCTAGAAAGTCATGGAAAATTAAGGTTATGTTTTAATAGATTAGTTACTGCAGATGTCGGGGGAAGCAGGGATAATGTAAGATAAAGAGAAGTAATCAAATAGCACTCATTTTCGGTGGACACCAGAGTTTGTGTCTGTTGAACTGCGTGAAGTCGAAAAATACCTTAAAACAAGGAAAGTTTTGAAAATATTACAAAGTGACAGCAAACCCTAAGGTCAGGCAAACCTTAAAAAGCTCATGGAAAAAGTCATGGTATTTTTACTGCGCTTTTCACAAACTTGCGAACTCTAAAGTTCAAAAGCCGCCTTCACAATTGCGTTTTTCGCTGCCGTCAATCATAATTACGATCACAAGCAACGAACCTTGAAACACAGACACACACAAAACGGATCGAAATTCACCAATCACAAATCAGAAACCATGACCTTTTCAAGTAAAGTTTTGTTTCCTAAGAGGTCCGTTAAGATGATTGACGGAAGCGAAAAGCGCAATCGTCAATTGGCTTTTGAACTTCAGAATTCGCACGTTTGTGAAAAGCGCAGTAAAGTTTAAAGGGTACGAACTCTGCAGGGTTACGGATGCTTGACCTTACAGCTTTGCACCTCACGAAAACTAAATAAATCCGACGTACTTTCTAGAAGAGTTTTTAATGTTCTACCTAATGTTTCTCTTGGAAACTACTTCACTAATTAACCTACTCAAAGAGTACAGCATGGGATTCATCTGCGTGAGTGTTTCTTTATGGAATAACAATTCAATTTTAAAATATGGTCCACATCATAATGTACACAACTTAATGTCATAAATACAGGTGCATTAAATAGCATACCGATCGTTTAATTCACGTATTGTTAAAGCAATTGGGAAAGGACTATTCACCCCGTTGTAGGCCCTCCATTCCAAGGTTGATCGTAAGACTGGGTCGGAAAGGTGCCGAACTGTACAATGGAACTGTTTTGGGGATGAAAGCGCTATTTTATTGGCTACTAAAAACTTGCACCGGAAACTGGGTCAAAATAGGCAAGTTTCGTATTCCCCGACGGCCCTGGGACGAGAAACGTCTTAGCATGAGTGCAAGTCGTGCGAGGCTATTGCCGGCCAACTTCTTGGCGAAGACACCAACAATAGCGGCTGAGTTAGTGGAAAACGATATAAATCGTGAAAATGGAAAGATTTCAAAGCTCAAACTTTACCGGTAGGGATATCTGTCTCACACAACAAAACTGTGGGAAGATCTGGTCGTACTATCAGCGAAATGAATGTTTGTTTGTGATTCGTTAAAAGTTGACCCAAATTAGCCTCGCTTTCGCGCGAAAACAAGCACTCATCCGAGGCTACCCGGGAATACGAAACTTGCCTATTCGCCACTTGCACATCTCCCATGGCCCATAATGCAGCTTTTTTGCTCCCCCCCCCCCCTCCCCCCACAAAAAGAAAAAAAAATTCCGTAAGCACTGTTTTCAATTTCTCTTGTGCGGCTGTAATACCCAGAAGAAAAACAAAGGTTATGCAAAATTTGGGAGTGCAATTTGAGTCGACACCGTCTCAGGATCATGCGCAACCTCTAATAGATAGTAGGCCAGTTTCGAATACTTGGCTCCGAGATTCAGGCGAATAAAACAAAATAAATGAATTATTCAGCTAGCCCTGAACGTCAACGCATTTTCTTATGTTTTACACCTCCCAGCTTTGGAGCCAAGTATACGAATTTTTTGATAAAATAATTCGAAACTGGCCAATTCCAAGACCCTTTTCCACTCATCCTCAAAACCAGAGAGATGCTCTCGAGGAATATTTCCCCTGAACCCACACCTCCCTCATACCTTTCTCCCTGTGAGAGGTATTTGAAATCAAACGACTTCAAACTCTAAGAAAAAGGACTTATATACGTTATGGGAATGATGTCTGACAGAGCACGGTGAGTCAAAAAGGGTCTTAGACTACCGGCCTAACCAACAAGCTTAGAAAAACAATTTCAAGCCAACGAATTTTTTTTCGCGTTTCCACTCTTGTTTTTGAGTGACAGAACACCCAGGGCAAATTTGTCACAATTATTGAAAAATATTCTGCGGTAACTTGCTTAGAGACGTTTGTTCGGTACTATTTGGCTTCTTAAAATAGTGGTGGTAATCCATAAGATACCTGCTTGTTCATTAATTTAACCAGATGGGCCAGTTGTCTAGAAATATACGCCATTTTCACACTAGAGACGGATTATCCGTTGGATAATTTGCGCCAGACAGATAATGCGACTTAATTTGAAAATGGAACGGTTTTACTTTTTGATGAACAATCCGCCTGACTTTACCCATCTGTTCATCCGTCAATTTTGACGCATTATGAAGATGGATTATCCGTCTCTAGTGTGAAAACGGCCATTACAATAAGACCTGACAAAATGATTTACTTGAGGAAAAGTTGGAAGGGCTCTATCCGAACAAGGTCACACCGAGTCGAAGAGAAATTAACACATTCCACTAAATTTAAATTTCGAATTGAGCAGAGATACTTTGCAGTCATTTTTCATTTCCGGGAAGCAGATGTTGAAGGAAATTTCGAAGCAGCTGTACAGCGGTAAACAATCCACCTTGTTTGTTACGCAAAAGGTATGCCTTCTGGTACACATCCACAAGTGCTAACAACCTGAAAAACGGCAAAACAAGTTAGTTATAAACGCCAGGGAAAATGCATTTGCGCAATAACACCCTCTTTAAAGCTGCGCAAAAGCTTCCTTCCTCAGGGGAGGCCCGTTTAGGCAACGGGACATAAGTGACCTTAAGATCCACCGTTTCTTCCTACGGGTACGGGTAGGCGGCCATGTTTGCCATGTAGTTATATAGAAGGCGACCAATTAGATAATGGCGTTACCGTTCCACCCAGAAGCCTACCCGTTTCCCGTAGGTAAGAGGCAATCTACCCGTATTACGGCTACGCGTACGGGTAATTTACCCGTACCAGAACGCGGTGTATCTTAAGGTCTCTATTTAAAAAAAGGAAGCAAATTCCACGCATCCAAAACAAAGACAGAAACAGAGATAACGAAAATAGAATAGGAATAAACACTTACTTGTTAGCTAAGTCGGTCTTGTTGATAACAGGTAAATCTTCAAGGGACGAAGTAGTACTCGACGGTTTTCGGTTCAAGAGAAGCAGACGGCAAATCCTGCGACAATAACAAAGTCCAGTTAGCTGATATTCTATAATACAATGATCTGTTTGTGGAACAGTTTGAATAACGAATATTCAGGTTTCTAATAAATTTCAGGTAACGGCACGACTGCAAAAGGACCGGCTACAAGGCAAACGTTTCCGTGATTTTTCGCTCCTTGACCCAAGTCTGTTCTTTTCAAGGTACCTCTGTCATACTAACCAATTGACAGTGGTTTGGGTTGCCTAAAGGCATAATGGTTCGCGATTTATCCACTCCCTGCAGAATTGACGGGTAATTTGCTATTTGCAAGGTTTCAAGAAAATCCGGTTGTAACGTAAATGGGACACATCTTTTCCGATTGTTCACATGGAAATTAAAAAACGGAACGTCTAAAAAGGAAGTCCTGTTTCCCCGGTCAGAAAGTTCCAAAAACTCGGCCTTTCGTGGCCATTTTTCGTTAACTTAGGGCACTGTTTTGTGAATTAGTCCAGCCACCTGAGTGTACATCATGCCGAGAATTAAAAACTCTAAAAGTAAATGACCGGGGTGTTGAATGCTATTCGGGCGAGAGAAGTTCACGGAGAAGAGATTGCGCTTCAGGTACGCAAGTGTCCATTATTTTAAGAGTTAATTGAACATGATGTACACTAAGGTGGCTGAAGACATTACGTGACGGGAATCCCTTTTATTTTCTCATACTAAATTATCATATCTCGGTGAGCATTCGGAAGTCAGCCAAGCGCGGTCATTGCACGCGTGCTGAACAAGAATGCTGTATCACGATAGACTAGAAACAATAGACATTTCCCAAAGCACAAACTCAGCCAAAACGCCTAAAATCTTCAGTTTACTCAAGTTTGGGCTTATAAAAGATAATGTCACAGTTTTTAAATGACCATGAAATTCAGAATCCGGGTAGTTAGTTAATCAATTGTGGCCCTGAAAGAATTTGAAGGAAAAAAAAAAACTACGAATTTTTAAGAAAATGCTTTTTTCGTGAGAAGGACGTTTAAACGCTGACAAACTTTAACAAATGGCTAAAACTATAATTTTTATATGTTGACAATGCTCGAAATCGCGCGCATTTACAAGGCCTTAAAGCTTTTTTGCTGACTTGCAAGGACCAATCTGTTATGAAGATCCCCAAAATAAAGGGATAAATCTCATAGTTTATTAGAAATAATCGTGTAAAGTTTGCTTATCATTTTCACATAAATTGTGACCTAAATTAGCAAACCGCTGAATTTCTCGCATTGGGTCTTTGCAATTTTGGTGAAATTCTGTTCAACGGAAGGCACTAATGGGCACTACACGTAGCCGAGAGATTTTCACGGCAACAGCAGAATTTCGACTTAGGCCCAGTTCAAACGTCGAATTTCACATGTGCCGAACTTAATTCCTATTTTAGTCGACTAAAATAGTTAAATACGGCATTTGATTCAAACGTCGAATTTAACTCTCTGACCTCTGTCGAATTTAACTCTGTTCGCTGTCAGTATTCCCAGTAATATAATAATAATTTACTAACATTCATGCATTAAGTTCGGCACATGTGAAACGCGACGTTTGAATCAAAAGTCGAACCTAAGTCGAATCTTCGACTGTTTCAGTCGCAGATACGGCAAACGTCGCATTTAATTTAATCAGTCGAATTTAATTGATTCAAACGTCGCACTTCACATGCAATTAACTCTCGCGTTAAGTTCGGCACATGTGAAATTCGACGTTTGAACCGGGCCTAACCACGTGGCATTTACTGCGATCGCCAAAAATTTTGTGCTATATTGTAGACTGATCTATATGTTATCCATGCTATATGTTAGACTTACGATTAAAGTAAAGGTGGGGATACCAGAGAGCTTCAAAGTAGGATGGTACCGCCACAAAATAACTGGGTCGAGTCACCTTAAAGCGTTTCCCGAGCGGAATTTACCAGTTTTGAATTTCGTTTACCATTTGCCTAAACCGTGAACCGACCGGTTACCCCACGTTAATAGTAAACAACTACCATTTTCGTTACTTCTGAATCGAGTGAAAATCTTAAAAAGGAGCGCCTGACTTAAACCAAGGAAAGTGTAAATCAGAACGAAGTTCTCAATTTTCGGTAGGAATTTCTTACACCACTGGTCTTTTTCCTTCTTTGTTTAGTTAACCAAATTAAAAAAAGTATTGAACTATAAGTAACCTGGTCACAAACAGCAAGATATCCACTAATACGACGAGTTCCTTGACAATATCCGTTTTCTGTTTGCACTTGAGTTCAGCAGTTATGAAGGACTTGTGGCACTGGCGAATTTGGCGCATGGCCCTCTAACGTCCAAAAAAAGTGACAAAGTTAGAACATTTGTGTGGATTTAATAACCTTTTAAGCCCTAAAATTCACAAACAAATTCTCCATACTGATCTCCACACATTCCCTTAAAGAATTAGTTAAGAGAATTTAATAAAAGATGGAAGCATTTTCCTTGGGAGAAAATAGTCATTGATCACTCACGGGCATCAAAGGGTTTTAAAATTATTCATAACAAAGTCCTTCGTGTAGCCTCCTACACAACACCGGTGACGAGACAAAGAACCGTCTCGTGGGAGACTTTTGGTCGTTAGCATCGCTGGACATTTTTTTCGTGTACTTTTCCATAGTCCCCAGCCCTACTGGCAGTTGCGGTGGTGTTGTTCACCAGATTGTTTGGCATTCATGGTCAGAACGTACTTCGAAGAACCACCCTATATCATTTTTTTCGGTGACTTTTAAAAGCTCATACAGAAAACAGGTGAAGAAGAAAAACCTCCAGCTTTTGATTTCCGCTTCTAAAACCAAAGCTATACGTCAACTGACCAACTTTTGCATAATTTTCTTTCATATCAAGTGTACAAGTTAAATTACAAGGAGCACGCGAAAGTTAGGAAATCACTACAACCTTATTTCCTTTAGAATCTCATCTAACCTCTCCCTAAATATCCCAATCCATTCTTTAGAGATAACCCAGACTACCCCTCTTCAAATAGCTAGTATTTCAAAGTAGTCGCGACTACTGAGGTCTGACACCTTATGACGACTACACACTGCTATAGGAAACATCCTTTCCCAACCCCAATCACTGCAAGCTCACGCTACATTGTGTAGGCGTCATGGGATGTCCGACCTCCTTCTGGGGGATTCCACCTAGCCCCTTTCGATATTCGATATACATAAAAAATTCTTACTTGGCTCCGAGACTTGGGGGAATAAAAGCCAAAAGAATCACTTTCAAGTACAGGGGTGGATAGTAACTTTCTTTTGCTTTATTCTCGGAAGCCTCGAATCTTAATATATCATCGAAATATGCCATTTCTGAGTTGCCCAAAGTCTCTGTTTCAAAGCGAGGCTAAGTGCGAAGCCATTGATATGAAAATGATTTGTTTATTCTCATGCAAATAAAACTCATTTTCACGAGAAATGTTTTGCACTTAGCCTCGTTTTGAAAGTAAGAGTTTTTGGAACTTGGAAATGGCACATTGGTCTATTCTTTTCAGCTGTCGATTGCAGCAATCCACGTACCTGTAAACTGCCAGGCGTTACATTTTCTAGTTCAGATGACCCTTTACTCTCCAAAATGTGCCACAGCAGCGTGCCTCCCGGACAATACGCGACTGGATGTACCCTGTTGCTGTTTGAGGTGACACCTGCTTGCTCAGCTTCGTCCTGAAGCAACACTGAGTGAGTCGAGCCCAGGTCAATGAGTGCGCGGCCAAATGACCCGGATGCGTCCATGAACACGTGACGACTTAAAACATCGGCGAGAGAGGAGCGCACATTTGACTGAAACAAAACAATATGTTTACTTCAAATTTTATATTTTTACTCTGAATATACACAGAACATCAACCTGGACCATGTGAGTAAGAAATTGGGGATCACAGAAAATCCAAAGAGCAAAGCGAGTGTTGGCGTATATTACGCTCTTGTATTAGTATTCCACAACAAAGTCCTTATGTGACTTGCGCCGAAGGAATGTCTTTTGTTATTTCAAACAGCTTTACAACCGCGATTTCAAGTCCGTAATGAAAGGTGTCAGAGGAATGCCCTTTAAAAACTCTTCAAATAGAGGTGTAGCTCGCATTTACTGGTTCGGCTGAATACTGAAAAATTCCTCACGGTTTCCGTTATAACTACCCTGCTAGCGTGGTTTTTGGCATTAAAAAGTCGTTCGCGCCACTGACATTCGCCTGGTTGGAAATACATAAAAAGCCAACTGCGTGAATGTCATTGTGCGAGTTCGTACATGCTTAAAGCCGCGACAGAAAAACACCTCTGTTAGCAGGGCCGTATAACGAGTTGTGTTGTTGGGACCTAACGGGAGTTAATTTCAGTCAGACGTCTGTCGTTTGTCATGGAATTAACTGCTGTCCGTATAATCAATTCCCCTCAGTAGCGAGGCGTCTGCAAGGCAAGAATTGTCCATAGGACGCTAGTATTTTCCAGGGCCCTCATAAATAACAGCATTTTATGCTGAAGAGATAACCCTGGCTAAATAACATTATTATTATTATTATTATTATTATGGTTTTACGGAATTTTATTTCTCATTGTAAATAGGTTTTTATTTGTACATATTTTATATGCTTACTTATCTTTCCTCTTTTACATTTTTATTTGAAAAAAAAATGAAAAAATAATCCAAATCTTTTATTGATAAAAATCAGATTACGACTCACCAACTCCGCACTTGATTTCCAAGCTAGCCCGGCACCCGCAAGCAATGCCGGGATACTAACGCTAAGAGGATTCACGTGACCAGGTAAAGACCAATCACAGATGAGGACACCGAGAGCATTGCAGGCAACAGCCGTTTGCACCGCGTTGTGTATCACTGTAAAACCTTCCACTGAGTTTCCACAAGCACTGCAAAGAGAAGCAAAAATGTCATGTGCCCCAAGTCCACTGACGAGATTGAAAGCCACGACAACCCACAAACAACTGTTCGGTCGCTCTTTGGTGAACTAGGCCATTAACTGGCGTTCTAATTCCAAATGAGGCTCTTATATTACCTGTTCCATGAACCAGTCCCAGGACAAACAAAGAAGCTGACACTGCAAGATGTGAAGAAATATTACGTGAGAAATTGGTGACTCATGGAGGTCGAAAATGAAATTCCTCTCTTGGTATTGAACAAATAAGTACAATTTATCAAATTCAATTATTATACAGTAGAACCTCGATAACTCGAATTCCCCGCTAACTCGAACTAAATTTCCTTTCCCTTGATCAACATTGCACTGAAATTTACCCCAATAATTCGAATTCTCCGCTAACGCGAACTGTTTTTCGTTTTCCTCCAGAGTTCGAGTTACAGGTGTTCTACCGTATTTGCATCAGGGACCATAAAAAAAGCTGGTACCACACGCTAGTAAGACCATATGACCTTAAGTATGAAAAGCCTCTGAACAAGTTCACTCGACACTGGGGCTGGAATTGAGGGTGTAAGCAAGCTCTCTTGGGACGAGAGGCTTGTTCACAAGCTACTCTGGAACTCTCTAAGTAAAAATGAAAGTTTAATCGCATAAACAAAGTTAAAATAAATCTAAATGAAGATATGGCCACCACAGTTGTAATCGCAATTAACTGAGGCAATTCCAAATTATGCCTGAAATTTACATTATCTTTATTCCTTGTTTCATTCCTTTCGCAAGTTAAGATGAGCCTGCTCCCAATGTATGGGTCTTGATAGCTTAGTTGGTAGAACGCTGCGGCGCTAAAGCAGAGGTCATGGATTCGAATCCTTTGAAGCCCTGAATTTTTTTTCGGGCCCAATTTACAATTGGTTAAATTCATCTTCATATTCCCGCAGTTTACATTATCTTGGTTCTAGGTGGGAACACATGGAAAGGGCTTGAACTTACAGAAGTCGCTTGAATCTTTGGGCATGTATTACACAACATTTTTCTTGATAAACCCAGATTAATAAAACTTGCCTTATACTACTTACCCGGCATCGACCAATGGTTTGCAGAACTTGAGGAAGTCGTGATTAACCTGAAAGTGTGGTTGGAAATGCCGTTAAAAATCGCTGAAAATCAACCGCGACCACAACCTCAGAATACGAGTTTAATTGAGCGTGGCTAGTGTACCGTATGTCCATATTCCATGGCTATAACGCCGGGAGGGAGATTCCACAACTGTTCAGGGTCCTCGTGAAGGGCATTGGCCCAGAACTGTAGTGTTCGTCCATACCTACAGCAAGACTGGTGCACGGATTTAAGATAGCTCATGTACACCTCGTCTGTTCCTTTCTCCTGAAACAGCAGCAGTTATAAAAGTATTATTGTTAAATGGCAGAAATTTCCCCAAGAGGAAGGAATGTCCGCAGAGGAATCTTTCCTTCGAGGTTAGATGACGTCTGAAACTGTTTCCCGCCAAATGTCGCACGTTGCAAAATCTATGACGTCACTCAGCTACCTTGTTTTCATGATAGACGTACAAAAACTAATCACTTGTTTACTGGTCGCCTGCGAATACAGTCACCTCCTATCACTACACGTCACTGGGCACGTTCCCGTTCTGTGTTTGAAGACTACTCTGTCGGAAAACCGTTTAATTTTGCTTCCCTAGAATCTCAGGCCTTGTCCACAAGTACCCGGTTTTTTTCAAAACTCAGTGATTTTTTTTTTCTTTTTTTAGCGGACTTGCCTAACGTCAACACCTTTCCGAAGAGACTCACAGGAACCGCAAGCGATGACATCACCAAATCTAACGTCGCGCGGGATAAGATTGAGAAGTTCACTGCTAGATCAGTTCAAGGCCAATCCGAATAAAAATGCCCAGTTTTAAACAGGAAGGGATACGCGTGGACAGGATGCGAAAATGATACGTACAAAAAAAGAAAAGACAGTTTCAGGAAAAAGGATTAGTTTGGACGGGGCCTTAACGGGACTTCCTCCCAATATTCTAAAGCGCAACTTGATCTTTACATCCTCGCAAAAACGGAGTCGCAGGTCAACGAAACTCGGGACAGTTTGCGGAAAACGTTGACCAGAAGATACACTAGTTCTTCCTCGATTTACGTGTGAATTACAGCACGATCTTAACTTAAGGCAAGTTTCTAGTTTGAAGGTTTATATCCTCGGTAAATAACAATGGCTTTGTCAATCCATAACAACAGGGTGTTTAAGCAGCGACGTTTTTGAAAAACGCTTGTCAGCCGGAAGTGAGCGTTTTTCTGTTACGTTACTCGTACGGAGACGATTTGCCCAAAAATGTTGTTCAAAAAATCACGGCTCTAGAGTGCAAAAAAGGCCACTTCCGGTTAACGTTTGTAGCTCAAAAACTTTGCTGCTAAAACTCCCTTATGACTCACATTCAAAGAAACCAAAAACTAAAACTCAGCTAATGTACCTCTGTTACAGAATGTGACTTTCCTTTCCCAAATTCTGGCGCCAAGTCTAAACCAACATGAACGAACCTGCAGGAAACGTAACGATACAGATATATGAGCTTGGTTCCTCAGACTTTTTTGACACAAAACAGGCATCCGGATTCTAACATGCTTACCTTGTCGATGAAAAGCAAGGAAAGGCTTTTGAATGGAGATCTTGGACTAGTTTGATGCTTTCATCGTCTGATGGACAGAGACAGGACGGCTGTCTGTTGAACATACACGATTAACAGGGAATTAAAAGGGCTAAAGGGGTATTTTCCTGGAAATGTAGTTGAAAGCACATGGGAAGATGCATCCACTACAGATGATTACGTTGCGTCTGGACGTATTTCACTTTTTAAAAGAAACATTAGTAACTACTTGCAACAAAAAGCTGTCGCGTAACGAAAAACGAAGTGTTAATGATACATCAAATGAATCATATGTGAACTGCGGAAATGAAATGAAATGAAGAAATGATCGTCGCAGTTAACGCAATTTATGCAATTGCGTAGAGAAGCCTGAAAAAAAAAAAAAAAAATCAGAACTTTAACGGGGTTTGAACCCGTGACCTCGCGATACCGGTGCGATGCTCTACCAACTGAGCTATGAAGCCACTGACGTTGGGAGCAGGTCAATTGTGGGTTCATATATTCCCGTGAAAGAAATGAGTGTTAATGATATGTGAAATGAATCATATGTGAACTGCGGAACAGGCGTCTCTACGCAATTGCATAAATTGCGTTAACAGCGACGATCATTTCTTCATTTCATTTCATTTCCGCAGTTCACATATGATTCATTTCATATATCATTAACACTCATTTCTTTCACGGGAATATATGAACCCACAATTGATCTGCTCCCAACGTCAGTGGCTTCATAGTTCAGTTGGTAGAGCATCGCACCGGTATCGCGAGGTCACGGGTTCAAACCCCGTTGAAGTCCTGAATTTTTTTTCAGGCTTCTCTACGCAATTGCATAAATTGCGTTAACTGCAACGATCATTTCTTCATTTCGAAACACGAAGTATTGCACTCAATCCGTAATATCACGAAAATTATATTTCTGGAAAAGCCGGGCGCTTGAATGGGCGCATGATAATTTTCCACATAGATGTATCCTGAATTTGCATTAATGAAATATTTAAACAGGGTAGGTCAAATTCAATAACACCTTCCGTGAATTGTAGATTGCTTCTGCAATGAAACCTTTTGTTTCAACGGTATACTTCGTACCTTTCTTCCTGTGGGTCGTATACAACAGCTTCTTCGGCTAAGTGTTTGTATGACTTGAATTTTAACCTGAAGAAAAAAGTACCCGTTAATGTTGGTCGGGAGCATTGAGTAAAAACAATAAATCACTTCCAGTACAACTTTTTACTTAGTTTCCACTGGCGCTGCAGAAGACCATGATCACGGGTTGCTTACCAACCAGATGGAGTTCAAGGGCGGTTGGAATCAAAACGGAGTGAACAAGTAGAAACATTACACGGCACAATTTCTGGGATCGTTAATATGGACAAAAGTTAGTTATAATAACCGCCGCCCGGTTAATAGCCCTTATACATGTTGACGAGCGGCATGCCGCTCAGCAGGCCGGCGCTTATCCAATAGCCCTCATGCATGATGACGTCAGACGAGCAAATAGCCTTCGTTGCTGGCGGAATTAGCGTGGGAGTGATTTATTGTTTTGGCGACGAAGAAGGGTGGGTACAAGTCAATTTGAAATCGCGAAGCGCGGTGGCTCCGCCGACGAGAAAGTACCCCCGGGCATAAGAAACCCGCCAACTACGCAGGTGAACGAGCAAATTTCAACACTAAGCCTCGTTTGTAAGCAAAATTCTGCGCATTTGCACTCTTTGTGCGTTGATATTCTCGCTTTTTAACTCTACTGCTTTGGGAATTCATTTGTGCAAAACTTCGCCGCTTTACAATTTCAAAACAAGGCTCGATGGTGAATTTTGTTCGTCTGAGGGTCTTTAAATAACTAAAGGTGAAAGTGCTTCCTTTGCAAAGGCTTTAGCAAACGGTTAGACTTTGTAGTCTTCCCGGATAAGGACGAAAAACCGCAGGCCCTGTCTCACAACCATTGCACATATAAATTCTGTAGGGCGTTAAAGAACCCACACAATGTCTGCGAAGAGCAGTGCAGTCCCGGGTGTAGTGGTATATCTCTAATTGAGGGGGGGGGGGGGGGGGAGGAGAGGGGCTGTCACTGTTTCGGTGACCCTGCCAAGAATTGACGAACCTAAGTAAATAAATAAATGATTGGTTGATGGTTTCCAAAGGCAACCATTCACAAACCATTGCCTACATGAGTCATTCTCCCTGTAGTATAATGAGCGGTGATTACTTGCACGAGTATCGTCTCTTACCACTGACTGAATCCAGACAAACTTTCAATGTGCGGTACCAGCTCGATGTATCTTTTTTTACAGTATCTATCTATTTTCATGATGTCGCTGAAAAAAAAAATGCTGTTTAAGACCACTGGTGTGTGTAACCTCCCACGCAGACAGAACTACTTTGATAACGCAACGTCGATAGGTAACGCATTGTACTGTGAATGACTCCTGTGCAAATCAAACTAAGAAGAAAATCTAACGACCCTGTCCCCACTGATTCTCAGACGATTCGAGGTCGCTCGCCTTCACTACCTCGTCAAAAAATGAAGGAGTGGGAGCGAGGGACCTTGGATCTTCTGATAGTACGGCTAAGTTGACGCAATAAATGTCTCAGGCCCCTAACGCGCGCACCGGAAGAAGACAATAGGCAGCTAAGCAACCACGACGAAGACGGCAGCGAAAACGCCACCTGAAATGTGACTTCGTGCTGTTTGAAATTCATTGCTAATATTTTGCCTCCTTCAGTTCGTTAAATGTTGGCAAATTTTCTTAGAATTGAATTCTTGATGACCGTATCCTAGTTCAGAAAAAGAGAAAGGAAACTGTCGTTTTATGTTTATGTCCTCCAGGAAACGAGTTAAGAAATTTCGCGTGGCAACCAAGCGATGACGGCAAAAAGTGTAAAAACGCGTGCTGCACGTGCAGAATTATTGTTTGGTTCAAACTAATAGGCCACTTTCGATTTCCAAAAACTCTCTCTCTTTCAAAATGAGGCTAAGTGCAAAACCTCTCTTGTGAAAATGAGTTTCGCACCTCGCCTCACTTTGAAACTGGGGCTTGGTGCAACTCGGAAATGGCCTATGGCTTCCCACGTACAAACCAATCAACCAATCAGAAACACTATCCAGAGTTGAATAGTAACACGTCATCAGTATGGAATTTCTGCGCTCGTTCCTCAGACGTCATTTCGCGGGAAACCAGTGGTGACGTCGGGAAAGGTCGGCTGTTTTCTCAAGCAACGATAAACGGCGTGAGAAATCATTTTTCTGACGTGTCTGTAACCACGACTCAGTATAAACTTGCATTCAGAACATTTCGTGCGCTTACGTTTTGCAATCAATAAAATTACACTGTTTTGCTTAACATGTCTATTTTCTCGACTCGAAACTTCCAATGTTGTCATACCTAGGACTGTAGGGTGTTGTGTTTCTCCACACGGTTTCGTGTCCGGAAAATGCAAATGTATTCTGCATGTACAGCTGTAGCTGGTTGATCTTCATGGAGGACAAAATGTCGATCATAGAAAACAGAGTTTCCTGAGGTGGTATATTAGAAATAAAAAAAGAACGTTAAAAATAAAATTTTCCAAGAGATTATCCTTTCTTGAATTTTCCAGAGAAAGACGCTGTACGCATTTATACGTCTTGATAAACGTGATGCTATTTCGACATTAGTTTCAGAGATCTGATTTTGTATTTTACGAGTGAGGGTGGGTGGAGAGTCTTAATGCAAGCATGCGTTGCTCGTTAATGTAGAAAATATTACGAAACTGGTCCATTAACGTACCAAGGTAGGAACACGTCCTGTGGACACATCCCATAATACTCCCCTGTATTTCAAGTCTGGCCAGTCACTTATCTGAAATGGAACAGGAAACATCTATTAATGGGCTTTGCCGACCAAAACCAATAACAATCAAACAACAGGAACATTAACGATTATGATACTATTTATAGAGACTTAATATAAAACAATTAGCAAAAACGAACACACCAAGTCAATTCCTTTCGTCTCAGTGATAATTTAATTCAATGAAAGGAACTAAAAAATAACAATTGAATAAATATATAAATAATACATCTGTCTCCTTTATTCCGTCAGTTATACACTATTTGCTTCACTGCACCTTGCCCACATAACATGAATGATGATTTTAAGGGTCATTTGATAAACCGTACCTGGACCTGCGGAATTCCCGTGCCATGAAATAGTCTTAAGATCTGTAGTAACGTGTTAACAGCATACCACAAGCCTGCTAAGTCACAAGCTGTTAAAACAACCTGTTTAATACAAAGAAAAAAAATTAATTATTTACCAACGATCTATCATGTTCCACAAAATATAAAAGCTTGATTTTGTTATTTGGTTTTGCAAAACACGAACCATTCAACTTTCTCTCAAAGCAAATACATGCAGGGTCCATTCATAGCCTTGGTAATTTGCGCATAGTTCAACCTATTTTTGGTTCGGCGGTCGATTATTTCCAATTCGAGCTCAAATTCTATATTAATTTGAAAAGGCGATAAATAAAGAATTCAAAGTAAGCCATGAGCGTACTTTTGGTCTCGCTCCAGTTTTCACTCTCACTTCGCAAATGAACGTTTGCAACGTGGGCTGTTTTCAAAGAAAGTAAAATCAAAGACGACAGTTCATTGTACTGGTTGCCGTCGTCGAAGCCTTATCGCTTCTACGCTCAAGGGTGGGGTAAGGTAACGGGGTAGAGTAGGCGGAGTAGGGAGTCAACCTCGCGTCAGAGTAGCCAAGCCTGTTAAGGGAGCGACGGTGAGTGGCGTCTTTGGACGATGAAAACTAGAAGCTTACTAAAAAAGGTTTTTTTATTTGAGTGTCAATGACTGTATTAAGCTCGGAAATACTAGCATAGGATACTATTTTTACGTCTCTTACTGGAGACGGGACCGTCATTTTTTTTACCTAGTCATCCGAGCCACTCAAGGGTCTAGCCGTTTACAGGGCAAAGGAAGTACCTTCATTTCTCAGTCGGTTATTTTAAGAGCATTGGACCGGCCCCAGGAATCAAACCCACAATTTTTTTCGGACAATTTTCAAGCTGACAGTAAAAGAGGCGTCTAGTGCTTACCTTCACGGTTGAAATACTGATTCTATAACTCTCTGATCGGCTAAACGAGTTTGGACAAATGTGACATTCTATACTGCCCGCAACACTACCTCCCCGCTCAAAATCTGTATAGAAAAAGCAAGAAAACGCAGTTATGACTTGTCATATCAACAATCTGCATATTATTTGTCCAAGCAGTGTTTCCATAGGGCTGTTTTTTAAGTCGCTGTAAGTCTTTAAAAGCAGTCAGACAACTGCAACATTTTTTTTTAATGAAATCTTGGAGTCTTTTAAGTTAATGTTACCTTCTCCTACGACAGTGAGTTCCAGGGTGTGGCCAACTTGTTCAAAGCTTTCTTCTAAAGTGTTCCACATCTCACAAGCTTCTTGGAAATGCTCTAGTTTCAAGAAGGACAATTATAAAACTATTAAATGAATGTTACAATACATTTAACGGATATTATTTTCTTTTCAGGCACAACCACAAAATCACAAAAAGAAGCTTTTGCAGGAGGCAGAGCTAACAGGAGCAGGAGTTTGACTGGGCAGAATGTCAAGACTGATTTGAACAGAAACTAAAATCAAACTTCCGTAACTTCAACGTAAAAGAGCACCAAAAATGCGAAGACTAAGTGACCGCGTATGGAAGGTGGACGCTTAAGAGAACCAAGCCTTATGGGGTATTTCTGAGTTGGCCTAACTTTTTCAAGTTTTAATCCACGTCCATCCTTGCCATCCTCTGCACTAGACGACAAGAAACAGTTTCAATGCCTAAATATAGTCTTGAATAACAAACCTAAACCATTATTTTTGGAATTCATTTTATCCGAAGAAAAGTTTTAGCTTTTTAAAAATATAACAAATAGTCTGGGGGATCAATTAAGGTTTCTGGAAAACTGCCCACCTACCCCTCCCCTACGCTAACATTAATACTTCGTTCTCACTTAGGGCAAAATGATGGCTTAGGGGAGGGGTAGGTGTGCAGTTTCCCAGAAACCTGAGTCACAGATAGCAGTGAGGGCTGAGACGGTAAATTGATGAGTGGATGACTACGAGAGGTTCCAAAAAAAAAGGCCGCGAATGCGATATTGATTTTACCCACAATATATTGCGATGTACCTGTTTGCAGTCCTCTGAACAACACAACAGGAAGTGATGCTGTAGGAAAAAATCTGGTGCCCTTAATCTGTGTGATCTGTTGAGGATATGGCCATAACTGAAGAAATGTTGAATCCAGAGATTCACTGTTGGCAGGTGGGGACATTCCTGATAGCAACTGCAGCTGAGATGATAAGGACAAGGGAGGGGAGGGTAGAGTTGTGTTGCGGAGTACGGTGGATGAAGGAGTGCTGGTTTCAGAAGGGGCTGCTTCTGTTGTAGAAATCAAAGGAGAGATTTTCTGTTAGTGTCTGTCATAGAACCAACATGTTCGGACACTTTGAAAGCTGTGAGTATTGTTGGCTTGATTGCCTCAATAGAGGATGTAAAGAATGAGAATTACAACAAATAAACTTCAAGTCTACAATTATATTTGTGGGTCGATAGTGGACTAAAAGGATGAGAAATGCGAGCAAAAAAAGTATTAAACTTTTCTGATGGCATCTGTGGCTGAGCAATGCATAGTTCATATAGAAACAAGAACACGCTTACAGCGGCATTCAGGTCTCGCCTGCTTGGAGACTAGATCGAGAAATGAGGAGGCGATTAATTCTATAAGGAACACGATTTACTCGCTAAAGGTTTTTACTTCCTACTTTATCGACGTCGATCCTTTATATTTGATTCTGAATTGATCATAGTACGAGTATTAGCGACGACCAAAAATACCTCTGCGGTCGCAGGCTATACGCGTGTACAAATATACGAAAATTCAAGGGCCTCGATTCCAGAGAAATTACATCATTGCCAGTGATCGAAAAAGTGATTTACATGGCACGTCATTTCAATCATCGCCGAAAATTAAATCAGACGCTTATCACAATATTCATTTGCATACAGTGAAAGTTTACAACACCCGACCATCGCAATTTTGCTAACTCAGATTCTTAATCGACGCTTTCAAGCGACAGAATTCGTGGACCGACACGTTTCGGAAAAGCTCTACATTTAATCTTTCCTAAGCTTTCTTCGCAAAACATGCGTGGCTTCGATTTCGGAACGATTCTTAGTCCCAGCTTCCACGGTCTCCGCAAGGAACGCCTAGCACAATGACCTCCGATCTGTGACCCAAAACGACAAAAGAGTCAGGGGGTACTTCTACAAAAATTGGGAGGGGATGTGCGGCACGCTTCCTGAAACCCTTGTCCTATTTCAGACCTGATCAAAAATTTGATACCCTATTTCAGCCCTGAAGCCCTGGAGCCCGGCCGTGACAAGCTGTTACGGCAAGTACACGGTAGTTGGCGTAAACATTAAAAGGGAAACGGTCTTATCGCCAAAAGATGAAGAAGTAGCTAATTCTTCTAAGTAACATACCCAACTCAAGACTAGAGTGCACAAACCATACACTATTTCAGACCAAAACGACTGAAAAACCATACCCTTTGCCTCGCACATACCCATATAGCCCATATATAAGGGAGTACCCCCCCGGGGCGAAAAACGCGTTGCAGATTATGAGTCTCGCTGCTCGCTGGTTTCCACATGACGTCACAAAAATTAAAACTAAAAACTATCGATCCTACCGAGATTTTACTTTCACCATGCATTAGAGCAGCTGAAAACTAATTTCATACAAATTTTCGCTTCAAAAGGATTCTTGGTTTTGTGATAGAGTACGCTTGAATTTCTAAGCTTTTGCGTGACGCGGCATTTACATGACGGCCAAGAGAGCTGTCATGTAGGTTAACAAAATGACTTATTTCAGGAAATTTTGCTATCCAACAAGTTGATGTATTAGAAAAGGTATTACTTTAACGTTTATGAGTTTCTCGAAGAATAAATTCACGCTTTTGTAGCAAAACTCGGTAACAGATGTTTCTGTTGGTTTCCGTCCGCCATGTTGGAGCTCATCCAGGTGAGCACCAGCATGGCGTCTCCATACAAATCTCTATAAGTTTGGGTAAAACATTTCTTTGGATATCTCGTATACGAAATATTCCTCTGACCTGAATCTTGGCGAGGGTCTTTGTATATGTACCTCCTTTCATTTCCCAGATTCTAGACTTTATCTATTGGACGGTTTTGATTTTTATTTTGATCTATTTTGAATGGCGTGACACTGAAAACCAGCAATATACACATTTCTTTCTTTATTTTTCAAAGTTGCTTGAGCCAATTTTCTACTATAAAAAAGACAGACAAGCTGACGCCTGAAATGCCCTTTCATCAGAGCAATTAGGGCTAGGTAGCACTCGAAACATCAGCTTTTCAATCTTTTACAGTGATGCAATGTTACTGGATGACTCCTCCCATTGTGCGTGTCTGGCGCTCCACGCCCACTTCATGCTTGCCTTTGCTACCGTGAAAAACCCAAATGTCTGTACAGCACGTTAAGTTATGGTTCTGCAGTGAAATTGTGTCATTAAGGGTTTTACGCTTGCCTGAAACTGTTTTGTGAAAACCACATAATCAACAGATACCTTTCTTACTTCAGTCCCCAATCAAAAACAATGACATCATCAATCTAAATATAACTTAAAAAACCTGTCAAACCGGTTATGCTTGGCACAACATGAACATGACGTTATTGTAATGAGATTCCTTTCCCTGAGGTCATCAAGGTCGATTTATTCCCTGACAAGAGTTAAAATTAAATCCATAAAAAAATGACAATTTGGTGTAGCCTGCGAGCAAGCTCTCCTTGGACTACAAGGGGTAGTTTCATCATTTAATTCTTAAACTCCCCTGCCGGTACAGCACCCCCGGAGAGCTTACTCACAGGCTCACAGTGTGCCATATACTACTTCAAACAACCGGTTGTTGTTTCGAGGACAGTTCTCACAAGAAAGTTGCTATCTCATGTACAGTGACCGAGATGATATACCTGAGTCTGTAGTTTGATCATTGATTGTTGAATCACCATTTGTGACAGGCTCAGCTTCATTTATAACAGGTGATGTGAGCAGGTGCCTCATTTCTTCAGAGTTTACTAAGTCTAATGCTGTTTGATCCTTGTGTGCACTAATGTGGAAAAGAGAAAAAAATTGAAAAGTCAGACCTGGGTGATCTGCTGTGTCCTTAAAAAATAAAAACAGGAATCAAACAAACAGACTGGCAAAAGATGCTCTCTCTTGCAACAATAATAATTATGACAAATTTCTTACAAGCTACTTGTATATGTACTTTGTGGTTAAATAGGGCATTTGCAAAATGGCATTGTTTTAAGATGCCTTGACCCAGTATTTTTGTAGGAATACCCTCCATCTTTGGATCCCATACATAAACAGCTTGGTCTTTATTGATAATCCATTATATTAAAGACATGGAGTACACATAGACTAAACTTCAGAGAGATTTGTGTCTACTTTAACCCAGCAGTACACATGGTGCAGAACAGAAGAGTCTGATTGTAGGTTTTTGGCCAAATGATGAAGAACTCTCGACAGGTTTAGACAGGAGAATTTTACAGGGCACCCAAGTAATTATGCAACATACCCTTCAGTTGCCTTGATATCAGATTTAGCTCCATACTGCAAGAGTATTTTAGCAATATCTAGGTCTCCTCTGGTGACAGCATCATGCAATGGTGTTACCCCAGCTTTATTGGTTACATTCACTTTAGCTTCATGTTCTGAAAATGCAGAACCAAATCAAAGAAAAGACATGTGATAACAAGTAAATAATAATTATTAGTTCATTACTATTAGTCCAATATTGAAGGGATGTCTGGATGCGTCAATTTTACATCATTCATCTGTGAATGGTTTTTAATTTTCAATTTAAAAACAGTTAAACTCCAGCCTAGACAAGAACAAGTTTTAGATAAGGAGAGAGGACATTCCAAAAGATATAAAATATAAACCTACCACAGAGAAGTTTGACAATGTCTGCATTTCCATAACTAACAGCCCAGTGAAGAGCTTTGTTATCACTTGTTGCACCATCACTAGCATTAACATTTACTCCTGCCTTCAGAAGTTTGCGCACTCTGGGAACACTACAAAACATCAAGTACATAAAAATTAATGATGACTGCCACACCACTACTGAGGCATGGCCATGAAACAGGGACATAGGACAGATGAAATGGCGACAAACGGCAAGAAGATGGGTTGAAACTGCAACAGTGATAGGGAAAAACACGAAATGAAAGGTTTTGGAATTGAGACTAGGGACATCATGCGTAAACCCCAAACCCCCCGCCCCCCCAAGATGTAGAAGGATTTGATACGAGTAGAACTGAGAACACAACAATTTAATCACTACGAGACATGACTAATCTATTCTGGTACAGAAGCTACACATGTGTCATTCCTAGTAATTTCATTAATTTGCTTCAATATTGTGCAAAGAATTGATTATGTTTGTTTTGTATTTGTCTATTTTTTTTAGCAAGTTAACAGTCTTTGTACATGTATATATTACAGTTAAAGTCAATCATACTGATACATATAATTTGGTTAAATGCAATTTAACAAAGTTAACCACCACGAGCTTAGCTGTCAAGCAGTTCACAAGTTTAGCAGTCAAGCAGTTCTCAAGTTTAGCGGTCAAGCGGTTCTCAAGTTTAGCGGTCTAGCGGTTTTCAAGCTTAGTGGTCAAGCGGTTCTCAAGTTTAGTGGTCTAGCGGTTCTCAAGTTTAGCGGTCAAGCGGTTTCACAAGTTTAGCGGTTTAGCGGTTCACAAGTTTAGCGGTTTAGCGGTTCACAAGTTTAGCGGTTTAGCAGTTCACAAGCTTAGCGGTCTAGCGGTTCTCAAGCTTAGCGGTTAAGCGGTCCTCAAGTTTAGCGGTCCACAAGTCAAGTGGTCATGCGGTCCACAAGTCAAGCGGTCATGCGGTCCACAAGCGTAGCGGTCAAGTAGCCATGGGCTTAGCATGGATCCAGCAGTCAATCCCATAAGTGCAGGCTCACATGGTTTGTGTAGCTTTGTATACAGCTAGGATCTGTGAGTTTTGAGCGTTTGTACTGTGGTTTTTTGTGGAGCGGTCTTTCAGCATCTTCCCCCCCCTCCCATCCCCTTTTTTCTTCCTTCCACTGTTTCATCAGTGTGACAGGTGCCTGGAATGGGGGCTCATGGCTGGGTTGCGGGGATTTGCCAGCCATGGGGGCAGTTTTTCTATCTAGGGGCTGGCTGGCCACAGTGGAAGCCCCTGGGTATCCCAGGCACCCACCTTCCACTTAAGCGAGGCAGTTGGTTAATATATAATAAAATTACACTGTATCTGGTAATTAATGAACTAACTGAAAGTTAAACACATCAGTACTGTTGATGATTTAAAATGCGTCCAGTGTAACCCATTTGCATGTTACCTGCTGTATTCAGTCAAGGGCAAAACAGAGAACTTTCCAGAAATGCAAATTGAAACTACAACAGAGTTTTGGGATTTCATTATATTTACTAGCCTATACATGTACATTTAACAACATCAAAAGAGTATAAACTTGTAACAGGTCTCCAGCCGAAAAAAGGAAAAGATGTCTCTTTATGATCAAATGATGTTTTGTAGTAATATAGGATAACTATCATATCAGTGCAGAAAATGATGAATTTTGCAAGCATTAGCAAGTACAGTGTATACAGGAATCAGCAAAATAATAATTATTTCTCTGCATATTTTGACCGACAGATGAAGATGTCAGAATAAATCTAAAGTGAAGGGAAAATTTGAGTACAGATTTCATGTTACTTAGTTGATACAAAATCTTATTCAATTCACTGTTAATTCAGGAATAAACTTTATTGTCTGCAGTGCTATAACTGACCACCTTTAACACTAAATCACTTGACAATGTTAAAATAAATTAATATCACAAAACTTAAACTACAAGTACCGTATATATTGCACTCTCACAATATAGTTTTAGCATTTTAAATTTACATAAAAAAGCAGCTAAAAGCATGTTTATAGATTTAAATGTCTCTTACAGTTTAATTCTGATTTCTTTTGATCTCAGGTGCTTTCTAATTACCATAAGGATTATACCAGACAAAAGGAAAAAAATAGAACTCTTTTGAAAATTCTTAAATCAACAAAAATGTCACCAAACCCATGTATTTGTTCTTCAATGTACCTTCAGTGAAACTTGTACATGTCAAGATTAAAAACGTGTTCAGTTTTAGTTATTACCTGTTTTTTATCCATCAAGGGGACACTGATTAATCATGCTGAGACTTGTATATATGCTAAAAACTGCTGTTAATTTATGAAATCTTATGATATTTACTACATTACGACTGGAGGGTCAAAACTTACTTTGAATTGGCAGAAGCCTGCAGAAGTTCTTCATTATAAACACCTATGATAGCTTTTTCTGTGCAGTAGTCAAATGATGTAGCTCCTTCATTGTTGACAATGGTAGGGTCTGATCCAGCAGCTAACAATGCCCTTACAGCATCTGCATAACCAAGCTAATTGTAAACCAAACAAATTTACTTATTACTTAATAACATCATAAGTTTGGCAGTCTTTACCTGCTTTAAATGTCATTTCAGTGTCCCCCATTAATTAAGCTTTGATACCACAGTGTAGGATTTGAATGTTTATGAAGTGAACCAGTGAAGCATTACATTTCCTACATAAATCTGCCAGCATGCATAATTATTTTTTCTCTTTAAATCTGTAACTTCTTGTTGTGAAATGCACCATAAAATGTCGTAGCTGTAGTTACGTTGGACCATTTAGTTTGCAACATGCAACTTTTTCCTAAGTTTTTTTGTACTACAAAAAAATGCATTGTGAAAGAAAACAACTCCTTATTAATAAAAGCAGAAGCCAAAGGGTAACTGCATGTGATCTTGCATTGGCTGTGTATTCAAAAATATCATAACAACAAAACACCTGAAAGCAGTTGAAATTCACAATCACTCCTTTCATTAACAAGATACAAAGTATGGGCCCCAAATTAAGAACAGAAAAAAAGGGGAAAAAACACCTGCTACAGATCATGTAACTGTAGGATCCACAAACAAGATAATAAAATATTCACAGATCACATCAAATATTTGCCAGAAAATGCCTGACAACAACAAGTTGTTTAAAGAAAGTTCATCTTCTTCAAGATAAGTGTGAACAGATCTGCCTGTTAGATTAAAGGAACAGTATTCTGTTACTGCGCATGCACCAAACTTTGATGTTAGGTCAGGATGTTGCAAAATCAAAAGATGTGAGGAGAGTAAGAAAACCTTGAAAAATCCGTTTGCATCACGCTTGGCTGAGTTCGATACTACACTAAAACTTCTCAGGATTACAGATCAATGATATATTATTGTTTCGGTTGAGTTTCAATTTGGGCGAAAGCGGGATTTTTTGGCGTTACTTTTATAGCTGTTGGCAGGAGGACCAAAAGATGGGAAGCGCTTTGATGCTGATTGAAGGCTTATTTCTTTTGCCAGCTGCCATACAAGCTCAGATAATTGTGAAAGGAATACACAGAAATGAAACATCAACAATAGAGACTGTAAGAAAAAAACCATTGAGACATGGATGTGACTGAGGAGATCTTGTGGAATTAAGCTTTGTAAAGCAAAATGTTTTGCAATGATGCGTTAGTAAACTTTTAAATGAACCTCCCTACGGCCGACAAAATCAAACAAACAGGTGCTACATGTTTAGAAAAACTAGTGCAATGAAATCATAATATAATTTTCGACTAACCTTTGTGATAATTCATCGCGTTCAGATTGCATTTTATCTAGCTATATCTTTCAAACGTTTGAGGCTAGAGTAGGAGCAAATCAGGCAAATATTACTGGACTTGGAACAATTGACTTCTGACACGAGTTTCAAATTAGAAAAGCTGTTTTCAAAGCGAGCAGGATAAGATTTTCTGGTGAGAGGCGGCCCTATAGCGACAAAATGGCGATGAATCTTCATGCCGCGAGCCAAATTTTAAATAAGATGAAAAACTTCTTCGAAAGTCTAAAATATTACTTGAGAATGTAAACAACAAATCTCCGTCGGCGGAGCAGTCTGGAAGGAAAACTTGTCAAGTCAATATGGCAGTTCTATTGTCTTTTGAAGAAAAAACAGATGACGCTCGCACAAGCGCACAATCGGGACACTGTGAAATCCTGTGATTATAAATATATAATGGTGTTATGGGATGGGATTAAAGATTATTATTACATGTGTGAAATTGTACCTGACATAAGATCAGAAGTTATGGCTTGACGTGTTCTTTGCCATAATTTAATGCAAGAAATAGATCTCTTTAATATAATGAGCACTGCAAAATGTGACCTCATGTAATCCCATACGACTTGGTTATATATCATACAGTGAAATTCCCAACAATGGCCACCTTAGGGATGGACCTCTCAAGGGGTCCTTGAGAATGGACCCCCTTGGGGATAGATCCCTTGAAGGATAGACCCCCTTGGGGATAGACCCCTTGGGGATAGTTCCCTTGAAGGATAGATCCCATGGGAATGAATCCCTTGGGAATGAACCCCTTGGGGATTGATCCCTTGAAGGATAGACCCCTTGGGAATGGACCCCCTTGGGGATAAACCTCTTGGGGATAGATCCCTTGAAGGATAGACCCCTTGGATATGGACCCCTTGGGGATACACTGTAGATCCCTTGTAGATGGACCCCTTGGGGATGGACATCTTGGGGATAGATCACTTGTAGATGGACCCCTTGAAGTAGATCCCTTGGGGGATGGACCCCCTGGGGATAGATCCCTTGAGGATAGAGATCCCTTGAAAATCACCCCTTGAGGATAGACTGAAGTACATATAACAGCTCATTGTAGCAGTGTTCTCCATAAATTTTAGCTAAGCAGGTAGGGGACATTTCATGGCCGGTAAGGCAAAAAAACAATATTACGTCCCAGAGGTGTGAACCCTCCTGGTGAGGGGGGTGGGTAGAGGAGTGAGGGACATGGCCCCACCCTAAGAGGAGCCAAGTTCTCTACAACGTCATTCCCTCATTTTAAGACCTATTTTACGCAAGTCGGCCATTGTTATCTTTAGACAACAACTTAAAACGTTTGATCCCAATAACTTTACTCTGTCTTTAATGTTCTTTTCCCAAAATGGCCCATAAAAAAAGCTGTACATACTTTTGTACGTTCCATATAATTATTCATTCATTTCCTTGATTGGATCGGATCACAACTTGTGTATTTTTTAAAACTAGTTATTTAATGTTAGTAAACCTTCAAACAGTTGCAGGCGGAAAAAGTGTTACTTCAGTCAGTAAATTTTACCGGTTACTGCCTGATAAGGAGAACACTGTTGTAGAAAGGCGGCCATTGTGGGGTGGTGCAGTGTTAAGGGTGTAATAGGATGTCAATTTCAAGAGAGGTGGCAGAATATTTCTAACTTGGTTTTTTTTTTTCAAAAAAAAATTGAATTCTGGCTAGTCAGAAGCTCTCACATTTTGCTTTCCTGGACTCTATTACAAGTTGACTTGCCTGGGCCCTAGCCAAGGCATTAGGCAAGTGAACTATAGAAATCACTTTGAGTGAAAAAAAATATACTCGTTTCAGATGATCAGATGGAAATGTTTTTGAGCCCTGCTAACTTAACAAAAGGTGGGGATCCTGAAAGGCCATGGCCTGGTAAGAACACTTCATACCGTATTTATTAGGCTATAAGCCGATCTCGGCTATAAGCCGAGACCCCAAACTTTGAATGTGTAGACTCGGCATAACAAGAACCAAAAACAAATCGAAAACACCCGGCTATAAGCCGAGACCCATTCATTATTACAAGACTGAATTGTTAACTACGGGAAAACCTACCATTTTCGGAAAAAAATCACACTGATTGCCATAAATGAGGCTTAAAACTAACTGTGTTCTTGTGGTAAGCGGCATCACCAGTCTACAAATCGAAATCTGTAAGTGTCTACCAAACAATCTTGTGTTCGCAATCGTTTGTTTCAAGTCAAGTTGTCATCATGCCCAAGGCTCGTCGCACGTCATACAACCTCGCGTTTAAACTTAAAATAGTCGCCAAAGCAGAAGCTGTTGAAAATAACTCTGAAATCGCCAGAGAATAAGGCATCAGTGAGTCTATGGTCCGTCGCTGGAGGAAAGATTAAGCGAACCTTTTTAACGGCGAGATTAAATTGTCAGCGAAACGGAATACGATGGGATGCTTCACGCCGAAGTATCCGGAGCTCGATCAGAGAATACTGGAATGGTTTACAGAGCAGAGAAGCCAAGGTAGTCAAGGTACATTTTCTGTCAAACAACAGAAACACGATCACGAAATAAATCAATCAGCTGATTGCAGAGCAAATGTGAGTTGAATGTGTGACTCTCAAAACTATCATAGTATCATGTGACAACATATTGAGTATGAAAGATTCTCATTGGCCAGTTTTCACAAGCGTCAAGACAAATTCATCACATCATCAAATTTTTATCCTTTTGATCGTTTAGTAACGTTCTCGCTTCGTTTCGCATAGGAATAGCTGTTAGTGGATTGATGCTACGTCTAAAGGAAAAAGAATTCAGCGATGATCCAGAGTTTAAAGCGTCCCTCGGCTGGTACAAGAAATGGAAGCGCCGCCATTCCGTCAGCCTTCGCATCAAAACAACCCTCGCTCAGCGTCTCCCAGAAGATTTGGAGCAGCAAAAACTCACGTTCCATCGATTTGTAATCACATCCCGTCAGCTTCACGGTTATTCCCTATCAAGAATCTTTAACATGGATGAGACAGCGATGCGGTTCGAACTACCATCCAGTCGCACTCTCGAATTCAGCGACGATTGTATATTGTGTTTCTTTACTTTAGCTCGGCTTATAAGTAAATACATCCTGATTTAGTGGAGTTTCCATGCGCTGGAAAAAAATTTTTTTCAAAAACTTTCGGCTATAAGCCAAGACCCCCTCTAGAGCCCAAATTTTAATTGACTTCAGTTTTAATTTGTGTAAAAATCGCTTGGCTTATAGTCGAATAAATACGGTATATAATGTATTAATCAAAACTATTATTGACTATTATTAAATGAATATCATTATACTTGCTTGATCCTAAGAATTAAGAGGAAGCTTTAAGCAAAGCAAATAATTATGCAGCTCTGTAACTTTGAAACTGTTGGCTCTGGATGGGGTCTTTATCAACTTACTTTGGTAGCAAGATGAAGACAAGTTCCTACATCATTATCAACTTACTTTGGTAGCAAGATGAAGACAAGTTCCTGCATCATTATCAACTTACTTTGGTAGCAAGATGAAGACAAGTTCCTGCATCATTATCAACATAGTTCATCATCATTTTTAGGATGTCATAAGGGTCATCATATTCATCATAATAAAACTGCTTTGGAACACCAAGCTGGGCCTCCTCTTCCTCGTCATCATCACCAAATAACCCATCTTCTTCCCTGTCTGCTCAAAATAACAAGTTGAATAAAGGTGATATTGTTAAAATGACTGGATATAATTCATGAGCTTGGCTGACTTGATTTGCCAAGATCTTGTCTTTAAGATCTCTATATGTAATTAAATGCAAAAATATAATCTTTGGTTTTTTCCCCATCTTTAGTATTATAGTTATCACTTCAATGTAAATGTATTACAATAAAAGCAGTATAAATTAAAAAAAACCTTTGTGATTACATGACAACAGCTGATCCAGTCTGGTATCATGATGGCATGATCCTGGCGAGCCAGGTTGAAAGTTTTCCATGTAATCATGCTCCTCAAAGCAAGCTCAGCAATCTGCTCCAGCAACAGGTCAGTGGATAACATACTGTTACGCCGCAAAATGTAATATTAACGCAAAATGTAATAAGAATCGCCGCAAAATGTAATACTAACACAAAATGTAATAACATTGACACAAAATGTAATAAAATGTTCAATGCAAAATGTAATAATCTTTCAACGCAAATTGTAATAACTTTTCTAACGCATAATGTAATAACGCAAAATGTAATAATTTCCGAATAACGACGTGCTTGCTATTTCAAAATCGGTATTGTGGCTCAGTCAACGGTAGCGAATCCAGATCTTCATTTGAATTATTATTATTATCATTATCAATATTAATATTATGAATAATAATAATATTTATTTTCATCTTCTTTTTCTCCTTCTCCTTCTTCTTCTTCTTCTTATTATTATTAATGAAATAACGGTTGAAACGTGTTACTTCCGTGCTGTGTTTTGTCTCGTGACGTAACACTCTTCCCAACAAAGGAGGAGGATCGTTGTGTGACGAGACAAAAATGGCTACAAGAGCTTGCTGTACTGTACCACAACTGTAGCAACTGAGAGACTTGGTTTAATTTCAGATGTTGAATTTAATTCGGTCAAATAATAAAGCTGTTGTCAAAAACAAATAATAGAATCAATTTTCAAAGCATTATTCAAATGCAATTAAAGGAGCTGTGTCACGAAGTTCAGCCAAATTAGGAAACTACAAAAATGCCTGTTAAATTAAGAGAAACATAAAAATAACCGCCTTAAAACTTCAAAGGAAGGTTAAAATAACATAACAGAAACAACAGATGCCACGGATGGACAAAACTGAAGGAGATTGAAACGGATTGAAATTAGGATTTTTGAAAACTGTTCAGCCTAACAGTTTTTCAAAGTTGATCCCTGCTGCTTGCAACTCCAAAAATAATGCTCAGGAGACATATTTGTTTGTCTCGGATCTCTGATTTTGTCATTTACATGTAATTTCTTTGCTTAGTTTAAGTTCCATTGCGATTGAGGGCAAGTAATTGGCAAAATTGAACAAAATGAACTGGACTGCCGTGACACAGCCCCTTTAAGATATCTGTCACACGTTTTTTCATGAGAACCAGACAACTTTGGCTGTGGCTTACTTTTCCTAGTTTCTCACTTAATAGAGGCTGAATTGTTTTTAACGCTGTTTTTGTTTCAGTATGCTGGATTTTTGTTTCTGAAATCACGCATATCCTGCCGAACGGTAAGCTATGTCAGTTCAGTGTGAAGCAGCTCTTCTTCTCCTTACAAGTTTAAAAATGTGATGCTGTGAATAGGATATATTTCTGCCATATGAAAGCCTTGAGTTGCATGGTTTAATGTATTTTATAATCGATTCCTAAATGTCAGCGAATAAAAACAGTTATTGTTGCGTTCCTTACTATGAAGATCATAAATGGTGCTGGTTCCGCATGTACATAAATAACATTAAATTAGCCTAACCCTTGCACCCTGAACTAATGTTCAACGAAAATTTCATAGCTACTCATATGGCTTCGTTTATGAATACAAATTGTATAGTACGTTTTATTTGTTTGAGTAGTGAGGGAAATACTCACACCAGTAGTCATCCATTTCATCTCTAGAAACATTTCCCGAATTTTCAATCTAACTATTCTGTCTTTTGTAGCTTTAGACATCTAACAGAAAATGTGCAATAATTCAATAGAAGTTAGAGCTACATAATATATTGCTCCTGTATACGTATTGGGACCTGTATTACGTTCAAATCAGCAGAAACAAACACCCAATTCGGTTCCCTAAAGATGATTACATCTCCTCATTTCAACTGTTTCATTGAAATATTAGCAATAACAACATTATTAATATTAATATCAATAATAATAATAATAGCTTATAATTTAATTGAAGATCTGGATTCGCTACCGATGACTGAGCCACAATACTGATTTTGAAATAGCAAGCACGTCGTTATTCGGAAATTATTACATTTTGCGTTATTACATTATGCGTTAGAAAAGTTATTACAATTTGCATGAAAGATTATTACATTTTGCGTTGAACATTTTATTACATTTTGCGTCAATGTTATTACATTTTGTGGCAATTCTTATTACATTTTGCGGCGATTATTACATTTTGCGGTGTAACACATACTACATACACATGTATGCCCCTTTCTTCCAGTCGCTTCGTCACATTATGCTGGCTCGAGCTGGCTGGCTTTTATATTAAAGTAACTCAAGATAAAAGTCGCCTTGGCAAAGTATGCCACTCCATAAAATCAGCCAACCCTGCCCCATGGATAGTGAATAATCTATCTCTTAGTCTAGTACAAATTTGTCATTCTAACTTAGTGAATATTAAACAAAAAAAAAATAATAAAGCAGGAATTATGCACATTTCTAGTGCGGGCGAATAAATTTAAAAATGCAAATCAAAGAAAACCAGAAAGGGAAACAAGTCTTCAATGCACAAATCTAGCTTGTAGCTATGTTCGAGCTGTAATCAAACTTAATAAAGTGTCTGCAGCGTGACCATTCAAAATGAATTAAAAAGATTTTGAGACGTACCCAAAAACCGGTATAAAAAGTAACTTGTCAATCTAGAATGCAAGTGTTGGGCAGGAAAAACCCAACAACTAAAAAAGAAAAAATAAACTTAATGATAAAATAACAGCTTAACAGCGCGTAACACCTGTTGTTAACGTCAAGTGAAGTTCACAAATGTTATGTAAATGTAAGGAAAGATTTCACTCTCATTCAGCTGTTTGTATGCCCTTTTGAAGGAAGGAACAAACTGCCGCTTTCTGTCCCAAAACGCACGAACTGAGCGGGTGTGCGTGAGAGAATTCTACCAAAATAACAAAATATTTCCCGCTTACACTCTGCGGCGGTCGAAAGGATACTGCGAATGATGTCCGTTCGTCTAAGAAGAATTGCTGATCTCAGGTTAGATACGCTCTCCTTCAAAGCTTCCTCGTCATCCATCATCTTCGAGCTTGCTTAAAAGCTTCTCTTTATTCTTTTCTTGGAATAAACGTGGACATGAAAATTAATTAAAGCTCTTTCCAGAACTTGCAAATCGCTTGCTCGACCGCGATATGCAGATGCCACGTTCGAATCACCACTGAGCCTGCAATAGACGGAGGAAGAGGTTTTCACTCACTCAACGAAGTATGTCATATAAATTACTTTAAAATTCTTCCATTAAACTGAATTTTATTTCTTTAAAAAAATGTTCTGTCAATTAGTCAGTTACAATGTAAATATCGCAAGAATAGAATTAACTGCAAGATGTTGGCCCAACAGAAAACCAACAACATCCACTACTTTAAAAAGGGTGGCAAAGGGGTCACTTTTCCGTGACGCACGATAGGTCCTTGCCTAGTCCCTGTACGGCGTTTTCCCAGTCCCTCTCGGTCAATTCATTTCGGTGACGTATCCGAGGCGAACGGTCGGGAAACATTTCCGATCATTTTTTCACATTTTCGATCGGACCACGTGACCGAAAACGCTTTGGCCGCGCGGATTAATGAGGCCTAGGGACTAGGCAAGATGGGTCCCAAATTATCAGCGTCATGCGTGATCGAGCCTATCCCGCGAGCAGGCTCACTTGTGCCAATTTTTAAAATTTCCCCCGAAATCACACAAATGAGCCTACTCGCCGGCTAGATCGAGCCCAAATTAGCTGCGTAAGGCGTGATTCGGCATAGCCAGCAGGGTGGTGCGTGATTTGCTATGGGTGGTGCGTGATTCGCGTGATCCGTGAGTTTCCTTTTAGATTTCCGTGATTGGTCATTATCTGATTTAAACTAGAAGCACTTACTTTAAAAACAGATACTTGACATCATTTTCTGGTCATTTTTCTCATTTCTCAAACTCTTATCTCCTGTCAAAATCGTACTCAGTATCAGAGTGACCTCTATTTCCAGATCGTCAACAACAACGGATCAGCAGAAAACTCTTTTTTGTACAATTCTAAGGTCATTCAATTAACGCTAACGGGCGATCCTTCCCAAAACGAACGCTGAAAACAATTTATTATGGCTGGTTCATTCAATGGGCTGAGATATTACCATGTTAACTTACTTGCAATTGCACCACATTCACCGGTTTCATGATGCGTGCTGGCTAAAATTTTCCCCAATGATGTGTGACGGCGTACAAAATGTCAGCGTGATACGTGATAGGGACTCCACCGCCCCCCCCGCACCCCCCCCCCCCCCCCTTTGCCACTCTGTACCAACATAGCCCAACAAGACTTGTTCTCAGGGTTCTCTTCTACTCGCTCCCGAACCCTGGAACAGGTTGATGGATCCAACACACCCCCTTCCCCACGGGTCCCCTTTAGCTTTCACACACCCGCTTAAGTATACTGCATCCCTTTGATAAACCTTTGAAATGAAGGTAATGATATCGTCTCTCATTGAGATGATACCAAGAAGGAATAATGATACTAACGCGGGTAAAAAAATATTCATTTTGGCGTAAAATGTTGAAAGTTGCTCGAGTGGTCTAAGAAAAAAGAAAGCGTTAAACTGATCAACAAGGATCGGAAGTCATGTCCAACATATGAGCACAGACTGCTTTATTTTTTAAAATATTGAAGATGAGACGACAAAAATAACTTTCCTCTTTAAATTTTTATTTTTACACGGCCCTTACGCCGACACGATTTTATAACTTAAAACGTCTTAAACAATGGTAGTTACCCAGAAAGACGTCTCACCTTTCAGGATACACCTGAGTAAGAAAAAATCCATTGTCTTTTTTTTTTGGACAGGATTAATTATTTCATTGAAAAACACATAAGAATTGTTATCTCTTTTCTTCTAAGCCGGGCCCCCCCTCATCTCAGAGTTTGGATGACCGGCTCCCACTCCCCTTATCTGAAGGTCTGGATCCGACACTGTAAGTTAGTATTTTCTTTGCATTGAGTTTTTCAATCAGCTCCTTGACTGCATGCTCAATGGCTCCTTGTCTACTCTGATAATGTTTAGCTTTCACACTGGTTCCACTTTCCACATCCCATGCTGTTCCATCGTACACCCACTTAAGCTTGTGTATGCGACCCTCTGCCTTGTAGTTGATCACACGACCCTGAAAATTTAGCTGAACAAACATAGTAGAACAGAGAAAACAACACTTGCTGTGGTGTCCGAATGATATGACGAATTATGTAGATCTAGGGGGCTGTTATTCACCAAGGCGGAAGGCCGAGGATGGATCCCGTGGTACGGGAAGCGAGAGAGGAAAGGCCAGGATACGGGAGTTTAAAAAGGATGGAAGCAAGAGACATTTCGCAATCGAAAAATGGCTAAAGGGGGAAGCCAAAAGTACGGTAGACGGGAAGTACGGTAGACGGGAGTTTTGGATTCACAGACGGTGTAGAGTGTCTGCGACACAGGGTAGCAAGACGCAAATAACGCCAGGGGTACCAAAACTGCCATATAGTGACTTGGGAGGGTGGTTGCTTTTAGAAAGATGCGACTGAAACATATAACATCATCGACCAGTGACGACGGGACGTATTGATTAGGGAAGTTAAACAAAGGCGTTTTTGAGCGACGCACGTCAACCGGAAGTGGACTTTTTACATTCTTGAGCGCTGGTTTTGCCCAAATTTTTAGTTAAATCGTCTCTATAAGAGTAAAGAAGGTAAGCAATACAAATTTTATATCGTCAAGGCATGTGACGAGGGAAAAGGCCTCACTTCCGGTTGACGCCGTCGCTCAAGAACGCTTTTGCTTTAGCCCCTAATATCTTTTACAAGACCTTATGATCAATTTGCGTCCCTTCTTGACTACATTATGCAAGACCTAACAAGCGAAATGATCAACCTGTTTCCGCTATGTGCTAATTTAGTAAAGATTCTAGAAAAAAACTTGAGAAAACGTGACCTGTCACAAGAAAGTGAAATTGGAAAAAGCCGGAAGTGGAAACCAAAGATTGTTCGCTTTAAGTCCTATCATATATACAATAATCGTAAACTAATTCAAATCAAAGTTCAGAGGAGTACACTATTCAACTGGATTTCAGATCTAGAGCCATCTTATTTGTTCGATTTTCTACGAGTATGCATGCCGTAAGTTGACATCTGATTTCTAGTAATTTCAGACGTCTTGTTTGAAAGCTGAATGACTTAAAAATGGAAACTTTGTTTCCCTGTATGACGGGCTACCGCTCGAAAACTGGTCATCTTCCAATCTTTTTTACCGTGGAAAATTTATTTAATAAATCAATCATTTGATGAAACTAAACTTTAGTGCTTTCCTATCAATTGCGATAATGTATTATATATAGCCTTCCCAGGAAACTGCGAAGCCATTCATTCCCGATTAACACACCACGCGAAGGACTTCGTAAATGCTAAAAACCATACCAGAAAGAAACCTCTGCTCTCAGGTCACTTTTATGCCTTGTATCCAGAGAATGGGTTAGTACTGGATTGATATCACGGCAGATGTATATATAGTCAACTCTCTCGAATGCGACAACCCTTGGTGCACGACAAAGTGATCGCGGCTTATGAATAGTGGTCGGCTATGAGAGAGTTGTCAGAAGATGTACAAGTAAAAATTTACCTGTCCGGACTCGCCAATGACGCGTTGAAGAAAAGAATAAAGAGATCCCAGATCCTGAATAACATCCATTGTGACAACAACTGCAACTGAAATAGTGAAATAATAACAATAAAAAAGAGATCATCTTATTGAGATTTTGAATTAGAGGTCGGAGTTTACTGTAACGTATTTCCTAATTGAAGAGTTGTGGCTGAAGAGTCCTACCTTGAAGACAAACTATAAAATGGCAGATGCTAAGGCTGCCAATGGCAATCACCGAGCTGCGAAATATATATATAACGAGAAATGTGGCTGCGGATTCTCAGAAAGGGACAAATCCCTGGGTCAAGGGGATTATAGGAATTTAATACATTATTTGAACGAGGAGACGTGGTTTGGGACAGACAAGCACTACAAAGATCGACAAAATAAAATGCGTACCCTGCTCATGCACCCCTAACGAATTCAGTTAACATTAAGGACCCTGAACAGCTATTGCTGCGAGCATTCCATTTATGATTTTCCATGGTGGATTCAGGGGAGGGGCCATGACCCCATCATTTTTAGACGAAACTGAAGCCCGAGGGGCCCTTATCGCAGGGACTGGATGACCATGCCCCCCCCCCCCTTCCCTATCTGAAAGTCTGTATCTGCCACCTGTAATTGTCCTGTGTGGGGCTTAAGCGCTTTGTATATGCCTTCTTCTCTGGACGGGGAGGTTTTTATTCAATTCGCCATTTCCACATAGAACATAGTGCTCGTTGTTCACCCCCTAAAATTTTTGATTAACCTCTGTCTCCGAATTCTCTTGGGACGACTCTAATACCCAGGAGAAAATGGAAGCAATGGTTATGCAAAATTTTGGTGGTAAAGAAAGTGCATTATTGTCTATGCGAAAATATAGCGAATGGATGGTGGACGACTTTTTTTCCATATCAGTATATCGGGCCTGGGTACCTTTTCTGTCGATCATTATGGCAGCTATTGTTAAACTGAGGATACATTCAAAGCTAGCGTACTGCACTATTAATCACTATTGTAGCCTTCAAGAGAAGCTACGATGAGTTCTTTTTGAGTTTTTTCGTCCCTTAATCGTGAAGTTTAAGCCTACTGATAAGTGTTTTCTGTTACAAAACATGATTATTTCAAATTTCTCTGTGGTCGGTGAGCGCATCCATTAAATGAGAATGTGTCTGTAGCTATGGTGTGCTGCTCAATTCAGTGCCCTCTTCAAAAGATGGTAGGATGAGTTGTTTTTGAGGTTTCCTTTCACATTATGTTTAAGTTTAAACTTCCAAAATGTGACAGTAAACCTCTCTGTGCTAAATTGTTATTCAAATTCTTTCTTTGATCTCTGCCTGTGAGTTATTCCTTACAGATCTTACAAACAAACCTCGAGTCTATACTTATTAATCCTAAACAAAGCTTCTGACTTAGTCCCATCTAACGACCCGGTAATTTTTAAAGAAAAATTTGTAGCTAAAAATATTTTATGCATTTATGGTGAAAAAAATCGTCACAGAGACCTTCAACCCAAAAAACACGGGAATCAAAATTTAAATTCTTAAATTGTTCCCTTTGTAGACTTCCTATTGTTGGTTTTCACATGACGTCACTAAAATTCAAACTAAAAAACTATCGATCCTACCGAGATTTTACTTTCACGATGCATTAGAGCAGCTGAAAACTAATTTTCATACAAATTTTCGCTTCAAAAGGGTTCTTGATGTTGTCATAGAGGACGCTTGAATTTCTAAGCTTTTGCGTGACGCGGCATTTACATGACGGCCAAGAGAGCTGTCATGTAGGTTAACAAAATGACTTATTTCAGGAAATTTTGCTATTTAAGCAGATCATGTATTAGAAAAAGTATTACTTTAACGTTTATGAGTTTCTCGAGGAATAATTTCACGCTTTTGTAGCAAAACTCGGTAACAGATGTTTCTGTTGGTTTCCGTCCGCCATGTTGGAGCTCATCCAGGTGAGCACCAGCATGGCGTCTCCATACAAATCTCTATACGTTTGGGTAAAACATTTCTTCGGATATCTCGTATACGAAATATTCCTCTGACCTGAATCTTGGCGAGGGTCTTTGTATATGTACCTCCTTTTATTTCCCAGATTCTGGTCTTTATCTATTGAACGGTTTTGATTTTGATTTTGGTCTATTTTGAATGGCGTGACACTGAAAACCAGCAATAGAAGTATGGGGAGAAGTTGGTAAGTATCTATTGAAGTGATATTGTATTATCGATTCCTTGATACTAGTGACCAAGCTTGACCAAAAAGTTTTGCCCCTGCACGGATTTCGCCCAGAGGCGAAATCCCGAGGAGGCACCCTAGTAACTCGCGCATATATTAAGGACAGTACTTACAAGGAATAAAACACAAACAGCGGTGATAAACATATCAAACTTACGCATTTTAATAACTTGACGTTTCGTATGCTACGCAACATACATTTTCAAAAGTGTAATAAAGACCGTTACAATTTTATGAAAACTATATATGAAATGTAAATAAGGGGTCTGGAAACGAGATTAAGAAACATCTGTTTCTTAACAGTAAAACAATAAAAGCTTAAGCTAATTAGTAAAGTATCAGCTTCTCACTGCTGACGTTTACATTAAGGGCCGGCTTACAGTTCAAGTATACAGTCAGTATACTAGAAAAAAATCGCGATTTGCTTGAACAGGGGCCTCGAGGAATCAGTAGGTAATGATGACGTTACTATTGTTTGCGCCCGCAAGTACGAAATGGTTAGGATGACGTAAAGACAGAAAATCCCGAAGGGACCGCTCAGCTAGATTTTGTGACATTTAGGGCCTGTTTACATGAAGGTGGGGGACCCCAGATAGGTGAGGTAACGCGCTTAGGTGGGGTAACCCGCCTGTCCATATAATCTCTCATTTTAATGTGATCACGTTTACATTATAGGTGGGGTAACCCGCCACATGTCACTTCACCTACTTGGGGTCCCCCACCTATCGTGCAGTCATACTTCGTTACGTGCAGTTATCAGTGACATTCTTTGGAGCAGTTGTTTTGAAAGTTATGGACCAAAAGACACTCGTTAAGCGCAGATGAAGTTATAAGGTGAGTATAACTGTGTCTATATAAACACTATATATAAACACTTGGAGAGTTTGCCAGACACGAGTTCACAAATCTTTGATTAAAAACCTTGCCAGACACTCTTTCTTTCTGTTTGACCGGAATAAGACTCAGCCCCAAACAAGCAAGACGAGTGAGCAACGGTTAGCATATCACTGGAAGAACGATAGATGATTACAGAAATTCGCCGACAATATAATTCTGTGCTGACTTATTCCCTCCTCACAGATGTCCTTCCGCTATAAAGTTTAAAATAAGACTAGAATGCACGAGCGTGAATTGAGCAAACGTCCTTTTAATTTCTAAGGCTTACTTTCCGGCAAATAAAATGAACTGAATGCAAAAAGTGAGAGAGAAATAGCGAAAAGTTCAACTTCTAATTAAATATTTTTTATGGTCTAGAATAAACTCTTCTCGAAACTGAGAATGTTTTGATCAAAACTGTGTAAATCGAACTGAAACTGTGCATGGAACCTTGCGTTTCCTGTATTTATCTCACCTATTGTATTGAACATGTGTGAAAATCTTCATTATGAATCGGTGTATTTCAAGGAGCTACACAACGAGCAAGAATACTATTTGACCGACAATATACAGAGCGGGGGCAGCTGTAGTGTTAACTATTACTAGTTATATGATAACTAGTAATAGTTAACACTACTTTTAGCCTCCCCCGCAGACGTCCTGTGGGGTTTGTTTTTGTTCGTCACGCATTCGTTTTTCCCCGTGAAATGAATGCTTGACGAACAAAAACAAACCCTACAGGACGTCTGCGGGAGGCTACACTACTTTATGATAAAGTATAGACTCTAAAAGGAGAAAATTGACGCTGATCACTGTTTGGGCTTAATGGGTTATCAATCGGTCAGGGACGATTCAAACGCATGAAAACAGTTGAGATGGCCCCTCCCTCCTGAATAGCATCAATGACAGACAGCTCTGTTACAACGTTCTATTAAAAAATGGAACCTCTCTTAAGACAGGTGATAATGCATCTGCCAATGCAGAACTTATAAATTCTATGCTGAATTTCTAATTTCGTGGTACTAACTTGGTAAGATGTGTATAAGATATTAAACCTAATTACAAATCATTTTTGATTTAAAAGTGTTGTCACGAAAGCTGTGACCACATTGTGGGATTGAAGAGTCGTCTCCAATCTAATGGGGGTGGTATTGGCGCAATTTGCCGCCGTTTGTAATAGCTTGTAATAATCATCCCATATATATGAAAACTGCAAAATACTAACATCTGTTCGTGTGATCATTGAAACTGACTTTTTGATTAGTTTTTCTAAAAAAAATAATTAAAGTTATATCTTTCGCTGGTGTGTTAAGGATGAAGGATCAATTGGAGGTGAAGGCCTTCTTAGGCCTGTCATGAATTTATTAATTAACGTAGGCAGCGTTTGACCAGAAATTAGTGATATTGCGTTTTTACTTCACTGTGTTCAATGATAGTTTCATTTATATTAAGCTATGTCATAAGATCATGACTTTTTTGGCCGGTTACTCAAGTCATCATCAGGGAAAGATCAGCATTTAACAGTGCACGTCGCAACCGCAACTTAAATAGTAATGGTGCATACGGGTTGACAAATAGCCCACCTGGTTTTAAATGAAGGCAAAATGGCAGGAAACCATGCCAATAAGGAGGGTCCTCAATGGATCAATTCTACGGGACCCGGGATTTCCCTTAATCGGGATTTGAAAGCAAACTCGTCGCAAGTTTCGGGATTGAAAGTATGTGCTTGGGAGGTGGGATTCCAAAAATAACCTCGGGATTACGGGATTGCACGAAATTTTGGGTCGGGATTACGGATTGAAGAACACTATTGGGGACCCTCAATAAGTGACGGGCAATGGGCTCCTGAGAATACAACATACAACGTTCCCTCTTTTTTACCTTTAATTCCTTTAAGAACAATAAATTATTAATCACATAGTTGTTGCCAAGTAAAAAAAATTAACAGCAAGACAAATAAAAAATATATAAATATGGCAGAATTGCCCACATTTTTAAATTGGGATCACGTCCACAGATAAAAGCGGCATTTTTCCCTTTTTTCATAAATTACGAACGTCAATCAAAAGAGAGTTAGATACCAAAATTTTACGCGACGCCAAAAATAACCAGATGGTGGCGAGCTCTAGCTGCGTTTAAAATGTATTGACTGACGGTTCAATTTTTCTTACCTTTGACAAAATGGAAAATTGTCGAGCCTCGAGACTAGCCTAAAGTCTTTCAAAACCACAATTTTGAGCATAAAATTTGCAAAGTAAATGGGCCCATGTTTGCGTAGGATCCATGTTGAAAACTACGTACACATTAATTTTATATTTTGTCTTTTAGACCACCCGGCGACCAATGGATAGCAACAAATTTTTCACTACAGTAGCGAACGTAACAAATACTTCAAATGCTACAACTGGAATTGAACGTACACCCCAACTTTCTGCACGATCGTACCAAGTTGATATCGCCTTTGTTGTCGTCTTTTGCATCCTTGCTTTGATAATAGTGTTTGGAAACTCGCTGGTGATTGGCGCAGTTCAAGTCAACAGACGACTTCGCACAACAAGTAATATGTTATTGATATCATTAGCAACCGCTGACATACTGATCGGAACAATTTCTGTGCCGCTGTATGTTTATGTATCAGTAACACACGACTATCAACTGAAGAGCTTTTATAGCATCTTTGACATCATCTTTGGAGTGTCTTCGGTTCTTAATCTCACAGCCATAAGCTCGGAGAGATGTTACGCTCTGATTTATCCCATAAAGCATCGCAACATTAGCAAACGTATGTCGTGCAAAATATTTTATTTCTAATTATTTCCTACCAAAATTGCACAACTGAGGCAAGAGATGTTGGTGCCAATACCGTTAAAGGTTTTCCTCCTTCATTTTAAACACCATTTCTTCTTCTTCTTGATGATTACTTTGGCCCCGGCCACACTACTGCGTTTTTGTTTTGTAACGCAAATAATTTCGATGAGTTTAGGCCTCTCCGTTCACACTAATACGCTAAGCGTTTTCATCGAAAACGCATCGATTTGAAAGCGCTCTGGAAAGTGGATCAAAACTGAAATGCATATACGTATCTCATTAGTGTGAACGGTGGCTAAGCTTGGGAATTTTGCGATTTTTGATACAAGCACCAAACTTTGCAGGAACATATACAGATATAGTGCCAAGTGAAATTTTCTAATTGCAGCTAGTTAGCAGCTAATTCAATTTTCGGACACGAGACCCCACGTGGAGTACATTTCTTGCTGTTATTTGAGATTTAATAAACGTTTCTCTGGCTTTTCAAAATACATATACAAAATGCTTAAATTTGGAGTCAAATTACTATTTTTTCTCTTCTTTTTTATGCTAATAATTTTCTCGGAAAATTATTTGAATACAGGCCCTAATTTGTAATTTATCTGCACGTGCTTTTTCTCCAGTTTCTCTTGGTTTTCACTCTGAATTTGGTTCATGCGACTCGATTGTTGCAGCTAGAGAATATTATTCTAATCATATATAGAGAAACAGGCCGCTTTGAACGGAGAACAAAAAAAAAAAAATGGGTTGACGAGAAGACAAGCTATTGACTGGTTAAAATGTATTATTTGCCAGAAAGAGACATCTGAAAAACCTACGTATCCAGCAAATTCGAAACGACACGACTCTGGTGCTGGATACGTAACTTTTGAACGAGACTTGACGCCATTTTTTGAGGTGGGGGAGTTACATTTAGCAATTGACTGGGAATGTCTCGAGGGAAACGGAATTGCTTCCACGCTAACAAGTCATTGTGCCATGTGGCCCAGATCGTGTCGCGATGTGCTCAACAGGACGAAACTGGGGCGCACAATGAAAAGAAAAATGCCTGAAGAAAACCACGGCCAAAGCAGCAGCAAACGGACACGCTCAAGTATGTTTCCAGAGAGCGTAAAACGCACAGTTTGCTTCTTTTGCGAGGAATCAGCAGCTAACGAGGGTGATCTAGGAATGGTGCGTACTCTGGATATCGACTCCCGCCTCCGATCTGTTGCTCACAAATTAAGTGATTTCCGTCTATCTAAGTACCACTGACATGGTAGCTATTGGAGCAAAATATCACGCGAGATGCCTAGCCGCGTTGTGCAATCGCGCACGGGAACATAACAAGGAAAGTTCATCAGAATTGAACAGCCAATCAAAGGCCCATAGTATTGCCCTGGCTGATGTCATAGCCGAGATACAAAATTCTAGAAATGGAGAGCCACAGACCACCGTTTTGAAGCTCTCGGATTTGAGAAAAGAGTATTGCAAGAGGCTACCTAACAAGGTCTGGCGAAGGAGAGTCTCGCGATGCATTCTACGCGTCTAAAGGAGAAGCTTGTAGAAGCTATCCCTTGATTAACTGCTCACAATAAAGGAAGAGAGGTGTTGTTAGCTTTTACAGAAGACATATAAATTATATCCGACCCTTTCTCCGACGACAATGGTGCCAATGAGATGTGTTTAGAACGCGCAGCTAGCACAGTACGTCAAGATATGTTCACTGAATCATACGTAGCGAATGTATCGTTTTCTGAGAACTGACCAAAGGGGATCAACCCCACAGACTTTGCTATCGTTGGTAAACATGATCCTTGAAGGGCCAAAAACTAAATGCCAGTCAACTGGGAAGCCATTAGACAGGCTGCATTAACATTAGCCCAGCTTCTTAAATTCAATAGCGTGAAGCACACCCATAAAACAGAAGAATGTACTCGGCATGACAAAAGTCAAGAGACTGCATTACCAGTGTACATCGGTGTGATGTTTCATATGAAGCACGCAAGAGGGATCTTATAGACAAACTACATGTCAATTTCGTACCATGAAGTGCTACGATTGTCGTTAGATATGACAAATGCAGTGTGTAAACACTTCAAGGAGACGGGACATGGGATGCCCTCCAAACTTGAAAACGAACGTATTCACTACACTTTCATGGCACCAGCATTTCACTAATACAGCACCCTTAACTTTGGAAGGGCAAGGTGTGGTAAACGCAAGCTTTAAGCAAAGAAATGTGTCTGCATCAAAGACTATAGGGCCACTGCCATCCAGCTACACCAACATACCCCCTTTGTCAAGTCAAATATTAAACAAGGTGGTTTAAGAGTGCCAAGTATGCAGTGTAATGTAAAGGGTGATGAGACTGAACGGCTCAACCATATGAGGCAGAATGTAGAAGACCACCAACAGAGAAAGAGACAAAGAGGATATGCAACCCACTGTTGCCAAGCAAGCTGGAAATGGAAAACCCCTAGCAAGAACACAGCAGCAATGGTATCATGGTCTGCTTACCACGGAGAACGACAGAAACGCGTCAACGCACGATGCCAGAGTTCGCTGCTGTCTCTTTTTGCAGAAGCTGCACACTCTATAGCCATGATCAAGCATGCCATAATTATTGATATGAAAGCTGTTGAACACCTCAACCCAGGGAAAACTACAGTTATAGCATTTCGATCAACCCCTATATGCTTTAGCTAAGGAAATACAATTGAGATATCCAGACACCATGGGAGAAGATAAGCTGGTAGTTATGCTTGGTGGACTTCACATAGAGTTAGTCGTTCTCAAAGCAATAGGATCATGGCTGTTGGGAAGTGGCTGGACAGAGGCTATTGCTCAAGCCGGGGTAACCACGATTGGAAGGGCTCAGTCATTAGTATCTTTTAAGCAAATTACACGTACAAGATACGTCCATCAAGTTACGGCATCCTCAACAGAGGCCCTACAAGAATTACTACGCAAAATCTTCAGAGAACGCTCCTCCATTCCCCGAATGGTGCAAAGATCATGCCAGCAAGTTCCCACAGTTCCAATTCTGGAATATGACCCTCACGTTTGAGTTACTTATTCTCATTCTCGTGCGCTGCTTTCGACAATCGGACTTCAGACAGTATACAGCTGCTTTGATGGCAATTACCCCTTGGATGTTCGCTCTAGATCGCACTAATTATTCGCGGTGGCTTCCTGTACATATTAGGGACATGGTAGGACTACCAAATAAACACCCGCATGTCTACAAGGAGTTCTCAACAAGTGGTGGAAAATTTACAGTGCAGAAGATGACCAATACTTTTTCTTCTATACCACCAGTCCAGGCTCAAGAACAGAATAACGAGTTAATCAAGGGGGACGGCGGGATTATTGAAATCACTAAGAATCCTGGTGCGCTTTTAAGATGGATGGTGGCTGGACCGGAGCTGGCAAGAATGGTAAAAGAGTTTTTTGAGAGTACGGTAGAGGAGGACAACACCAACCAGACTTGCACACCTTATCATGAGCAATCCAGGGCTTGTCAAGCGGGCTTCATAAGCGATGTTCAATCTCTGGTTTCTACTGTAGAAAAGCTTGGCAACCTATTTGAAGAGGAAACCACAGACCTGATCTCTTGTATCGAAAGACGTATAGCTGATCCAGCAATAAAAGCTACTTTGAACAACATTGAGTCAATTGGAAAGGGGCAGTATGAACTCTTCATCAAAGAAAGGCTTACGGAGAGATCTAAGCCAATCGACGACAGCATTTCAAGAAATAATCTTCCTTTGTGGAAACCAGGGTCTAAGAGTTCAACATCAAAAGAGAAAATGAAGCTAAAATCTGTAGAAACGGATTGCCAGCTGTTTTCAGAGCTATACACCGGATGTCAAAGTCGAGATGGCGACCTCGATGATTTTCTTTCTCTGGAAAATCAAGGCTCTCCTCCTTCATTATCGGACTGTGGGAGAATTAGGTCAGGTAGCGAATGTGACTTAATACAGTGCCCATCAGTAACACCCGTCGGTTATTGTATTAGACGATGCATTCTACGTTCAGATGCTCAAGCCACAATTCTGTAAATCTTACATGGAATCACGCCAGCGAGGTCGTGAGAACAGCGATCGAGACCAAACAAATCATAGTTACACAAGGAAAAGAGGTACTCTGCTCTCCACCTGCGACAAGAAGGAATAGATTGTCACCCTGTTCGTTGTGTTAGTTGTTGCAGCTGTTGCAACTTTAGACCTAAAGGAATTATGGGTGTGCTATGGAACCAGAAAAAACCACAGGATCCTACTGGCACATCTCTTTGTAAAGGCGCTTGGTCCATCTAAGTCAAAGTGTCTCCCCATCTTCAATGCCCTGACAGGGTGCGACACAACATCCTTCTTCGCTGGGTATGGAAAAAGAACAGCCTGGGCAGCGTGGGAGAACTTTTAAGAACTGATGTTACTAAGACATTTCTCCAGCTGACAGGGACCCCCTGTAATATTTCTGAGGAGAATCTGTGTACCATAGAACGATTCGTCATTCTGATTTACGACAGGACTATCCACTTCAGCAAGGTGGGAGTTAATTTTTAAAAAAATCGGTTTCTTCTTGAGAACTTGTGGTCGTGTAATGTGTGCATTTATTTATAGTTACTATTTGGTATTTGTTTCAGGTCAATGATGCCCGAAAGTACTTGTTCGTAAAGAAAGAGAGAGGGTTGGAAGGACTCCTACCCACTCGTGACGTTCTGGAACAACACGTGAAGCGCGCCGTATCTCAAGGAGGATACGTGTGGGGACAGGCAACGGCCCTCAAGCCTGTTCTCCCTGAACTTACAAATTGGGGCTGGACCCTTGGAAGAGAAGAGCAGCCGCAACCAAAATGGGTTACGGTACTACCAGCGGCTGTCATCTGTAAAGAGCTCGTGCATTGTGGTTGTAAAAAGAGTTGCAGCAGAATATGCAAAGTGTAAAAGTAGACCTTTCATGTACTCGCGGCTTTCTATATGTGATGGACAGTGCATTCGTGACTAATTTGTATTATATTAAATATTCTGAGCAACTAAAAGGGCTATGTCATGAGGATATTGTTGTTTTGTGCCAATTCTGTGCTGAAGCTTAGTGCTTTCAGCCATACAAAACAATGCTCCAGTAGAGTTAGGGAAAAGGAAGCATCACGGAGCACAAACCATTGTATATTTTTTGGTGATTTTAGCAGGCACCGCATTAAAACTTGAAAATGTTGGCCCAACGTTTCCATGTTTTGCTTCAGATCCTAGCAACCGACGACAGGAAAATAAAGTCGTTAATAACAAAATTAGGCCATTATTGTTAGAATTCAATTGCAACAAAGACACATTTTTGGTTTTTCAAAAAGAAAGTAAATGGTATGACATAGCCCCTTAAATTTTTATTTTTCCATTGTCATGGCAACACATCGTTAAGTGGCATGTAATAAAGAAGACGTACGTGCAAAACAGATTAATACTAATGATTAAAATAATAGTATTTCAGGATAAACTAGGACAAGTTTTCATGAATTTTAATTAATTGCGGTTTCAATGGAAAATGACGTATTTAGTGCTTGGCACTATATCTGAAAATGTTTGTATTGGCGGACTTCTATAAGTGTGCCAAATTTCATTCTTGTATCAAAAAATGCACAATTCACCTGAAATTTGAAGCTAAGCCGCCGGACTAAAAATCGCATTAAGGTCAAAACGATGTCCGAAAATATGCAGCATACCCATAGAGTTCAACTTACGTCACAACGTGCAATTGTATCGTTTTCGAATGTTTTAGTGTGGACAGACGAAAAAGCATCAGAACGGTAGTGTGGACGCGAATCGATGGCTGCGTTTTCGATGACAACGAAAACGCATACTTTTGAAAATGCATTTGAGTGTTTACGGGGCCAAAAATAGTTTAAGGGGCCTTTAAAACCCAGACAGTGAGGCAGTGAGGCAGTGAAACGGCTATGAAAAGGAATCGGTTATGCAAAACACTTAAAACATGAGATCGTTAGCAATTTTCGGAAGGAAAAATAACAAGGACCCACATGTACGCCATAGCCAACCGTCATTAAAAGTTGATACTTAAACATGAAAATTTGCGTTTTTAACTGAATAAAATTATTCTGTATTTCTTTTTGTCGCTTACAGGGTCTTTGTTAGCCATTATCTTTGGTGCATGGGTTCTGGCTTCATTCGCTGGATCGATGGTGGAGTTTCCTCTACAGAATGGTGTGCGAGGTTTGATAATAACAGTGACATTCCTCTTCGTTCCACTTATCGCTATTTTGGTAGCTTATGGCAAGATTTTTCGCATAGCTAGAACGCATGCTCGTGGCAGAGGCACGAGGTCCTTAAAAAAGCTACCACTGTTCAAGCCCTGTTGACATGGATTGACAATGTTGGTTCAACGTCCAGCATTGCTGGATGTAACGTTTGAGATCCTTTTGAAAACCTTGTTGGGCGGTGTTGGGTGCTAGATGATGCTAGACCGTGCTTAAACGAGTTCAAACGTTTCATCGATCATTACCTAACACTTAGTTTCTTTTCGTTACCGAATACACAATATTTTTCCATCATATATTTATAAAAAATAATAATAATTTTTATTGAGACAAATTTTTTATATAAAATATGGTTTTCAAAAAGGATCTCATAAAATTAAAAAAAATGCAAAATACACACAATCCGCGAAGACGTTAAAAAGCTAAAATATGTAAAAACGTTTAAAATGTACAAGATATTAACTCAAATTCAGTTAAATTATAAATTTAAAAACATTACGTTAAATAAAACGACAACAACTCTCCATCGTTTCCATCGTCCAACGTGTACAAACCAAAGAAATGATGTCAGGTTTTCAAAACTAAATGTAGTGGTGTTACTGCAAAGTAAGGGGACTTAAAAAATCCCTGACACCACTGTCGAAGGGAGTATAGGACTGTTGGTCTAAACATTTTTGTATATTACTTTATAAGGCTTTTAATTGTCCGAGGGACAGAGTAACCGCAATAGCGTTTAGCCAGCTACTGGAGGCCCCGAACACTCTACTACCCCCCTTCCCCAGGAAAGTTAAGCCACATCTCTAGGGGTTCATTGACGGCACCACCCCCCCTTTAAAAAATCTTAGCCTCTGGTAACTTTGCTGCGCATTTTCTTCCTATCGCCCCTCCCCGCCCCACCTCCCAGGTGTTTACATGTTAAATGGTACCAAGAACAATAAAGATCTTTCCACGCTCAAGTTTAATGGCTGGCTGTGTTTTGGTTTCAGGATTTGCGTATTGCTACAACGGTGGCAGTAGTGACAGGTCTTTTTATCATTTGTTGGACGCCGTTTTTTGGCATCAACTTTGTAGTCGGACTTTGTTCGTCCGAAAGCGTCGGGTGTGTCGTGCAAACCAAAATACCACTAACGTTTATAGTACGGATAAGTAAATGGCTTCAGTACGGGAACTCGGTGTGTAATCCCATCGTTTATGGCCTCCGCAACCGCGAATTTCGGCAAACGTTCCACAAGATTTTACTGGGATTGTGTGGTAAAAAGGCGCCATTGTGTGACAACAGGAATAATGCAAACGGAAATCCTCATTTACAGCAACAAACACCCAATAGGCTTGTACTGCCTACTTTGATTGACAGGCGAGAAAGCAATCGGAGAGTTGAGTTCGGGATCCAAAGCAGACGCATACAGCCAGTTAGTTTGCAATTCGTAGATGCATTAAATGGTGTTTTCCCCGCAAATGATTTTTCCACTTGCCAAGTGGAGCTGTGTAAGCCTGCTTTCGAAGACGACCAAAAGGAGATTGGTATCTACCGTCACGATGCAGAATTTTTAGACACAAGATTTTAAAAAAGAACAAAGTAAACTATTTTGTTGCAAAGGAATAATCCCCCACACCAACAATTTTTTGAAAGTTGCGCAGCACGCGGATTCCATTATCAGTGACGTTTGTTTTGATGAGGCTGCAAAATTGTTCCATAAATTGGGGGGAGGTGGTAGCCCTGATCACGGTTCATTGCCGGTCGCCGGGTATGAATGTTTATGGCCTCGCCAATCTTGCGTCAAAGCAGATGGCCTTCTCCCTTCTTCCTTCCCGTCATTCCCTTCGTTAAGGAGCCCGTTCTATATAGTATTCCACGCCAGAGACGACTGGGGACGAGTCAGGGCCTAAAGGCCTAAATGCGTGTGTGAAGGCCTAAGTAAAATCTCAAGTAACTTTAATTTGCATCTTATTAAAGTCGAAAGTTAAAACGATTCAAGAAAGTTTCAAGTGACTAGAAAACCATCCTTAAAACCGACGTAGCGAACTTGCCGTTTCTAAGATTTGAGAAAGGCGAAGCATGTCAATCAGTCTTTGTTATGTTGCGTGAGAAAATAGGCTTAAGTAAACCTGAAGTAAAAAAGATTGGTTTTGTGTGAAGCTTTTTTTCACTTGAAGAATTTAAATTTACCTGTCTTGAATTATTTCTTAGCTTTTTTAGGCTCTAGTGTAAAGACTACCATTGTATGGAAAGTCACGCGTATACGTTTAAGTTGAGCTTCGCTCAACTTTTATTTTTACTTAAGTAAAGTATGAACTTAAAAGTTCATACATTACTTAGCTTCACACTAGAAACTAAGTTAGTTTCAAGTAAGCACTTGACTCAAGTGCACTTGGAAATCTTCAGTCGCTCTGAAGAAAACATGTGGTCACACTTGTTGACAAAGTCTATTACTTGAAGTAAAGGCTAGTAAGAATCTTTGAACCACTGCACGTGCACTTCGTGCAGTTGGCTTCCATTTCTTATTGGTCAAGTGTGGTGTAGCCCATGCACACTTAGCGGCGAACTTCGGCTTCTTTGAACTACGAACGTTTCTGTAGAGTATTAACGGCCACAAAGGCAAATAAAACCGAACACTTTATTCGTTCATCTGCTCTGCTCGACACTAAGTCAATTCACTCCCTCTACGCCCGCTCACACTGTTCAGTTCCCGTATGTCCTGCGCGTACAACTGCAGTACGCTATGTGCCCTTGCTCATTCAACCGCTGTACACTACAGTTTCCATGGTCACCAAGTAAAGTTTAAGTAGGTACATTTTACCCCTTCACACTCAAAGTAGGTTCCAAGTACACTTACATTATACTTGGAGCTCTAGTGTGAAGCCAACAAATTGCCTCTGTTTCATTTACGCACGTAAATTTTACGTGCGTTCTCACGGAATAATTACGCGACAGTGGAAATCAACCCTTAGAGGTTCTCCTTTTATTTGCTTTGTCTTTGATAATGTGTTTGCATTAATGATTAAGCCTAGGTCGCAATTACCTACTTATCAACATAATAATTCTTTAGTCCTGGAACAAGGCAATGACTAACTAAAACTACCAATTGAAAGTAAAGTTCAATAAAATGAGCACACGTTTCCACAGTTACTTTCTAAATTGCTCAAATCTTTGGGACTAGAAGAGTAAAACTTAGAGATACAAACGTCGTATATTGTAAACAAAGGACAATAAATCCCTTAAACCGGAGAACTTCAGTCAACAAAAATAGATAGTAAGTCGTAAATTTTCTAAGTTTAATTGCTGAAGGGTTAAAGCGCTCATTTAAAAGATAAATGTTTTCCGAGTAATTAACGTCTAGTTTGGAGACAAGATGTCCCACTATGTCCCCATTGAATAGCTTATTACTGAGTAAACACTTAGAATATTCCAGAATCTTTAAAGCCCATAGACCAGAGATTTATCGAACTTTCATCAACTTGTCACCTTTAAAATCGGGGAGATATAGTCTTGTGATAAGGTTAAGAAACTACAAACTGAAACTCAAAAAGGCCAACGACTACTGAACTAGCATTAATGATAGGCGGCACCGTAACAACGTTTTATTAAAATATGGAGCAGCATGGAAGCTCTTAAGACAGCTGACATTATTGCATCTGCCAGTGCAGAATTGAACTTAATCAGTTATATACAGCTATTTCGAGAAAGGTTGTCGGACAAAATGTGCACGCGACAATCCCGAAAGGTAATATGGGATACGATCAACACTGTTCCCAACGACTGCAGCCGTCGAACCTACTTTTGTTGCTTTCCTTTAACACTCGCAAACATATTTTCGTGGCCTCCCGTGCCATCAAGGCATATTTCCTCCAAAAGCGGACCAAAGAGTAATTTCGGACTAAATTCATAGGGTCCCCCCTTTGGAAAATTTCCAATATGGCAACTTCACCAAATAGGCCTTTTCTATAGTCTAGGTGGGCTCGGTTTGGAACTAGGCGATCATCGAACATTATTTCTAGGCGTATTTCCTCCAAAAGCAGACCAAACAGTAGTTTTTTAATTTTGGACTAAATTCATAGGGTCCCCCCTTTGGAAAAATTCCAATATGGCAACTTCACCAAATAGGCCTTTTCTATAGTCTAGGAGGGCTCGGTTTATAAGTAGGCGATCAGCGAACATTATTTCTAGGCATATTTCCTCCAAAAGCAGACCAAAGAGTAGTTTTTTAATTTTGGACTAAATTCATCGGGTCCCCCCTTTGGAAAAATTCCAATATGGCCAGTTGACCAAATAGGCCTTTCTTATAGTCTAGGAGGGCTCGGTTTGTAACTAGGCGATTATCGAACATTATTTCTAGGCGTATTTCCTCCAAAAGCAGACCAAAGAGTAGTTTTTTAATTTTGGACTAAATTTTTAGGGTCCCCCCTTTGGAAAAATTCCAATATGGCAACTACACCAAATACAACCTCGTTCCCAGGGTTCTCTCCTACCCGTCCCTACGGAGCGAGAGAGAGAGAGACCCTGGTTGGGTCTGGTGACGTGGTCTCAGAACAAAATTAATTCCGAGAGAGGAGTCCTTTGTCTCTCAACCTTTTTTGTCTGGTTCGTTTTCACCGTTCACGCAATGATCGAAAGGGCAAGACAGATTTGCTAAGCCTCCAACTATAACTGAAATTCGAGACATTTCTGCCTAAACAGAGCTATCACCACATAAACAAGCAAATTACCAGCGGAGAAATAAAAAACTCGTGTTATCGCAGTTAAACCGATGACAACAATACTAAAATCTACGATCCTGAGTAAGACACAAGCGCTTGTTTATCCGTATTGAAGGGAAAATCCTGTTCGTTGAACTTGTTTTGAAAGAATCAATGCTTGTCGGTGACAGCGGCTGGTAATCGGCCCAAATCAGTACATGCAAAACCTAAACCATTAGCGGTGACAAAACAAAGCAGTTACGTTGAGAGCAGAGGATTCATTTTACATTCACGGTCAAAATAATATATTAGCTCTAATGACTTAACGGAAAGCTGTATAAACAAAGACAAAACAGACAACATAACCCAGTGGTAACCTTCCAAAGCGAAAGGATTTCTTGTATATGGTCCAAATGAAAGCTTTATTAAAAAAACAAATGTAGCTCAGTCATTTTTTTGAATCCTCTAAAGCATATACCTAACCCTCCAGAAAATTAAACAAAGAGCAATAAACGGTTGGCAGTCGTGCAAGCCATATTTTTTAACAAAGAAACTTATGCGGCTATTCTGTTGATTTTAAACGACGACAAATATACAAAACAGAGCCGTTGGATAAAAATATACTCTTCTAAGATTCTGTTTACCTCTTTTCATTTGAACAATCAAACTGAGTCCGGGCGGCCTATTCTCTCTTCCTGTTGCTTCTGTTTGATTTTAATATTTTCGAGGTCGGTGAGGACGGCGACGATCGATCGACGCTTAATACATCTTTTCGCCCCCCTTCGAACTGCATAATCATAGTTTTGAAAATACATACGTTTGCTTTCTGAAGGTGGCCTCCATAACATAGAAATGGCAATTTAAGCCTACTGCGTTTCGGTATGAGTACAACCGCCTAAAAAATTTTTGACTGCACAAGTGGTGAATCCGTTATTTCCTTTGCAACATCCGATAAACATCCAGATATTCTGCAGGAAGTTACGCTTTCGCTGTCAAAGGATTCGGCGTTCGAGGTTTTGTCTTGACTAGTCCGAAAACTATAAAAAACAGGACCCTTTAGACAAGGTTGGATAAGCAGTTTCCACTGATCTCGACGTCTACGCTTTGTAGAGACAAATCTCACACTTATCCGCCCCTCCCCCAAATCGTTTGTTTGTAATCTCCCAGATTCTGGGAGACACGTGACCAGACCCAACCAGGGTCTCTCAACGGGTAGGAGAGAGATCCTGGGAACGAGGTTGCACCAAATAGGCCTTTTCTATAGTCTAGGAGGGCTCGGTTTGTAACTAGGCGATCATCAAACATTATTTCTAGGCGTATTTCCTCCAAAAGCAGACCAAAGAGTAGTTTTTTAATTTTGGACTAAATTCATAGGGTCCCCCTTTTGGAAAAATTCCAATATGGCAACTTCACCAAATAGGCTTTTTCTATAGTCTAGGAGGGCTCGGTTTGTAACTAGGCGATCAGCGAACATTATTTCTAGGCATATTTCCTCCAAAAGCAGACCAAACAGTAGTTTTTTAATTTTGGACTAAATTCATAGGGTCCCCCCTTTGGAAAAATTCCAATATGGCAACTTCACCAAATAGGCTTTTTCTATAGTCTAGGAGGGCTCGGTTTGTAACTAGGCGATCAGCGAACATTATTTCTAGGCATATTTCCTCCAAAAGCAGACCAAACAGTAGTTTTTTTAATTTTGGACTAAATTCATAGGGTCCCCCTTTTGGAAAAATTCCAATATGGCAACTTCACCAAATAGGCTTTTTCTATAGTCTAGGATGGCTCGGTTTGTAACTAGGCGATCAGCGAACATTATTTCTAGGCATATTTCCTCCAAAAGCAGACCAAACAGTAGTTTTTTAATTTTGGACTAAATTCATAGGGTCCCCCCTTTGGAAAAATTTCAATATGGCAACTTCACCAAATAGGCCTTTTCTATAGTCTAGGATGGCTCGGTTTGTAACTAGGCGATCAGCGAACATTATTTCTAGGCATATTTCCTCCAAAAGCAGACCAAACAGTAGTTTTTTAATTTTGGACTAAATTCATAGGGTCCCCCCTTTGGAAAAATTTCAATATGGCAACTTCACCAAATAGGCCTTTTCTATAGTCTAGGATGGCTCGGTTTGTAACTAGGCGATCAGCGAACATTATTTCTAGGCATATTTCCTCCAAAAGCAGACCAAACAGTAGTTTTTTAATTTTGGACTAAATTCATAGGGTCCCCCCTTTGGAAAAATTTCAATATGGCAACTTCACCAAATAGGCCTTTTCTATAGTCTAGGATGGCTCGGTTTGTAACTAGGCGATCAGCGAACATTATTTCTAGGCATATTTCCTCCAAAAGCAGACCAAACAGTAGTTTTTTAATTTTGGACTAAATTCATAGGGTCCCCCCTTTGGAAAAATTTCAATATGGCAACTTCACCAAATAGGCCTTTTCTATAGTCTAGGATGGCTCGGTTTGTAACTAGGCGATCAGCGAACATTATTTCTAGGCATATTTCCTCCAAAAGCAGACCAAGGAGTAGTTTTTTAATTTTGGACTAAATTCATAGGGTCCCCCCTTTGGAAAAATTCCAATATGGCCACTTGACCAAATAGGCCTCTCTTATAGTCTAGGAGGGGACGGTTTGTAACTAGGTGATCATCGAACATTATTTCTAGGCATATTTCTTCCAAAAGCAGACCAATGAGTAGTTTTTTAATTTTGGACTAAATTCATAGGGTCCCCTCTTTGGAAAAATTCCAATATGGGTATTGACCAAATAGGCCTTTTTTATAACCTAGGAGGGCTCAGTTTGTAACTAGGCGATCATCGAACATTATTTCTTGGCGTATTTTCTCCTAAAGCAGACGAAAGAGTTGTTTTTTAATTTTGGACTAAATTCATAGGGTCCCCCCTTTGGAAAAATTGCAATATGGCAACTTGACCAAATAGACCTTTTTTATAGTCTGGGAGGGTTCGGTTTGCAACTAGTTGATAATCGAACATTATTTCTAGGCGTATTTCCTCCAAAAGCAGACCAAAGAGTAGTTTTTTAATTTTGGACTAAATTCATCGGATCCCCCCTTTGGAAAAATCCCAATATGGCCACTTGACCAAATAGGCCTTTGTTATAGTCTAGGAGGGCTCGGTTTGTAACTAGGCGATCATCGAACATTATTTCTAGGCATATTTCCTCCAAAAGCAGACCAAAGAGTAGTTTTTTAATTTTGGACTAAATTCATAGGGTCCCCCCTTTGGACTAATTCCAATATGGCCACTTGACCAAAGAAATTAATTTTGCGAGTATTAATTTTCGTGAATTTCACCACTAGGAAACAATTAGGAAATTTAATATTTTCAAAATCTAATACTCTTGAGTATTGAAATTGTGAAATTTAGTACCAGACACATAAATATCTATAAAATAACAACATTCATGCTGGTTCTTTATTAGTTCATCCAAGAGAGTACTAAAGTGTGACTGGATATTTATATTACATATTTAAATATCCCCCTCATTAATAGTGACAAAATATATGTGCTTGTCAGTGTATGCAACAGAGGTTTCCAACATTTATGAAATGTTTTTTTTAATTTTTTTTAGGCCAGAATGCTGATTTTGGATCATGATGTGTTGGAAGTTGTTCTTGAGTCATTTATGGACCATCTTAGGCCCTCCATAAATGGTATGTTTGAATTCCTCTCTCTGGCCAAAAGTAAGAGAATCACTTTTGCATTCATTCTTTCTTTTTGTTACAGAGTAAAGATGTCTTTGTTACGTTGTTTTTACACCTGCCCAAGTATTCCCTGGGATGGAAAAACATGTACCAGGGAGGGGGAGGGGGGTCCTCAAGAATAATTGCCCCCATGGGGGGGGGGGTATGGATAAACCTTCTAGTATGCAAGATTTTTCTTTTCTCGGTTGCTTTGAAAGAAAACCTAAGCACGAAGACTGTAGTGTATGGACTTTTTGTGATTCCACCATCATCAACTCCTGAATTTGGGCCTGGGAGTGAGTTACGTACGTCTTATTTGAAGTAATTCTACTGTAATTTGAAGTGAACTGTTTCGTGTCAAAGGTTTACATGTCTGAACCTAATTTCTACCTGTCCTGGGAGATTGTACACAGGTTTTGGCACACCCCAAGTATGTGTCATGTCAGTCTTACTGCTTGTTGGTTAATATGGTGACCTGTTTCTTTTTAGAACGGGGAACATTTGAGTTTCAGAAGCATTCCTTCCAAAAACTGAAGAGAGCCTATTACATGATGATAGATCTCAAGTAAGTGCAGTATAATCTGGTAGCTTTTGTTGGGTCCTCTTGTGTGGACTGGCATTTGGGCACCCCTTTTGATTTTTTCCAGGGACCACGGCAGGTTCACACACTCTTGTTTTAACCCCCAGTATCCACATACAAATTCTCCAAACTGATCTTCGTACATTTCCTTAAAGAAGTAGTTGAGAGAATTTGTACCAAGATCTAAGTATTTTCTATTGGGTGGTCATTTTATTGATTCTCATAACTTATCTCTTTACACTTTATGGATAATTGGAAGGAGAAAATTGATCTTGGACACTATTGGGACTTTTATCCCTTTAAAAAGGGTTAACAGTGGCCGTGTTTTTGCTTACTATTACCATCTTATTCACAGGTAGCGGAGAAAGCAGAGAAGTCATTTGTGACCTTGGTTGCAGTTTTAAAATTTTACAGGTAATACAGATAGTGCGATTCGCCGAGTTAGAACTGTTGTAGAATCTAATACGAACTTGACTGATCAAACCATCATGCTATCATGTTAGAAGCCTGGTAAAATATTATTCAATGCTTGGTGAGGGTGGCTAATCAAAAAGTTAGGCATGAAAAGATTGCACTACGGTTTCCTCCGCCAAGTTCGTATTCATTTATATAGTAAACGAAGGCAACTCTTGCTATCTGTATCAACTGTAAAATCTTAATTAAGCTGCAACCAAAGCACTAATACACCAATGTAGCTTCTCTGCACCCCGTGTCTTATTTTGTAGTCTCTTTGTCATATTCAATTCGATCATGTATCATGTACTTCCTTTGTGTACAAAAGTAAAAGGTGCTGTCATCCTGTATTTGTTGGAACAGTGTACACGATATTTTTTACAGTAGCTCCAAATATACATGTCAAAAGCACCTCCTGTCAGCGATGAGAGAATTCTGATCATTTGAATGCTAAATTTGCTTCATATCTCGTTTTCATTTGTAGGTACATTCTGATCCACAAGCCCACGGAATGGACAGAGGAACTCAGAGGGAAGTTTATTAAATTTTTAGACAAGTTCTTTGAGCTGCTCAAGTGTATGCAGGTAATAAGTGCTGTTTCTTCTTCTTTAAATTTAATCAGACTGCAAATTCTCCTTAGTTCCTCTCATAGTGCTTTTTTAAGCAGTAGTGTCTTGAAGTATTGCTGGTTTTCAGTGTCACGCCATTCAAAATAGATTAAAATAAAGTCAAAACCATTCGACAGATAAAGTCCAGAATCTTGGAAATGAAAGGAGGTAAATATGCAAAGACCCTCGCCAAGATTTGGGTCGAAGGAATAATTCGTATGCGAGATATCCGAAGAAGTGTTTTACCGAAATTTATAGAGCTTTGTATGGAGACGCCATGCTGGAGCTCATCCGGATGAGCTCCAACATGGCGGACGGAAACCAGCAGAAACATCTGTTATCGAGTTTTGCTACAAAAGCGTGAATTTATTCTTCGAGAAACTCATAAACATTAAAGTAATACTTTTTCTAATACATAAACTGTTTAGATAGCAAAATTTCCTAAAATAAGTCATGTTTTTAACTTACATGACAGCTAGCTTGGCCGTCATGTAAATGCCGCGTCACACAAAAACTTAGAAATTCAAGCGTACTCTATCACAAAACCAAGAATCCCTTTGAAGCGAAAATTTGTATGAAAATTAGTTTTCAGCTGCTCTAATGCATCGTGAAAGAAAAATCTCGGTAGGATCGATAGTTTTTTAGTTTGAATTTTAGTGACGTCATGTGAAAACCAACAATAAGTTGTAGTGACAAAGGAGTCCTATTTCCTGTACATACCAGTAATAGACAGATTTAGCAGAGGCTAAAGGCGAAGCTCCTGTTAACGAAAAAACATTGCAATAAAGACATCCAATCAGAGTTGGGCCTGCGATCAGTTGAAAACTAGAAACTTGTCAGCTGTAAACTTAAAAAATAAAACACGAAATCTTAGTGGGTCAACACCTGAGTCTGCAATATGGCCATGTGATAATGGTCAGCGGATAGCCTGTTTTGACAGCTCTAAATTGATCAATATCAGGTCGCACTCTCCCACACTGGCTAGAATGTTTGATATGTGGTGCATCCTCGAGGTATTGATAATTTTGGCTCCTGGAACACTTTCTCTGACAGTGACACTCTAGCTACGGTAAATGGGCAACAAACTGTGCAACTTGTTTTGCCACATTACTGCAAAACAAGTTGTTCGAAAGCGATGTTGCGCATTTTACCACCCAAGAATCAAACCTGACTTTTGTTGGAATGCTGATTGAAGTTAGGTGGTAAAGCTTCCAACATTGCTTTCCAATTCGCTTTACAGCATTCTTACAAGACAAATTGTACAATTTTGTTGCCCGTTTAACCGTGGCCTTAAGGCAACTAATTCTATGTTACCTTTCCATTCTTCTCCTAGGGAATGGATATGATAATACGCAAGACAGGGCGGCATATTGAGACGGAACCTGATTGGGAAGCAGCGTTTAGTCTACAGTTCAGAGTCATGCCAGTTTACACACTTGTGTTTGATTGGTGCGCTAGTGATGTAAGTTCGAAGTGTTATTATAAGATGTAGCCTGAGTATAATATGGGGAGATCTTAAAAGCTTTCTAACAAAACTTTCCCCAACAAAATCAAGCCTAGTAAATGCACGGAAAAGAAAATGGAAAGAAGAAGGGAGGATACAAAACGAAAAGAAAAAGCTAAGATTGCTGTCACTGTTAAATTATAAAACTACGCTTGGCTCAGCTTGTTTCCTCATAAAACCGACAGCACCATAAGTTGTTATTTACGCCACTCTCTCTACAGGGGGTCAAAAAGGGTAACAAGGGATTAACGGGTTTCCAAAGAGTTACAGGGGGTTACAAGGGGTTACAGGGGATTACAAAAGGTTACAGGAAGTTACAACGGGTTACAGGGGGTTACAAGGAGTTACAATGGGTTACAGGGGATTACAATGGGTTACAGGAGGTTACAATGGGTTACTAGGGGTTACAGGGGGTTACAAGGGGTGACAGGGGATTACAAGGGGTTGCAGGAGGTAACAAGGGGTTACAAGGAGTTACAAGGGTTTACAGGGGGTTAAAAGGGGTTACAGGAGGTTACAATGGGTTACAAGGGGTTACAGGGGATTACAAGGGTTTACAAGTGGTTACAGAGGGTTACAATGGGTTACAGGGGGTTACAATGGGTTACAGGGGCTTCCAAGGGGTTACAGGGGTTTTACAAGGAATTATAAGGGGTTATAGGAGGTTCTAAGGAGTTACAGAAGGTTACAGGGGGTTACAAGGGGTTACAGGGGATTACAAGGGGTTACAGGAGGTTACAATGGGTTACAGGGGGTTACAAGGGGTTATAGGAAGTTACAACGGGTTACAGGGGGTTACATGGGGTTACAGGGGGTTCTAAGGGGTTACATGAGGTTAAAATGGGTTACAAGGGGTTACAGGAGGTTACCATGGGTTACAAGGGGCTACAAAGGGTGATAACGGGTTGCAAGAGGGTTACAGGGGGTTACAAGAGATTAAAGGAGGTTACAATGGGTTACAAGGGGTTACAGTGGGTTGAAAGGGGTTACAGGGGGTTACAAGGAATTATAAGGGGTTACAAGAGGTTACAAGGGGGTTACAAGGGGTTACAGGGGATTACAAGAGGTTACAGGGGGTTACAGGAGGTTAAATTGGGTTACATGGTGTTACAAGGGTTAAAGGTAGTTACAAGTTGTTACAGGAGGTTACAGGGGGTTGAAAGGAGTTACAGGGGGTTACAACAGTTTACAATGGGTTACAAGGGGTACAGGGGGTTCCAAGGGGTTACAGGAGGTTACAAGGGGTTACAGCAGGTTACAATGGGTAACAAGGGGGTTACAATGGGTTACAGGGGGTTACTAGGGGTTACAGGGAGTTACAAGGGGTTATAGGAGGTTACAATGGGTTACTAGGGGTTACAGGGGATCAAAAGGGGATACAGGAGGTACCAAGGGGTTACAAGGAGTTACAAGGGTTTACAGGGGGTTAAAAGGGGTTACAGGAGGTTACAATGGGTTACAGGGTGTTACAAGGGGTTACAGGAGGTTACAATGGGTTACTAGGGGTTACAGGGGGTTACAAGAGGTGACAGGGGATTACAAGGGGTTACAGGAGGTAACAACGGGTTACAAGCAGTTACAAGGGTTTACAGGGGGTTAAAAGGGGTTACAGGAGGTTACAATGGGTTACAAGTGGTTACAGGGGATTACAAGGGTTTACAAGTGGTTACAGAGGGTTACAATGGGTTACAGGGGGTTACAATGGGTTACAGGGGATTACAAGGGGTTACAGGGGTTTTACAAGGAATTATAAGGGGAACACAATTTTCTAAGGAGTTACAGGAGGCTACAGGGGGTTCCAAGGGGTTACAGGAGGTTACAACGGGTTACAGAAGGTTACAATGGGTAACAAGGAATTACAATGGGTTACAGGAGGTTACAAGGGGTTACAGGGTGTTACAAGGGGTTACAGGAGGTTACAATGGGTTACTAGGGGTTACAGGGGGTTACAAGGAGTGACAGGGGATTACAAGGGGTTACAGGAGGTAACAAGGGGTTACAAGGAGTTACAAGGGTTTACAGGGGGTTAAAAGGGGTTACAGGAGGTTACAATGGGTTACAAGGGGTTACAGGGGATTACAAGGGTTTACAAGTGGTTACAGAGGGTTACAATGGGTTACAGGGGGTTACAATGGGTTACATGAGGTTACAAGGGGTTACAGGTAGTTACAAGGGGTTACATGAGGTTACACGGGGTTACTGGGGGTTACAGGGGATTACAAGGGGTGACAGCGGATTACAATTGGTTACAGTAGGTAACAAGGGGTTACAAGGAGTTACACGGGTTTACAGCGGGTTACAAGGGGTTACAGGAGGTTACAATGGGTTACAAGGGGTTACAAAGGATTACAAGGGGTTCCAAGGGGATTACAAGGGGCTACAGGGGGTTACAAGGAATTACAAGGGGTTACAATGGGTTACAAGGGGGATACAAGGAGTTACAGCGGATTACAAGGGGTTAAAGGAGGTTACAATGGGTTACAAGGGGTTACAGGGGATTAGAAGGGTTTACAAGTGGTTACAGAGGGTTACAATGGGTTAAAAGGAACTACAGAGAGTTACAACTGGTTACAGGAGATTACAAGGGGTTCCAAGGGGATTACAAGGGGCTACAGGGGGTTACAAGGAATTACAAGGGGTTACAATGGGTTACAAGGGGGATACAAGGAGTTAGAGCGGATTACAAGGGGTTAAAGGACGTTACAGGGGCTTACAAGGGGTTACAGGAATTACAAGGGATTACAAGTTGATGAAAGGGGTTACAGGATGTTACAAAGGGTTACAGGGAGTTACAGGTTACATTGGCTTTCAAAGGGTTACGTGGTGTTACAAGGGTTACAGGGAGTAACAAGTTGTTACAGGAGGTTTACATTGGGTTACAAGGAATTACAGGGGGTTACAAGGGGTTACAGCAGGTTACAATGGATTACAGGGGGTTACAGGGGGTTACAAGGAGTTACAGGGGGTTAAAAGGGATTACAGCAGGTTACAATGGTTTACAGGGGATACAGGGGGTTCCAAGGGGTTACAGGAGGTTACAAGGGGTTACAACAGGTTACAATGAGTTACATGGGGTTACATGGGGTTACAAGGGGTTAAAGGGGTTTACAAGGGGTTACAGGAGGTTACAGGGTGTTACAAGAGGTTACAGGGGATTATAAGGGGTTACAGGTGGTTACAATGGGTTACAGATGGTTAAAGGAGGTTACAAGGTGTCAAAAGGGGTTAAAGGTAGTTACAAGGGGTTACATGAGGTTACAATGGTTTACAGGGGATTACAAGGAGTTACAGGGGTTTTACAATTAATTATAAGGGGTTACAGGAGGTTACAAGGGGGTTAAAAGGGGTTACAGGCGATTACAAGGGGTTACAGCAGGTTACAAGGGCTTACAGGGGCTTTCAAGGGATTACAAGTTGTTGAAAGGGGTTACAAGAGCTTACAAAGGGTTACAGGGGGTTACAGAAGGTTACATTGAGTTACATGGTGTTAAAGGTTGTTACAAGAAGTTACAAGAGGTTACAGGGGGTTACAAGGAGTTACAGGGGGTTAAAAGGGGTTACAACAGTTTACAATGTGTTACAAGGGGTACAGGGGGTTCCAAGGGGTTACAGGAGGTTACAATGGATTAAAGCAGGTTACAATGGGTAACAGGGGGGTTACAATGGGTTACAGGGGGTTACAATGGGCTACTGGGGGTTAGAGGGGGTTACAAGGGGTGACAGGGGATTACAAGGGGTTACAGGAGGTAACAAGGGGTTACAAGGAGTTACAAGGGTTTACAGGGGGTTACAATGGGCTACTGGGGGTTACAGGGGGTTACAAGGGGTGACAGGGGATTACAAGGGGTTACAGGAGGTAACAAGGGGTTACAAGGAGTTACAAGGGTTTACAGGGGGTTACAAGGGGTTACAGGAGGTTACAATGGGTTACAAGGGGTTACAGGGGATTACAAGGGTTTACAAGTGGTTACAGAGGGTTACAATGGGTTACAGGGGATTACAAGAGGTTCCAAGAGTATTACAAGGGGTTACAGTGGGTTATAAGGAATTACAAGGGGTTACAGGGGCTTACAAGGGGTTACAGGGGCTTACAAGGGATTACAAGTTGTTGAAAGGGATTACAGGAGGTTACAAAGGGTTACAGGGAGTTACAGGTTACATTGGCTTTCAAAGGGTTACATGGTGTTACAAGGGTTACAGGGAGTTACAGGTTGTTACAGAAGGATACAGGGGGTTACAAGGGGTTACAGCAGGTTACAATGGGTTACATGGGGTACAGGGGGTTCCAAGGGGTTACAGGAGGTTACAAGCAGTTACAGCAGGTTACAATGGGTTACTTGGGGTTACAAGGGGTTACAGGGGATTACAATGGTTTACAAGTGGTTACCGAGGGTTACAATGGGTTACAGGGGGTTACAATGGGTTACAGGGGATTACAAGGGATTACAGGGGTTTCACTAGGAATTATAAGGAGTTACAGCACGTTCTAAGGAGTTACAGGAGGTTACAGGGGGTTACAAGGGGTTACAGGGGATTACAAGGGGTTACTGGAGGTTACAATGGGTTACAGGGGGTTTACTAGGGGTTATCGGAAGTTACAACGGGTTACAGGGGGTTACATGGGGTTACAGGGGGTTCTAAGGGGTTACATGAGGTTACAATGGGTTTCAGGGGATTACAAGGGTTTACAAGTGGTTACAGAGGGTTACAATGGGATACAGGGGGTTACAATGGGTTACAGGGGATTACAAGGGGTTACAGAGGGTGACAAGTGGTTAGAGAGGGTTACAATGGGTTACGGGGAGTTACAAGTGGTTACAGAGGGTTACAATGGGTTACAAAGGACTACAGAGAGTTACAATGGGTTACAGGGGATTACAAGGGGTTCCAAGGGTTTACAAGGGGTTACAAGGGGTTACAAGGGGGTTACAAGGAATTACAAGAGGTTACAGGGGGTAACAAAGGGGTTACAATGGGTTACAGGGGATTACAAGGGGTTACAGGAGGTTACAGGGGGTTACAAGGGATTAAAACTTGTTGAAAGGGGTTACAGGAAGTTACCAAGGGTTACAGGGGGTTACAGGAGGTTACATTGGGTTTGAGGGGGTTAAATGGTGTTACAATAGTTGCAGAGAGTTACAAATTGTTACAGGAGGTTACAGTGGCTTACAAGAAGTTACAGGGGTTTAAAAGACGTAACAGCAGGTTACAATGGGTTACATGGGGTACAGGGGGTGCAAAGGGGTTCCAGGAGGTTACAAGGGGTTACAGCAGGTTACAATGGGTTACAGGGGGTTACAAGGGGTTACAGGAGGTTACAGTGGGTTACAGGGGGTTACAAGGGGTTACAGGGAGTTACAAGGGGTTACAGGAGGTTACAATGGATTACAAGGGGTTACAGGGGGTGACAAGGGTTTACAGGGGATTACAAGTGGTTACAGGAGGTTACAATGGGTTACAGGGGGTTACAAGGGGTTACAAGGGGTTACAGGTAGTTAAAAGAGGTTACATGAAGTTAGAATGGGTTACAGGAGATTAGAAGGGGTTACAGGGGTTTTACAAGGAATTATAAGGGGTTACAGGAGGTTGCAAGGGGGTTTCAAGGGGTTACAGGGGATTACAAGGGGTTACATTAGGTTACAAGGGGTTACAGTGGGTTACAAGGGCTTACAGGGGCTTACAAGGGATTACAAGTTGTTGAAAGTTGTTACAGGAGCTTACAAACGGTTACAGGGGGTTACACGAGGTTACATTGGGTTACATGGTGTTACAAGGGTTACAGGGAGTTACAAGTTGTTGCAGGAGGTTACAGGGGGTTACAAGGAGTTACAGGGGGTTTACATGGGGTTGCAAGGAATTACAGGGGGTTCCAAGGGGTTACAGGAGGTTAGAAGGGGTTACAGCAGGTTACAATGAGTTACATGGGGTTACAAGGGGTTACAAGGAATTAAAGGGGTTTACAAGGGGTTACAGGAGGTTACAGGGGGTTACAAGAGGTTACAGGGGATTATAAGGGGTTACAGGTGGTTACAATGGGTTACAGATGGTTAAAGGAGGTTACAAGGTGTCACAAGGGGTTACAGGTAGTTACAAGGGGTTACATGAGGTTACAATGGTTTACAGGGGATTACAAGGAGTTACAGGGGTTTTACAATTAATTATAAGGGGTTACAGGAGGTTACAAGGGGGTTAAAAGGGGTTACAGGGGATTACAAGGGGTTACAGCAGGTTACAAGGGATTAGAAGTTGTTGAAAGAAGTTGCAAGAGCTTACAAAGGGTTACAGGGGTTTACAGAAGGTTACATTGAGTTACATGGTGTTACAGGGGTTAAAGTAGTTACAAGTTGTTACAGGAGGTTACAGGGGGTTACAAGGAGTTACAGGGGGTTAAAAGGGGTTACAACAGTTTATAATGGGTTACAAGGGGTACAGGGCGTTCCAAGGGGTTACAGGAGGTTACAATGGATTACAGCAGGTTACAATGGGTAACAGGGGGGTTACAATGGGTTACAGGGGTTAACAAGGGGTTACAGGGTGTTACAAGGGGTTACAGGAGGTTACAATGGGTTACTGGGGGTTACAGGGGGTTACAAGGGGTGACAGGGGATTACAAGGGGTTACAGGAGGTAACATGGGGTTACAAGGAGTTACAAGGGTTTACAGGGGGTTACAAGTGGTTACAGGAGGTTACAATGGGTTACAAGGGGTTACAGGGGATTACAAGGGTTTACAAGTGGTTAGAGAGGGTTACAATGGGTTACAGGGGGTTACGATGGGTTACAGGGGATTACAAGGGGTTCCAAGAGTATTACAAGGGGTTACAGTGAGTTGCAAGGAATTACAAGGGGTTACAGGGGGTTACAAGGGGGTTACATGGAGTTACAGGGGATTACAAGGGGTTAAAGGAGGTTAGAGGGGCTTACAAGGGATTACAAGTTGTTGAAAGGGATTACAGGAGGATACAAAGGGTTACAGGGAGTTACAGGTTACATTGGCTTTCAAAGGGTTACATTGTGTTACAAGGGTTACAGGGAGTTACAGGTTGTTACAGGAGGTTACAGGGGAGTACAAGGGGTTACATCAGGTTACAATGGGTTACATGGGGTACAGGGGGTTCCAAGGGGTTACAGGAGGTTACAAGGAGTTACAGCAGGTTACAATGGGTTACTTGGGGTTACAAGGGGTTACAAGGGGTTACAGGGGATTACAAGGGTTTTCAAGTGGTTACAGAGGGTTACAATGGGTTACAGGGGGTTACAATGGGTTACAGGGGATTACAAGGGATTACAGGGGTTTTACAAGGAATTATAAGGGGCTACAGGACGTTCTAAGGAGTTACAGGAGGTTACAGGGGGTTACAAGGGGTTACAGGGGATTACAAGGGGTTACAGGAGGTTACAATGGGTTACAGGGGGTTTACTAGGGGTTATCGGAAGTTACAACGGGTTACAGGGGGTTACATGGGGTTACAGGGGGTTCTAAGGGGTTACATGAGGTTACAATGGTTTTCAGGGGATTATAAGGGTTTACAAGTGGTTACAGAGGGTTACAATGGGATACAGGGGGTTACAATGGGTTACAGGGGATTACAAGGGGTTACAGAGGGTGACAAGTGGTTAGAGAGGGTTACAATGGGTAACGGGGAGTTACAAGTGGTTACATAGGGTTACAATGGGTTACAGGGGATTACAAGGGGTTCCAAGGGTTTACAAGGGGTTACAAGGGGTTAAAAGGGGGTTACAAGGAATTACAAGAGGTTACAGGGGGTAACAAAGGGGTTACAATGGGTTACAGGGGATTACAAGGGGTTACAGGAGGTTACAGGGGGTTACAAGGGATTACAATTTGTTGAAAGGGGTTACAGGAAGTTACCAAGGGTTACAGGGGGTTACAGGAGGTTACATTGGGTTTGAGGGGGTTAAATGGTGTTACAATGGTTGCAGGGAGTTACAAGTTGGTACAGGAGTTTACAGTGGCTTACAAGAAGTTACAGGGGTTTAAAAGACGTAACAGCAGGTTACAATGGGTTACAGGGGGTGCAAAGGGGTTCCAGGAGGTTACAAGGGGTTACAGCAGGTTACAATGGGTTACAGGGGGTTACAAGGGGTTACAGGAGGTTACAATGGGTTACAGGGGGTTACAAGGGGTTACTGGAGGTTACAATGGGTTACAAGGGGCTACAAAGGGTTACAATGTGTTACAGGGGATTACAAGTGGTTAAAAGGGGTTACAGGGGGTTACAAGTGGTTACAGGAGGTTACAATGGGTTACAGGGGGTTACAAGGGGTTACAAGGGGTTACAGGTAGTTACAAGAGGTTACATGAAGTTACAATGGGTTACAGGAGATTAGAAGGGGTTACAGGGGTTTTACAAGGAATTATAAGGGGTTACAGGAGGTTGCAAGGGGGTTTCAAGGGGTTACAGGGGATTACAAGGGGTTACATTAGGTTACAAGGGGTTACAGTGGGTTACAAGGGCTTACAGGGGCTTACAAGGGATTACAATTTGTTGAAAGTTGTTACAGGAGCTTACAAACGGTTACAGGGAGTTACGCGAGGTTACATTGGGTTACATGGTGTTACAAGGGTTACAGGGAGTTACAAGTTGTTGCAGGAGGTTACAGGGGGTTACAAGGAGTTAGAGGGGGTTTACATGGGGTTGCAAGGAATTACAGGGGGTTCCAAGGGTTTACAGGAGGTTACAAGGGGTTACAGCAGGTTACAATGAGTTACATGGGGTTACAAGGGGTTACAAGGAATTAAAGGGGTTTACAAGGGGTTACAGGAGGTTACAGGGGGTTACAAGAGGTTACAGGGGATTATAAGGGGTTACAGGTGGTTACAATGGGTTACAGATGGTTAAAGGAGGTTACAAGGTGTCACAAGGGGTTACAGGTAGTTACAAGGGGTTACATGAGGTTACAATGGTTTACAGGGGATTACAAGGAGTTACAGGGGTTTTACAATTAATTATAAGGGGTTACAGGAGGTTACAAGGGGGTTAAAAGGGGTTACAGGGGATTACAAGGGGTTACAGCAGGTTACAAGGGATTACAAGTTGTTGAAAGAAGTTGCAAGAGCTTACAAAGGGTTACAGGGGTTTACAGAAGGTTACATTGAGTTACATGGTGTTACAGGGGTTAAAGGTAGTTACAAGTTGTTACAGGAGGTTACAGGGGGTTACAAGGAGTTACAGGGGGTTAAAAGGGGTTACAACAGTTTACAATGGGTTACAAGGGGTACAGGGCGTTCCAAGGGGTTACAGGAGGTTACAATGGATTACAGCAGGTTACAATGGGTAACAGGGGGGTTACAATGGGTTACAGGGGTTTACAAGGGGTTACAGGGTGTTACAAGGGGTTACAGGAGGTTACAATGGGTTACTGGGGGTTACATGGGGTTACAAGGGGTGACAGGGGATTACAAGGGGTTACAGGAGGTAACATGGGGTTACAAGGAGTTACAAGGGTTTACAGGGGGTTACAAGTGGTTACAGGAGGTTACAATGGGTTACAAGGGGTTACAGGGGATTACAAGGGTTTACAAGTGGTTAGAGAGGGTTACAATGGGTTACAATGGGTTACAGGGGGTTACGATGGGTTACAGGGGATTACAAGGGGTTCCAAGAGTATTACAAGGGGTTACAGTGAGTTGCAAGGAATTACAAGGGGTTACAGGGGGTTACAAGGGGGTTACATGGAGTTACAGGGGATTACAAGGGGTTAAAGGAGGTTAGAGGGGCTTACAAGGGATTACAGGGGCTTACAAGGGATTACAAGTTGTTGAAAGGGATTACAGGAGGATACAAAGGGTTACAGGGAGTTACAGGTTACATTGGCTTTCAAAGGGTTACATTTTGTTACAAGGGTTACAGGGAGTTACAGGTTGTTACAGGAGGTTACAGGGGAGTACAAGGGGTTACATCAGGTTACAATGGGTTACATGGGGTACAGGGGGTTCCAAGGGGTTACAGGAGGTTACAAGGGGTTACAGCAGGTTACAATGGGTCACTTGGGGTTACAAGGGGTTACAAGGGGTTACAGGGGATTACAAGGGTTTTCAAGTGGTTACACAGAGTTACAATGGGTTACAGGCGGTTACAATGGGTTACAGGGGATTACAAGGGATTACAGGGGTTTTACAAGGAATTATAAGGGGTTACAGGACGTTCTAAGGAGTTACAGGAGGTTACAGGGGGTTACAAGGGGTTACAGGGGATTACAAGGGGTTACAGGAGGTTACAATGGGTTACAGGGGGTTTACTAGGGGTTATCGGAAGTTACAACGGGTTACAGGGGGTTACATGGGGTTACAGGGGGTTCTAAGGGGTTACATGAGGTTACAATGGTTTTCAGGGGATTATAAGGATTTACAAGTGGTTACAGAGGGTTACAATGGGATACAGGGGGTTACAATGGGTTACAGGGGATTACAAGGGGTTACAGAGGGTGACAAGTGGTTAGAGAGGGTTACAATGGGTTACGGGGAGTTACAAGTGGTTACATAGGGTTACAATGGGTTACAGGGGATTACAAGGGGTTCCAAGGGTTTACAAGGGGTTACAAGGGGTTACAAGGGGGTTACAAGGAATTACAAGAGGTTACAGGGGGTAACAAAGGGGTTACAATGGGTTACAGGGGATTACAAGGGGTTACAGGAGGTTACAGGGGGTTACAAGGGATTACAATTTGTTGAAAGGGGTTACAGGAAGTTACCAAGGGTTACAAGGGGTTACAGGAGGTTACATTGGGTTTGAGGGGGTTAAATGGTGTTACAATGGTTGCAGGGAGTTACAAGTTGGTACAGGAGTTTACAGTGGCTTACAAGAAGTTACAGGGGTTTAAAAGACGTAACAGCAGGTTACAATGGGTTACAGGGGGTGCAAAGGGGTTCCAGGAGGTTACAAGGGGTTACAGCAGGTTACAATGGGTTACAGGGGGTTACAAGGGGTTACAGGAGGTTACAATGGGTTACAGGGGGTTACAAGGGGTTACTGGAGGTTACAATGGGTTACAAGGGGCTACAAAGGGTTACAATGTGTTACAGGGGATTACAAGTGGTTAAAAGGGGTTACAGGGGGTTACAAGGGGTTACAGGAGGTGACAGGGGGTTACAGGGGGTTACAAGGGGTTACAGGAGGTTCTAAGGGGTTACAGGAGGTTTTAAGGGGTTACAGGAGGTTACAATGTGTTAAAGGGGATTACAAGGGGTTACAAAGGATTACAGAGGGTTAAAAGGGGTTACAAGGGGTTACAAGGAGTTACAAGGGGTTACAGGAGGTGACAATGGATTACAGGGGGTTACATTGGGTGACAAGGGGTACAGGGGATTACAAGTGGTTACAGGAGGTTACAATGGGTTAGAGGGGGTTACAAGGGGCTACAAGGGGTTACAGGTAGTTACAAGAGGTTACATGAGGTTACAATGGGTTACAGGAGATTAGAAGGGGTTAAAGGGGTTTTACAAGGAATTATAAGGGGTTACAGGAGGTTGCAAGGGGGTTTCAACGGATTACAGGGGATTACAAGGGATTACATTAGGTTATAAGGGGTTACCGTGGGTTACAAGGGCTTACAGGGGCTTACAAGGGATTACAAGGTGTTGAAAGTTGTTACAGGAGCTTACAAAGGGTTACAGGGGGTTACACGAGGTTACATTGGGTTACATGGTGTTACAAGGGTTACAGGGAGTTACAAGTTGTTGTAGGAGGTTACAGAGGGTTACAAGGAGTTACAGGGGGTTACAAGGGGTTACAAAAGGTTACAATGGGTTTCAGGGGATATAGGGGGTTCCAAGGGGTTACAGGAGGTTACAAGGGGTTACAGCAGGAACCAATGGGTAACAGGGGGGTTACAATGGGTTACAGGGCGTTACAAAGGGTTAAAGGGGGTTACAAGGGGTTACAGGGGGTTACAAGGGGTTACATGAGGTTACAAGGTGTTACATGTAGTTACAAGGGTTTACATGAGGTTACAAGGGGTTACAGCGGGTTACAAGGGGTTACAGGGGGTTACCAGGGGTTACATGACGTTACAAGGAGTTACAGGTAGTTACAAGGTGTTACATGAGGGTACAAGCAGTTACACGAGGTTACAATGGGTTACAGTGGGGTTACATTGGGTTACAAGGGGTTACAGGAGGTTGCAATGGGTTACAGGGGTTTAGAATGTGTTAAAGGGGATTACAAGGAGTTACAAGGGGGTTAGAAGGGGTTACAAGGGATTACAGGGGGTTACAAGGGGTTACAAAAGGTTACAATGGGTTTCAGGGGATATGGGGGGTTCCAAGGGGTTACAGGAGGTTACAAGGCGTTACAGCAGGAACCAATGGGTAACAGGGGGGTTACAATGGGTTACAGGGCGTTACAAAGGGTTAAAGGGGGTTACAAGTGGTTACATGGGGTTACAAGGGGTTACATGAGGTTACAAGGTGTTACAGGTAGTTACAAGGGTTTACATGTGGTTACAAGGGGTTAAATGAGGTTACAAGGGGTTACAGCGGGTTACAAGGGGTTACAGGGGGTTACCAGGGGTTACATGACGTTAAAAGGAGTTACAGGTAGTTACAAGGTGTTACATGAGGGTACAAGCAGTTACACGAGGTTACAATGGGTTACAGTGGGGTTACATTGGGTTACAAGGGGTTACAGGAGGTTGCAATGGGTTACAGGGGTTTAGAATGTGTTAAAGGGGATTACAAGGAGTTACAAGGGGGTTACAAGGGGTTACAAGGGATTACAGGGGGTTAAAAGGGGTTACAATGGATTACAGGGGGTTACAGGGGGTTACAAGAGGTTACAGGGGATTATAAAGGGTTACAGGTGGTTAATGTGGGTTACAGAAGGTTACAGGAGGTTTCAAGGGGTTACAAGGGGTTACAGGTAGTTACAGGGGTTTACATGAGGTTACAATGGGTTACAGGGGATTACAAGGGGTTACAGCAGGGTAAAAGGGGTTACAGGGGGTTACAAGGGTTTACAGGGGCTTACAAGGGATTACAAGTTGTTGAAAGGGGTTAAAAGAGCTTACAAAGGGTTACAGGGGGTTACAGGAGGTTTCATTGGGTTACATGGTGTTACAAGGGTTAAAGGTAGTTACAAGTTGTTACATGAGGTTACAGGGGGTTACAAGGAGTTACAGGGGGTTACAAGGGGTTACCACAGTTTACAATGGGTTACAAGGAGTACAGGGGGTTCCAAGGGCTTACTGGAGGTTACAAGGGGTTACAGCAGGTTACAATAGGTAACAGGGGGTTACAATGGGTTACAGGGGGTTACAAGGGGTGACAGGGGATTACAAGGGGTAAGAAGGACGTAAGAAGGGGTTAGAAGGAGTTTCAGGGGGTTACAAGGGGTTACAGGAGGTTACAATGGGTTACAATCGGTTACAGCGGATTACAAGGGTTTACAAGTGGTTACAGAGGGTTACAATGGGAAACAAGGAACTACAGAGAGTTACAATGGGTTACAGCGGATTCCAAGGGTATTACAAGGGGTTACAGTGGGTTACAAGGAATTACAAGGGTTTACAGGGGGTTACAAGGGGGTTACAAGGAGTTACAGGGGATTACAAGGGGTTAAAGGAGGTTACAGGTGCTTACAAGGGATTACAAGTTGTTGAGAGGGATTACAGGAGGTTACAAAGGGTTACAGAGAGTTACAGGTTAGATTGCCTTTCAAAGGGTTACATGGTGTTACAAGGGTTACAGGGAGTTACAAGTTGTTACAGGAGGTTACAGGGGGTTACAAGGGGTTACAGCAGGTTACAATGGGTTACTTGGGGTTACAAGGGGTTACAGGGGTTTACAAGGGGTTACAGGAGGTTACAGGGGGTTACTGGGAGTTACCGGGGGTTACAAGGGGTTACAAGGGGTTACAGAGGGTTACAAGGGGTTACAAGGGGTTACAGGGGATTACAAGTGGTTACAGGAGGTTACAAGGGGTTACAAGGGGATTACAACGGAATACAGGGGTTTAAAAGGGGATTACAACGGGATACAGGGGGTTACAAGGGGTTACAGGAGGTTATAATGGGTTACAAGGGGTTACAGGGGGTTCTAAGGTGTTACAGGAGGTTACAATGGGTTACTGGGGATTACAAAGGGTTACAGAGGGTTACAAGGAATTACAAGGGGTTACAAAGGGTTACAAGGGGTTAGACGGGGTTACAGGTAGTTACAGGGGGTTACATGAGGTTACAATGGGTTACAGTGGATTACAGGGGGTTACAAGGGGTTAAAAGGAATTACAAGGGGTTACAGGGGGTTACAGGGGGTTACAGGAGGTTACAGGGGGTTACAAGGGGTTACAGGGGCTTACAAGGGATTACAAGTTGTTGAAAGGGGTTAGAGGAGGTTACAAGGGGTTACAGGGGGTTGCAGGAGGTTACATTGGGTTACATGGTGTTACAATTGTTACAGGGAGTTTCAAGTTGTTACAGGAAGTTACAGAGGGTTACAAGGAGTTACAGGGTGTTACAAGGGGTTACAGCAGGTTACAATGGGTAACAGTGGGTTTAGGGGGTTCCAAGGGGTTAGAGGAGGTTACAATGGACTACAGGGGGGTTACAATGGGTTACAGGATGTTACAACTGGTTACAGGAGGTGACAATGGGTTACAGGGGGTTACAGGAGGTTACAATGGGCTAGATGGGGCTACAAAGGGTTACAATAGGTTACAAGGGGTTACAAGAAGTTACAGGGGGTTAAAAGGGGTTACAAGTGGTTAGAGGATTTTACAATGGGTTAGAGGGGATTGCAGGGGGTTACAAGGGGTTACAGGGTATTACAAGGGGTTACAGGAGGTTACAGGGGGTTACAAGCGGTTACAGGGGATTAGAAGGGGTTACAGAAGGTTACAATGGGTTGCAGGGGGTTACAAGGGGTTACAGGAGGTTACAATGGGTTACATGGGGCTACAAAGGGTTACAATGTGTTCCAGTTTATTACAAGTGGTTACCAGGAGGTTACAAGTGGTTACAGGCGATTACAAAAGGTTACAATGGGTAACAGGGGATACAGGGGGTTCCAAGGGGTTACAGGAGGTTACAAGGGGTTATAGCAGGTTACAATGGGTAACATGGGGGTTACAATGGGTTACAGGGGGTTACAAAGGGTTACAGGGGGTTACCATGTGTTACAGGGGGTTACAAGGGGTTACATGAGATTACAAGGGGTTACAGGTAGTTACAAGGGGTTACATGGGGTTAAATGAGGTTACAAGGGGTTACAAGGGCTTACAAGGGGTTAGAGGGGGTTACAAGGGGTTACATGACGTTACAAGTGGTTACAGGTAGTTAAAAGGTGTTACATGAGGGTACAAGGGGTTACAGGAGGTTACAATGGGTTACAGTGGGGTTACAATGGGTTACAATGGGTTACAGGAGGTTACAATGGGTTACAGGGGTTTACAATGTGTTAAAGGGGATTACAATGGGTTACAAGGGGGTTACAAGGGGTTACAAGGGATTACAGGGGGTTAAAAGGGGTTACAAGGGGTTACAGGGGTTACAAGGGGCTACAGGAGGTTGCAATGGATTACAGGGGGTTTCAGGGGGTTAGAAGAGGTGACAGGGGATTATAAGGGGTCACAGATGGTTACAATGGGTTACAGAGGGTTACAGGAGGTTACAAGGGGTTACAAGGTGTTTCAGGTAGTTACAAGGGGTTACATGAGGTTACAATGGGTTACAGGGGATTATAAGGGGATACAGGAGGTTACCAGGGGTATCAGGGGGTTACAAGGATTTACAGGGGCTTACAAGGGATTACAAGTTGTGGAAATGGGTTACAGCAGCTTACAAAGGGTTACAGGGGGTTACAGAAGGTTACATTGGGTTACATGGTGTTACAAGGGTTACAGGGAGTTACAAGTTGTTACAGGAGGTTACAGGGGGTTACAAGGGGTTACAGGGGGTACCAAGGGGTTAAAGGAGATTACAAGGGGTTACATTAGGTTACTATGGGTAACAGGGGGGAGACAATGGGTTACAGGGGGTTACAAGGGGTTACAGGGTCTTAAAAGGGGTTACTGGAGGTTACAATGGGTTACAAGGGGTTACAGGGGGTTACAAGGGGTTAGAGGGGCTTACAAGGGATTACAAGTTGTTGAAAGGGGTTACAAGAGCTTACAAAGGGTTACATGGGGTTACAGGAGGTTACATTGGGTTACATGGCGTTACAAGGGTTACAGGCCGTTACAAGTTGTTACAGGAGGTTACAGGGGGTTACGAGGAGTTACAGGGGGTTACAAGGGGTTACAACAGTTTACAATGGGTTACAAGGGGTGCTGGGGGTTCCAAGGGGTTAAAGGAGGTTACAAGGCGTTACAGCAGGTTACAATGGGTAACAGGGAGGTTTCAATGGGTTACAGGGGGTTACAAGGGGTTACAGGGTTTTACAAGGGGTTACTGGAGGTTACAATGGGTTACAGGGGGTTACAAGGGGTTACAGGAGGTTACAATTAGTTACAAGGGGGTACAAAGGGTTACAATGTGTTAAAAGGGATTACAAGGGGTTTCAAGGGGGTTACAAGGGGTTACAAGGGATTACAGGCGGTTAAAAGGGGTTACAAGGGGTTACAGGGGGTTCTAATGGGTTACAGGTTTGAATTGGTTACAGGGGATTACAAGGGGTTACAGTAGGTAACAAGGGGTTACAAGGAGTTAGAAGGGTTTACAGGGGGTTACAAGCTGTTACAGGAGGTTACAATGGGTTACAAGTGGTTACAGGGGGTTCTAAGGGGTTAGAGCGGGTTCTTAGCGGTTACAGGGGGTTCTAAGGGGTTACAGGAGGTGAGGAGTGGTTACAGAGGGTTACAGGGGGTTACAAGGTGTTACAGTGTATTACAAGGGGTTACAGGAGGTTACAATGGGTTACAGGGGGTTACAAGGGGTTACAGGAGGTTACAATTAGTTACAAGGGGGTACAAAGGGTTACAATGTGTTAAAAGGGATTACAAGGGGTTACAAGGGGGTTACAAGGGGTTACAAGGGATTACAGGCGGTTAAAAGGGGTTACAAGGGGTTACAGGGGGTTCTAATGGGTTACAGGTTTGAATTGGTTACAGGGGATTACAAGGGGTTACAGGGGGTTACAAATGGTTACAGAGGGTTACAATGGGTTAGAGGGGGTTACAATGGGTTACAGGGGGTTACAATGGGTTACTGGGGATTACAAGGGGTTACAAGTGGTTACAGAGGATTACAATTGGTTACAGGGGGTTACAATGGATTAGGGGGTTACACGGGGTAAAAGGGGGTGACAATGGGTTACAGGGGGTTACAATGGGTTACATGAGGTTACAAGGGGTTACAGGTAGTTACAAGGGGTTACATGAGGTTACACGGGGTTACAGGAGGTTACAAGATATTACAGGGGGTTACAAGGGGTTACAGGGGCTTACAACGGATTACAAGTTGTTGAAACGGGTTACAGGAGGTTACAAAGGGTTACAGGAGGTTACAGGAGGTTACATTGGGTTACATTGTCCTACAAGGGTTAGCGGTGGTTACAAGGGGTTACAGCAGGTTACAATGGGTTACAGGGGGTACAGGAGGTTTCAATTGGTTACAGGAGGTTACAAGGGGGTACAGCAGGTTACAATGGGTTACATGGAGGTTATAAGGGGTTACATGGGGTTACAAGGAGTTACAGGAGGTTACAATGGGTTACAGGGAGTTACAAGGGGTTGCAGAGGGTGACAATGGGTTACAGGGGGTTACAATGGGTTAGGGGGTTACACGGGGTTATGAGGGGGTTACAATGGGTTACAGGGGGTTACATGGGGTTACAGGGGTTACATTGGGTTACATGGGGATTACAAGGGGTTACAGGAGGTTACAACGGATTACAGGGGTTTACAAGGGGTAACAGGGGGTTCTATGGGATTACAGTGGGTTCTAATGGGTTACATGAGGTTACAATTGGTTACAGGGGTTTACAAGGGTTTACATGGGTTACAGAAGGTTACAATGGGTTACGGAGGGTTACAATAGGTTAGAGGAAGTTACAAGGGGTTACAGGGGGTTACAAGTGGTTAGAGAGGGTTACAATGGGTTATTGTAGGTTACAATGGCATTCAGGGGATTACAAGTGGTTACAGAGGGTTACAATGGGTTACAGGGGGTTACAAGTGGTTACAGAGGGTCACAATGGGTTACTGGGGGTTACAATGGGTTACAAGGGACTACAGAGAGGTACAATGGGTTACAGTGGATTACAAGGGGTTGCAAGGGGATTACAAGGGGTTACAGGGTTCTACAAGGGGTTACAAGGGGTTACAGGGGGTTACAAGGGGGTTACAAGGGGTTACAGGAGGTTACAAGGGGTTACAAGGAGTTAGAAGGGTTTACAGGGGGTTACAAGCTGTTACAGGAGGTTACAATGGGTTACAAGGGGTTACAGGGGGTTCTAAGGGGTTAGAGGGGGTTCTTAGCGGTTACAGGGGGTTCTAAGGAGTTACAGGAGGTTACAGGGGATTACAAGGGGTTACAGGGGGTTAGAAGTGGTTACAGAGGGTTACAGGGGGTTACAAGGTGTTACAGGGTATTACAAGGGGTTACAGGGGGTTACAAGGGGTTAAAAGAGGTTACATGGGGTTACAAGGAGGTTGCAAGGGGTTTACAAGGGGTTACAGGAGGTTACAAGAGGTTAATGGAGGTTATAGGGGGTTACAAGGGATTACAAGTTGTTGAAAGGGGTTACAGGAGGTTTCTTTGGGTTTCAAGGGGTTACATGGTGTTACAAGGGTTACAGGGAGTTACAAGTTGTTTGAGGAGGTTACAGCGGGTTACAAGGAGTTACAGGGTGTTACAAGGTTTTACAGCAGGTTTCAATGGGTTACAGGGGGTACAGGGGGTTTCAAGGGGTTAAAGGATTTTACAAGGGGTAAGAGCAGGTTACAATGGGTTACAGGGGGTTACAAGGGGTTACAGGAGGTTACAATAGGTTAGAGGGGGTTACAAGGGGTTACAGGAGGTTTTAATGGGTTACTGGGAGTTACAAGGGGTTACAGGGCGTTACAAGGGGTTACAGGAGGTTACAATGGGTTTCAAGGGGTTACATGGGTTACAAGGTGTTACAGAGGGTTACAAGGGGTTACATGGGGTTACAAGGGGTTACAGGGGGCTACAATGGGTTACAGGGGGTTAGAAGGGATTACAAGAGGTTACGATGGGTTACAGGAGGTTACAAGGGGGTTACAGGGGGTTACAAGGGGTTATAGGGGGTTACGATGGGCTACAGGGGGTTACAAGAGATTACAGTGGGTTACAAGGGGTTACAGGAGGTTACAGGGGGTTACAGGGTGTTGCAAGGGGTTACAGGCGGTTACAAGGGGTTAGAGGAGTTTACAAAAGGTTACGTGCGGCTACAAGGGATTACAGGGGCTTGCAGAGGATTACAGAAACCTTTTTTTTAGCTAGATTGTCGTTAGATACTCTTTCTTGGTTTATTTTGCATAAAAATCAGAGTTGAAGAAACCTCCCATTTTTGACGAAAACCATGGTCTAACCCCTTTGGAAAAATTTGAATTTTGCGTGTTGCATAAACAGATGTTTTTATGGTCTTCAATGTCTTCTTTTGTATCTAGAACGTCAGCAAACACTTTTTCTCGATCTATTTTTGATTAACGGAAAAGCTGAAAAAACTCTTAACTGTTTGACCAAATTCATGGCTATCCCCTTTAGAAAAATGCCAATTTCGCGTTTTTTTAAATGCAGTTTTTTATTGTCTAGAAAGGCTTGTTTTCTAACGAGAACGTCACCAAATACTTCTTTGTCGGTGTATTTCGTATAAAACGAAAGGTTAACAAAATTTAATTTTCTTTTAAAACCATAGTGTTTGGAAAAATGCAAATTCTCTTCGTTTTGAAACCGATGCTTTCATTGTCCAGAAACGCTTGTTTGCTACATAAAACGTCGAAAATCGCTTTTTCACGATTTATTTTCATGATCTATTACATTGGGATACAGGGGGTTACAAGGGGTTACAGGTAGTTACAAGGGGTTACATGAGGTTACAAGGGGTTAAATGAGCTTACAAGTGGTTACAGGGGGTTACAAGGGGTTATATGAGGTTACAAGGGGTTACAGTTAGTTACAAGGGGTTACATGAGGTTACAAGGGGTTACAGGAGGTTACAAGAGGTTACAGGGGGTTAAAAGGGGTTACAGGGGGTTAAAGGGGTTACATGAGGTTACAATGGGTTACAAGGGGTTACAAGGGGTTACATGAGGTTACAAGGGGTTACAGATAGTTACAAGGGGTTACATGAGGTTACAAGGGGTTACAGGAGGTTACAAGAGGTTACAGGGGGTTACAAGAGGTTATAGGGGGTTACAAGGGGTTACCTGAGGTTACATGGCGTTACTGGTAGTTACAAGGAGTTACATAAGGTTACAAGGGCTTACAGGGGGTTACAAGGGGTTACATGAGGTTCAAAGGGGTTACATGAGGTTAGAAGGGGTTATAGGAGGTTACACGAGATTACAGGGGGTTACAATGGGTTACATGAGGTTACAAGGGGTTACAGGTAGTTACAAGGTGTTACATGAAGTTACAATGGGTTAAAGGGGGGTTACAATGGGTTACAAGGGGTTACAGGAGCTTACAATGGGTTACAGGGGTTTAAAGGGGATTACAATGTGTTACAAGGGGCTACAGAGGGTTACAACGGGTTACAAGGGGATTACAAGGGGTTACAGGGGGTTACAAGAGGTTACAGGAGGTTACAAGGGGTTGGAAGGGGTTACAGGGGGTTACAAGGGCTTAACAGGGGGTTCTAAGGAGTCACAGGAGGTTTCAATTGGTTACAGGGGATTACAATGGGTTACAGGGGGTTACAAGTGGTTACAGAGGGTTACAATGGGTTACAGGGGGTTACAATGGGTTACTGGGGATTACAAGGGGTTACAAGTGGTTACAGAGGATTACAATGGGTTACAGGGGGTTACAATGGGTAAGGGGGTTACACGGGGTAAAAGGGGGTTACAATGGGTTACAGGGGGTTACAGGGGTTACATTGGGTTACAAGGGGTTTCAAGGGGATTACAAGGGGTTACATGAGGTTACAAGGGGTTACAGGGGTTTACAATGGGTTACATGAGGTTACAAGGGGTTACAAGGGTTTACATGAGGTTACACGGGGTTACAGGAGGTTACAGGAGGTTACATTGGGTTACATGGTCTTACAAGGGTTAGAGGGGGTTACAAGGGGTTACAGCAGGTTACAATGGATTACAGGGGGTACAGGAGGTTTCAATTGGTTACAGGAGGTTACAAGGGGGTACAGCAGGTTACAATGGGTTACATGGAGGTTATAATGGGTTACATGGGGTTACAAGGAGTTACAGGAGGTTACAATGGGTTACAGGGAGTTACAAGGGGTTACAGAGGGTGACAATGGGTTACAGGGGGTTACAATGGGTTAGGGGGTTACACGGGGTTATAAGCGGGTTACAATGGGTTACAGGGGGTTACATGGGGTTACAGGGGTTACATTGGGTTACATGGGGATTACAAGGTGTTACAGGAGGTTACAACGGATTACAGGGGTTTACAAGGGGTAACAGGGGGTTCTATGGGATTACAGTGGGTTCTAATGGGTTACATGAGGTTACAATTGGTTACAGGGGTTTACAAGGGTTTACATGTGGTTACAGAAGGTTACAATGGGTTACAGGGGGTTACAATGGGTTAGAGGAAGTTACAAGGGGTTACAGGGGGTTAGAAGTGGTTAGAGAGGGTTACAATGGGTTACTGTAGGTTACAATGGCTTACAGGGGATTACAAGTGGTTACAGAGGGTTACAATGGGTTACAGGGGGTTACAAGTGGTTACAGAGGGTCACAATGGGTTACTGGGGGTTACAAGGGACTACAGAGAGGTACAATGGGTTACAGTGGATTACAAGGGGTTGCAAGGGGATTACAAGGGGTTACAGGGGGCTACAAGGGGTTACAAGGGGTTACAGGGGGTTACAAGGGGGTTACAAGGGGTTACAGGAGGTTACACGGGGTTACAAGCAGTCATGTCCAATACTGTCGACATGGCACAAGTGGAAAAATACTTTCCACAACTTGTACGAGCGGACAAGTTGTCTCGACTCGACAGACGTAGCTGTCGAGTGGAAACTGCATCTCATTAGTTTACTAGGGACGGCAACTAAGTTGTCGAGTCGTACAAGTGGACAAGTTGTCTCGACCCGACAGACAGAGTTGTCGAGTGGAAAATGCATCTCATTAGTTATATTCATTGTTCTTTAAACAAAGATCCGACATAAGCCACGCGAAGGAACAAGCGTGCTACAAACGATCCGACATAAGCCACGCGAAGGAACAAGCGTGCTACACATTGTGTATGTCTCGTTCTATAAGCAAAGATCCGACATAGGCCACGCGAAGGAACAAGCGTGCTACACACTGTGTATGCATCGTTCTATAAGCAACGATCCGACATAAACCACGCGAAGGAACAAGCGTGCTACACATTGTGTATGCCTCCTTCTATAAGCAAAGATCCGACATAAGCCACGCGAAGGAACAAGCGTGCTGCACATTGTGTATGCCTCGTTCTATAAGCAAAGATCCGACATAAGCCACGCGAAGGAACAAGCGTGCTAAACACTGTGTATGCATCGTTCTATAAGCAAAGATCCGACATGAGCCACGCGAAGGAACAAGCGTACTACACTGCTGGAGGTGCTGATTCCCCTAACTGTATTTTATGTAGTACATGGTATTATACGCAGTTGTAAGTAATTTTAAGGCACACTTTATCAAACGAGTGTCTCCGGAGTTTATTTAACGCACAAAAGGTAAATAAGGCACGTCACTCTGCACATAACAGATCTCTACCACAGAATATTCTTTAAATATCACACATATCTTGGGAGACGTTAAGAAAAGCTGAAAACTTCCCCTTTATTTATCTACGATATTCCCCATTTTGCAATCAACTCCCCTACCATTTTTGGTGGGTGAGTTGGGTCATTTAATAACATCAGGTAGCATGGAAGTGGTGGCCGCAAGAAAGAACGGGGCGTGCGAGGGACACACGCCAGAGAATTAGGTCCCTCTTCCCTCGCGCGCCTCTCTCGCACGCTCCGCACTTCCATGCGCCTACTACTCACGCTAAAGGTCAGGCAATTATTGGTAAAAATAGCCTCCTTAAAATTTCGGTATAAATAAAAAAAAAACAAGGTTCATAGGTATGATGAAAATAATAGGAAAGACCTTTCGGGAGGACCCAATAAGAACCGTAAATGTTTTTGATGGGCCGAAAAAAATCAGTTCAAAAGTAGCACAGAATAGTTCTTAAACATACAAATAACTATTTCAGATTTCAGCTTGAGACGCATTTAGAAAGATCAATTATTGGGTTCTTCCTGTACGGGCTTTTACAAAGTGTTTGCAACATCTTCATTATGGTTGTCTAATAAGTATAGCATCAGGAAAAGAAAAAGCCATCTGTTCATATGCTTAGTAATATGAGAAAATCGTGAGAGCCATGAGAAGAGCTGCTCGCAGACCTCTGTGTTTACATCCTAAAGGGAAAACAACACAAAGGTCAATATAGTTAGTTCAGCGGGTCAGCAAGACAGATAGTGGAGTCAGGGCATCCAGTTGTACCTACCAGCCCTTATGGTTATTCCAGGCGGTTAGTACTATAATGTATTTTTAACAGATTCTTTGTCTAATATGGTCCTGGATAAAGTTACAGTACAAATAAAGATTGTTGTTCTTTTCAACCCAATTTGTTCTTCGCATGACTTTATTTACAGGATGGCGGACATAGTGTGTTTGAGCTGTAAGCCACAAACACTTCAATTTCAAAAGCCATAGTGGTGAAAGCAATGTTCTCATTCCTTATTAACAAAGTGCTCAATTTGTCAAGTTAGTCTACCTTTTGAAAACTTTTCCTTCAATTACCTTAATATTTTTTTCTTTGGTTACACAATTGTTATTTACCTGAAAATTGGCATTCTTGTAGGGATTGCAATTTTTCTTACACCATTTATCTGTGTGGTTCGCAAAGTGAAAGCGATCACACACAATGTCCATAGTGGCCATCGTTCTTGCATTATCACTTTAACACAAGAAGCCATGGATCTATTTGAGGAAGTGCATGACAATTGGGAACTAGAAGTGTGCAAAAAGTACCTCATGGTGTTCTAATAGTAGGTACATAACACTTAATGTGATAGAAATTTTCCAGTTGTTTTACAGTGCAATAAAAAGAAAATTGCAGTCATCTCATAGTACACACCAAACAAACAAAACAAGAAAACCAAATAAGGTCAAGCTTATCAACCAACCATTTTATTATCACAAAACCCTTCACTGTTTCATATATCACAGAGTTCCAAAACAAATTTTAGTCTTTGCTTCTCTCTTTGTAACCATTGAACTACTCAATGAAGGTAATACAATTTTAAAAACAAAGAACACTCATCTCTTTGGGCTTACAATATCATTTTCTAAATAAAATGGCTTGTTTGAACTGATGTCTTTTCCATCACTGTCACAAATTAAACTAACCACCCACATAACTCACTATCCAACAACAGAAACATCTTTTACTTAATTTTGGAGAAAATATCACCAAATGTACAACTCCCAGAACAGGGTCAATCAATACAAAAATCAAATACAACTACATAACATTTCACTGGATTACTTTCAGATTATCTAAGAGATGACAATTTTTGCTAAAAACAAAACCCCATTTTAACTCCACTGAAGATTTTTTCCACACCAAAACAGCAAGGCTCTCCCCCCCCCCCCCCCCCCATAGTCTTTAGACGTATTGTCTACAATAACATCACTACTATCACCACTGGTTTCTCAAATGAGATGCTTCTTCAACACATGAAACTTCTTCTTTTAAAAGGAATTAGGTACTCTACAAAACCAGTGAGCATATTAGCTTAAAATTAAAAAAAACTTCACACTTTGATTTCTGTTTTTTACAAGGTTTGTACTCAAGAGGCAAATCCCATCTCATAAGGTTAGCAGTAGCAGTCCACTTACTGCTAACCTTTTGGAACAATTATGAGAAATCTGCCATGACCAGAAGTTCTGACAAAGAACCAGAATCAGTGAATTATGCCTGCAACCCAGGGCCATCTGATATATATAACAAACAAATTTTTGACATTAACATAGCTTCTGCTAGTTATGAATACATCCTTCATGCAGATGCATGCCTCAACACAAAAACCTTCCCTAACATTGCTTGCTTTTCAAAGGTACACTTATTCCACAAACAACCTCTACCAGAATCTGTTCATGAGTAGACAACATTTGTTCAACGGCTGGCACGAGTGGGGATTCACATGGAGGCATATACAAATGCCTATGATAACAATGATACAGAAAGGTATTATAATAATATTTACTTCATAAAGCACACAGCAACCTGCAAAGAAAATAAATTTCTTTCCTCTACTCTGCTTCCTGTAACCTTAATGTAAATATTCCACATTAGAAACAATTTCATCCATTACTGAGGGTCATTATATGTTTATTAGTTTCTTGCTGCTTAGTGATGTTATTTCAACACCTATACATTCATTGTCCACAACAACGTTCTGCCGGTCAGTATATTCCATTTGCAAACTTATCATCCACATAGTGGTCTCCCTTTTTTCAACATGAAATAAAACAATGTTCTTACACTAATTTTGTCTACCGTTAAAATATCTTTCCGACATAATCATATTGTTGTTACTGATTACTTATGTTTACATCAAAGCCCCAAATATTCCAGAATCACTTACATACCCTTGTCAAACTCACTAAGGCCTTTTTTTCTCTCCTTCCACAGCACAAAACATATAGATGAATACAAACAAAGAAAAGCAACCACAACTAATGGAGCAAAAAGAATGAGATCTCAATAATAATTACAGGTGCATTACATCATGAATATGTTTTTGTTAGGGCTCTTTTTAACTCTCTTTTATAATTGGAACAATGTTTAGTATTACTGGCTTTGTCGATAATAGAGGAACTTATATTGTTTTCAAATGTTATGTTCATTGTCTCCCATATAGAAAAGTCATTTTCCACTGATCAAAATTCCATATTTTACAAATACACTTTTGTCGCTTAAAAGACACAATGCAATCAGCCTTTAATCATATTAACAATTCAATAAAATTTTAATGTGCAACCTACATCCTTGATATTATAGAATGATACATCACAAACAAAATTAATACAACAACAGAGCAAATACAAAACTTGCTAGTTTGAAACAAGCATTGCAGTATTTCAAAATAAAAAAGGTCATCATCATGTCATATTCATGTCAATAGACTTCCTGCATAGTTGTAACTTTGTGTGCGTGAAATTACTTCTAAATCAAAGATCCCTTCCATACAATGATAAAGAAGGAAACCAGTGCGATTTTTTTTAACCCCTTGTGACCCTTTTAAAGTTGATGCTCCAGTTTTTCCACTAAAACCAATCAACCAATCATCAGGCATGTTTTGCAGGTTTTGGAAAGACAAATAAAATAAAATAAAAGTTTTAGGTTATCACTACAAAGAATATAAGTTAACAAACTTATCTTGCATTTTGCAATAAATAACTCCATTTGTAGTGAGTAGGATTGATCACTAAAGGGACCCTTCCAAATGTACCCCTAACAGTTTCATCCCAGGTGAACAGCCACATTCCCCTGGAATAATGGAGACCCTTTGTGAAAAGGCGTTCAAGAGAGCTTTCAAGTCAAATGGCTGCTAAAATTCTTATATAAGCATGAGCAAGCTGAAAAAATTAATTTTTAAAATAGCAAAAAAATTCGTAGCCTCTTCTTTTAACAAAATTAAATGAATAGGGTTTTACTGCCTGATTAAGCTGCGTTTTTGCATGGCCCAGAATGCTGGTTATTTCAATAAAGCAAATGAACCCTATTATTTTTTTAATCAGTTTTAAAAAGAATTGCCTCAAAAATAGATAAACACGTAATGTTAAGTTATTTACTGTTGTTCAACAAACGCCTTGAATTTGTTTTTTTTTTATCTCCATCCAAAATTTCCACGTGCACAAGCCAAGCCAACTCGTTAAAAATTTGCAGCATTTGCATATTACCACAGAGGAAAACCTAACCTCAAATCACTGTCTGAAATTAAAAGCACCGCAAGCTATGAAACATGGATCATGCATCATTCTTCTCTGAATAGGTGTATACCTCCATAACAGGAGACCGGTCGGTTGTAGCTCGAATCCATGAATACGTATAAAGCTTCACTTTTGAAATATTAAATTTATTACCCCTAACTATAATAAGCGAAACCTTATCCCTCCTTAAAATTTCTTACCTCATTCCGACATTGGTGCCTTCGCAAACAAACAGAGCTGGTTTTCCACATACTTTACAGTACGCCATATTTGTCACTTATTTTTCAGGAGCAACTCGCACCAAGCCTCGCTCGTCAATGTTTTGCAACCCAAAATGGCGACGTATCTCACCAATTTCAAAGTAGTTCAAAACCAATGTCCAGTCCTGTCCAAAACTGACCAATGTCCTAACACAACTTCACATCAAACTCTACCTTGTATCTTCCAATCTCCATAACAGTACTATATTTAAACGCAATACAGTCGACAAAATCGCTTCAGTTCATGCATGTAAGTTCACCACGCCACCCAATTGAATCTTCACCTACAGTGTGTGTGTTTGCACTTCATTTTATTGCCCAGTACATAAAATGCAGGTCCTCTCGTATAAAAACAACACAAGCAAGACAAATTCTAAGTTCACTGAAGGACGTGTATGTGTTGACTGGACAGCTCATGTCGGTAATAACAAGCACTTTCCATGACTTTCTCCACTCCATTGTACGAATGGTACTACAACCCGACTTAAAACACACACCGTGTCTTGCCAACAAGACAACCTCATAAATTTTTAAGTCTCCTTAAAGAGATGCAAATATCCACTCTACATTTCACTCTGTTGGGTGGACAAACATTTTCTCCACTCGTACGGCACGTACGACTTCACTACCATTACACGGGGTCTCTCAGTTGCCAACAAGACAAGCTACAAAATTTCCAAGTCTCCTTAATGAGATGCAAAAGTCCACTCGACAGTTCACTCTGTCTACTGGACAAGGACTTTGTCCACTCGTACGGCTCGTACGACTCAACTACCATTACACGGGGTCTCTTGCCAACAAGACAAGCGACAAAATTTCTAAGTCTCCTTAATGAGATGCAAAAGTCCACTCGACAGTTCACTCTGTCGGGTGGACAAGCACTTTGTCCACTCGTACGGCTCGTACGACTCGATTACCATTGCACGGGGTCTCTTGCAACAAGACAAGCTACAAAATTTCTAAGTCTCTTTAATGAGACGCAAAAGTCCACTCGACAGTTCACTCTGTCTACTGGACAAGCACTTTGTCCACTCGTACGGCTCGTACGACTCGACTACCATTGCACGGGGTTTCTTGCCAACAAGACAAGCAACAAAATTTCCAAGTCTCCTTAATGAGATGCAAAAGTCCACTCGACAGTTCACTCTGTCTACTGGACAAGCACTTTGTCCACTCGTACGACTCGTACGACTCGATCACAATTGCACGGGGTCTCCTGCAACAAGACAAGCGACAAAATTTCCAAGTCTCCTTAATGAGATGCAAAAGTCCACTCGACAGTTGACTCTGTCGGGTGGACAAGCACTTTGTCCACTCGTACGGCTCGTACGACTCAATTACCATTGCACGGGGTCTCTTGCAACAAGACAAGCTACAAATATTCTAACTCTCCTTAATGAGACACAAAAGTCCACTCGACAGTTGACTCTGTCGGGTGGACAAGCACTTTGTCCACTCGTACGACTCGTACGACTCGACTACAATTACACGGGGTCTCTTGCTAACAAGACAAGCGACAAAATTTCTAAGTCTCCTTAATGAGATGCAAACGTCCACTCGACAGTTCACTCTGTCTACTGGACAAGCACTTTGTCCACTCGTACGGCTCGTACGACTCGATTACCATTGCACGGGGTCTCTTGCAACAAGACAAGCTACAAAATTTCTAAGTCTCCTTAATGAGACGCAAAAGTCCACTCGACAGTTGACTCTGTCGGGTGGACAAGCACTTTGTCCACTCGTACGACTCGTACGACTCGACTACAATTACACGGGGTCTCCTGCAACAAGACAAGCGACAAAATTTCCAAGTCTCCTTAATGAGATGCAAAAGTCCACTCGACAGTTCACTCTGTCGGGTGGACAAGCACTTTGTCCACTCGTACGGCTCGTACGACTCGATTACCATTGCACGGGGTCTCTTGCAACAAGACAAGCTACAAAATTTCTAAGTCTCCTTAATGAGACGCAAAAGTCCACTCGACAGTTCACTCTGTCTACTGGACAAGCACTTTGTCCACTCGTACGACTCGTACGACTCGACTACAATTACAAGGGGTCTCCTGCAACAAGACAAGCGACGAAATTTCCAAGTCTCCTTAATGAGATGCAAAAGTCAACTCGACAGTTCACTCTGTCGGGTGGACAAGCACTTTGTCCACTCGTACGGCTCGTACGACTCGATTACCATTGCACGGGGTCTCTTGCAACAAGACAAGCTACAAAATTTCTAAGTCTCCTTAATGAGATGCAAAAGTCCACCCGACAGTCCACTCTGTCTACTGGACAAGCACTTTGTCCACTCGTACGGCTCGTACGACCTCGACTACCATTGCACGGGGTTTCTTGCCAACAAGACAAGCGACAAAATTTCTAAGTCTCCTTAATGAGATGCAAAAGGCCACTCGACAGTTCACTCTGTCTACTGGACAAGCACTTTGTCCACTCGTACGGCTCGTACGACCTCGACTACCATTGCACGGGGTTTCTTGCCAACAAGACAAGCGACAAAATTTCTAAGTCTCCTTAATGAGATGCAAAAGTCCACTCGACAGTTCACTCTGTCTACTGGACAAGCACTTTGTCCACTCGTACGGCTCGTACGACTCAACTACCATTACACGGGGTCTCTTGCCAACAAGACAAGCGACAAAATTTCTAAGTCTCCTTAATGAGATGCAAAAGTCCACTCGACAGTTCACTCTGTCGGGTGGACAAGCACTTTGTCCACTCGTACGGCTCGTACGACTCGATTACCATTGCACGGGGTCTCCAGCAACAAGACAAGCGACAAAATTTCCAAGTCTCCTTAATGAGATGCAAAAGTCCACTCGACAGTTCACTCTGTCCACTCGTATCGTGTCGACAGTATTGGACAACCCTCGTTACAAGGGGTTACAGGGGCTTACAAGGGATTACAAGTTGTTGAAAGGGGTTACAGGAGCTTACAAAGGGTTACAGGGGGTTACAGGAGGTTACATTGGGTTACATGGTGTTACAAGGGTTACAGGGAGTTACAAGTTGTTACAGGAGGTTACAGGCGGTTACAAGGAGTTACAGTGGGTTACAAGGGGTTACAACAGGTTACAATGGGTTACAGGGGTTACAGTGGGTTCCAAGGGGATCCAGAAGGTTACAAGGGGTTACAGCAGGTTACAATGGGTTACAGGGGGCTACAAGGGGTTATAGGCGGTTACAAGGGATTACAAGTTGTTGAAAGGGGTTACAGGAGTTTACAAAGGGTTACAGGGGGTTACAGGAGGTTACATTGGGTTTCAGGGGGTTACATGGTGTTACAAGGGTTACAGGGAGTTGCAAGTTGTTACGGGAGGTTACAGAGAGTTACAAGGGGTTACATGAGGTTACAAGGGGTTACTTGAGGTTACAAGGGGTTACAAAAGGTTACAAGAGGTTACAGGGGGTTATATGAGGTTACAAGGGGTTACATGAGGTTACTAGGGGTTACAGGTAGTTACAAGGGGTTACATGAGGTTACAAGGGGTTAAATGAGGTTACAAGGGCTTACAGGGGGTTACAAGAGGTTACAGGGGGTTACAACGGGTTACATGAGGTTACAAGGGGTGACAGGTAGTTACAAGGGGTTACATGAGGTTACAAGGGGTTACAGGATGTTACAATGGGTTACAGGGGGGTTACAATAAGTTACAAGGGGTTATTGGAGGTTACAATGGGTTACAGGGGTTTACAAGGGGTTACAATGTGGTACAAGGGGCTACAGATGGTTACAATGGGTTACAAGGGGATTACAAGGGGTTACAGGGGGTTACAAGAGGTTACAGGAGGTTACAAGTGGTTGTAAGGGGTTACAGGGGGCTACAAGGGGTTACAGGGGGTTCTAAGGGGTTACAGGTTTCAATTGGTTACAGGGGATTACAAGGGGTTACAGGGGGTTACAAGTGGTTACAGAGGGTTACAATGAGTCACAGGGGGTTACAATGGGTTAGGGGGTTACACGGGGTTATAAGGGGATTACAATCTTTTACAGGGGGTTACATGGGGTTACAGGGGTTACATTGGGTTACAAGGGGATTACAAGTGGTTACAGGAGGTTACAATGGATTACAGGGGGTTACAAGGAGTTAAAGAGGGTTCTATGGGATTACAGGGGGTTCTAATGGGTTACATGAGGTTACAATGGGTTACATGGTGTTACAAGGGTTACAGGGGGTTAAAAGGGGTTACAGCAGGTTACAATGGGTTACATGGGGTACAGGAGGTTTCAAGGGGTTACAGGAGGTTACAATGGGTTACAGCAGGTTACAATGGGTTACAGGGGTGTTACAAGGAGTTACAGGAGGTGACAATGAGTTACAGGGGGTTACAAGGTGTTACAGGTTACAATGGGCTACAAGGGGCTACAAAGGGTTACATGGGGTTACGGGGGGTTACAAGGGGTTACATGGGGTTACAGAAGGTTACAATTGGTTACAGGGGTTACAAGAGGTTACAGGAGATTACAAGGGGTTCCAAGGGGTTACGGGAGGTTACAATGGGTTACAAGAGGTTACAGGGGGTTCTAAGGGGTTACAGAGGGTTGTAAGGGGTTACAGGAGGTTACAATGGGTTACAGGAAATTACAAGGGGTTACAGGGGGTTACAAGTCGTTACAGAGGGTTACAGGGGGTTACAAGGGGTTACAGGTAGTTACAAGGGGTTACATGAGGTTACAATGGGTTACAGGGGATTACAAGGGGTTACAGGAAATTACAAGTGGTTACAGAGGGTTCCAATGGGTTACATGGGGGTTTCAATGGGTTACCGGGGAGGCAAGGTGTTACAGGAGGTTACAATGGGTTACAAGGGGCTACAGAGGGTTACAATGGGTTACAAGGGAATTACAAGGTGTTATAGGGGCTTACAAGAGATTACAAGTTGTTGAAAGGGGTTATAGGAGGTTACAAAGGGTTACAGGGGGTTACAGGAGGTTACATTAAGTTTCAGGGGGTTACATGGTGTTACAAGGGTTACAGGGAGTTACAAGTTGTTACAGGAGGTTACAGGGGTTTAGAAGAAGTTACAGGGGGTTAAAAGACGTTTTAGCAAATTACAATGGGTTACCGGGGTTTTAGGAGGTTACAAGGGGTGACAGCATGTTACAATGGGTTACAGGGGGTACAGGGGGTTTCAAGGGGTTAAAGGAGGTTACAAGGGGTAACAGCAGGTTACAATGGGTTACAGGGGGTTACAAGGGGTTACAGGAGGTTACAATGGGTTACAGGGGGTTACAAGGGGTTACATGAGGTTACAAGGGGTTACATGAGGTTACAAGGGGTTACATGAGGTTACAAGGGGTTACAGGAGGTTACAAGTGGTTACATGAGGTTACAAGGGGTTACAGGTAGTTACAAGGGGTTACATGAGGTTACAAGGGGTTACATGAGGTTACAAGGGCTTACAGGAGGTTACCACGGGTTACAGGGGGTTACAAGCAGATACAGGGGGTTCTAAGAGGTTACAGGAGGTTACAATGGGTTACGGGGGTTTACACGGGGTGACAGAGGGTTACAAGTGGTTACAGAGGGTCACAGGGGGTTACAAGGGGTTACTGGTAGTTACAAGGGGTTACATGAGGTTACAATGGGTTACAGGGGATTACAAGGGGTTACAGGGGGTTACAAGGAATTACAAGGTGTTACAGGGGGATCTAAGAGGTTACAGGATGTTACAATGGGTTACCGGGGATTACAATGGGTTACAGGGGGTTACACGTGGTTACAGAGGGTCACAGGGGGTTAGAAGGGGTTACATGTAGTTACAAGAGGTTACATGACGTTGCAATGTGTTACAGGGGGTTAAAAGGAATTACAAGGGGTTACAGGGGGTTATAAGGGGTTACAGGGGCTTACAAGGGATTACAAGTTGTTGAAAGGGGTTACAGGAGCTTACAAAGGGTTACAGGGGGTTACAGGAGGTTACATTAGGTTACATGGTGTTACAAGGTTGACAGTTAGTTACAAGTTGTTACAGGAGGTTACAGAGTGTTACAAGTGGTTACAAAAAGTTACAAAGGGTTACAGGGGGTACAGGGGGTTCCAAGGAATACAGGAGGTTACAAGGGGTTACAGCAGGTTAATATGGGTTACAGGGGGTTACAAGGGATTTCAAGTTGTTTAAAGGGGTTACAGGAGGTTACAAAGGGTTACAGGGGCTTACAGGAGGTTACATTGGGTTTCAGGGGGTTACATGGTGTTACAAGGGTTACATTGAGTTACAAGTTGTTACATTAGGTTACAGGGGGTTACAAGGAGTTACAGGGGGTTACAAGGGGTTACAGCATGTTACAATTGGTTACAGGGGTACAGGGGGTTTCAAGGGGTTAAAGGAGTTTACAAGGGGTAACAGCAAGTTACAATGGGTTACATTGGCGTGACAATGGGTTACATTGGGTTACAAGGGGTTACATCAGGTTACAATATGTTACAGGGGGTTACAAGGGGTTAAAGGAGGTTGCAATGGGTTACAGGGAGTTACAATGGGTTACAGGGGGTTACAAGGGGTTACATGAGGATACAAGGGGTTACAGGAGGTTACAAGAGGTTACAGGGGGTTACATGAGGGTACAAGGGGTTACATGAGGTTACAAGGGGTTACAGGAGGTTACAAGAGATTACAGGGGGTTACAAGGGGTTACATGAGGTTACAAGGGCTTACAGGTGGTTAGAAGAGGTTACAGGGGGTTACAAGGGGTTACCAGGGGTTACATGAGGTTACAGCGGGTTACAGGTAGTTACAAGGGGTTACAGGATATTACAATGGGTTACAGGGGGGTTACAATGGGTTACATGGGTTTACAAGGGGTTACAATGTGTTACAAGGGGCTACAGATGATTAGAACTGGTTACAAGGGGATTACAAGGGGTTACTGGGGGTTACAAGAGGTTAAAGGAAGTTACAAGGGGTTGCAAGGGGTTACAGGGGGCTTCAAGGGGTTACAGGGGGTTCTAAGGGGTTAGAGGTTTCAATTGGTTACAGGGGATTACAAGGGGTTACAGGGGGTTACAAGTGGTTACAGAGGGTTACAATGGGTTACAGGGGGTTACAATGGGTTAGCGGGTTACACGGGGTTATAAGGGGTTACAATGGGTTACAGGGGTTACATGGGGTTAAGGGGGTTACGTGGGGATTACAAGGGGTTACAGGAGGTTACAACGGATTACATGGGGTTTCAAGGGGTTACAGGGAGTTCTATGGGATTACAGGGGGTTCTAATGGGTTACATTAGGTTACAATGGTTACAGGGGATTACAAGGGTTTACATGTGGTTACAGAAGGTTACAATGGGTTACAGGGGGTGACAATGGATTACAGGGGATTACAAGGGGTTACAGGGGGTTACAAGTGGTTAGAGAGGGTTACAATGGATTACAGGGGATTACAAGTGGTTACAGAGGGTTACAATGGGTTACAGGGGGTTACAAGTGGTTACAGAGGGTTACAATGGGTTACAGGGGGTCACAATGGGTTACAAGGGACTACAGAGAGTTACAATGGGTTACAGGGGATTACAAGGGGTTACAAGGGGATTACAAGGGTTTACAGCGGGCTACAAGGGGTTACAGGGTTTTACAAGGGGGTTTCAAGGGGTTACAGGGGATTACAACCGGTTACAGGAGGTTACAAGAAGTTAGAGGAGGTTACAGGGGGTTACAATGGGTTATAGGGGGTTACAAGGGATTACAAGTTTTTGAAAGTGGTTACAGGAGGTTACAAAGGGTTTCAGGGGGTTACATTGTGGTACAAGGGTTACAGGGAGTTACAAGTTGTTAGAGGAGGTTACAGGGCGTTACAAGGAGTTACAGGGGGTTTTCAAGTGGTTACAGCAGGTTACAATGGGTTACAGGGGGTACATGGGGTGTCAAGGGGTTAAAGGATGTTACAAGGGGTAACAGCAGGTTACAATGGGTTACGGGGGGCTTACAATGGGTTACAAGGGGTTACATGAGGTTACAATGGGTTACAGGGAGTTACAAGGGGTTACAGGGCGTTACAAGGGGTTAAAAGAGGTTACAATGGGTTACAATGGGTTACAGGGGGTTACAAGGGGTTACAGGAGGCTACGATGGGTTACAGGAGGTTACAAGCGGGTTACAGGGGGTTACAAGGGGTTACAGGAGGTTACAAGTGGTTACAAGGGGTTACATGAGGTTACAAGAGATTAGAGGGGGTTACAAGTGGTCACAGGAGGTTACGATGGGTTACAGGGGGTTACAAGAGATTACAGAGGGTTACAAGGGGTTACAGGAGTTTACAGGGGGTTACATGGTGTTGCAAGGGGTTACAGGCGGTTACAAGGGGTTGCAGGAGGTTACAAAGGGTTACAGGGTGCTGCAAGGGATTACTTTGGCTTACAGAGGATTACAGAAACCTTTTTTTTAGCTAGATTGTCGTTAGATACTCTTTCTTGGTTTATTTTGCATAAAAATCAGAGTTGAAGAAATCTCCCATTTTTGACGAAAACCATGGTCTAACCCCTTTGGAAAAATTTGAATTTTGCGTTTTGCAGAAACAGATGTTTTTATGGTCTTCAAAGTCTTCTTTTGTGTCTAGAACGTCAGCAAACACTTTTTCTCGATCTATTTTTGATAAACGGAAAAGCTGAAAAAACTCTTAACTGTTTGACCAAATTCATGGCTATCCCCTTTAGAAAAATGCCAATTTCGTGTTTTTTTAAATGCAGTTTTTTATTGTCTAGAAAGGCTTGTTTTCTAACGAGAACGTCACCAAATACTTTTTTGTCGGTGTATTTCGTATAAAACGAAAGGTTAACAAAATTTAATATTCTTTTAAAACCATGGAGTTTGGAAAAATGCAAATTCTGTGCGTTTTGAAACCGATGTTTTCATTGTCCAGAAACGCTTGTTTGCTACATAAAACGTCGAAAATCGCTTTTTCACGATTTATTTTCATGATCTATTACATGGGGATACAGGGGGTTACAAGGGGTTACAGGTAGTTACAAGGGGTTACATGAGGTTACAAGGGGTTACAGGGGGTTACAAGGGGTTACATGAGGTTACAAGGGGTTACAGATAGTTACAAGGGGTTACTTGAGGTTACAAGGGGTTACAGGGGGTTACAAGGGGTTTCATGAGGTTACAAGGGGTTACAGATAGTTACAAGGGGTTACATGAGGTTACAAGGGGTTACAGGAGGTTACAAGTGGTTACATGAGGTTACAAGGGGTTACAGGTAGTTACAAGGGGTTACATAAGGTTACAAGGGGTTACAGGGGCTACAAGGGGTTACATGAGGTTACAAGGGGTTACAGGAGGTTACAAGTGGTTACATGAGGTTACAAGGGGTTACAGGTAGTTACAAGGGGTTACATAAGGTTACAAGGGGTTACCGGGGTTACAAGGGGTTACAGGGGGTTACAAGGGGTTACAGGGGTTTACAAGGGGTTACATGAGGTTACAAGGGGTTACATGAGGTTACAAGGGGTTACAGGTAGTTACAAGGGGTTACATGAGGTTACAAGGGGTTAAATGAGGTTACAAGGAGTTACAGGGGGTTACAAGGGCTTACAGGGGGTTACAATGGTTACATGAGGTTACAAGGGGTTACAGGTAGTTACAAGGTGTTACATGAGGTTACAAGGGGTTACAGGAGGTTACAATGGGTTACAGGGTGGTTACAATGGGTTACAAGGGGTTACAGGAGGTTACAATGGGTTACAGGGGTTTACAAGGGGTTACAATGGGTTACAAGGGGCTACAGAGGGTTACAACGGCTTACAAAGGGATTACAAGGGGTTACAGGGGGTTACAAGAGGTTACAGGAGGCTACAAGGGGTTGCAAGGGGTTACAGGGGGTTACAAGGGGTTACAGGGGGTTCTAAGGGGTTACAGGAGGTTTCATTGGTTACAGGGAATTACAAGGGGTTACAGGGGGTTACAAGTGGTTACAGAGGGTTACAATGGGTTACAGGGGGTTACAATGGGTTACAGGGGATTACATGGGGTTACAAGGGGTTACTGAGGATTACAATGGGTTACATGGGGTTACAATGGGTTTGGGGGTTACACGTGGTTATTAGGGGGTTACAATGGGTTACAGGGGGTTACAGGGGTTACATTGGTTTACAAGGGGTTACAAGGGGATTACAAGGGGTTACATGAGGTTACAAGGGGTTACATGAGGTTACAAGGGGTTACATGAGGTTACAAGGGGTTACTGGAGGTTACAAGAGATTACAGGGGGTTAGAAGAGGTTACATGAAGTTACAAGGGGTTACAGGGGGTTACACGGGGTTACAGGGGGTTACAATAGGTTACATGAGGTTACAAGGGGTTACAGGTAGCTACAAGGGGTTACATGAGGTTACACGGGGTTAGAGGAGGTTACAAGAGATTACAGTGGGTTATAAGGGGTTACAGTGGGTTACAAGGGGTTACATGAGGTTACAAGGGGTTACATGAGGTTACAAGGGGTTACATGAGGTTACAAGGGGTTACAGGAGGTTACAAGAGATTACAGGGGGTTACAAGGAGTAACATGAGGTTACAATTGGTTACAGGAAGTTACAAGGGGTTGCATGAGGTTACAAGGGGTTACAGGTGATTACAATAAGTTTAGAGGTTTTGTCGAGAAAGTTTAACTTTAATCTTAACCCTTCGCGATGTACTGCGATACACTTTTCTTTTTGTAAGATTTTCCACCTGTCGCAGTAGATTGGAGAATTGTTTAGGTCATTTTGCCATGGTGGGAAACAGTTCTGGATGGCAACAAAACGAAAACGTCACTTAAAAAGTGAATTCGCACTGTTTCAAGCTTATTTAATTTCATTGAATTTTTAAAGTTGTGTTCACCTACATTAAAAGAGCGTGTGAAATTAGGAAGTTTCACTTCGCAGTTGTGCAACGACGGCTAAGAAATTTACACTAATAAAGCGTGATGCACGTGCAAAGTTGTTGTTTTTGTAACACAAGCCTACTGCTTGGTTGGCGTTGTCGTTGCTTTTAAGCTCTCAATTTTTGCGATCCAGACATTTTGCCACCATGATAACGTAAGGTCACACTTGTCCTCTCTGTTTACCATACAGTAAGGAATATTTGGTTGAAAATGATTAAATTTTTCTCACTGTTTCTTAATGCAGCTTCAGATCTTTAGAACAGCCATCCTTGAGGCGATTAAAACGCTTTTGGAAGCGAGAAAAAAGCATCCGGAAGAAATTTCCATGCGCCATCAAGAGGGTAAGAGTAACTTAAACAATCCCTTATTTAAAGAAGTAATCTGGCCTAGTTGTTGTTGTACTACTCGTGTTACCGTCTCTATTCCACGGTCTTTGTTTTACAGAGTTTAAAACTCAATCATATTGGGCGAATTCATGAGACGAGAAGCTTTTTTGGTGATTTTGTTCTTTTCTTTTAGTCTAAGAACTTTTCTTTCGTGGAGGAGATTTTTTAAAGCGTATCACATTTACGTCGACGCCGAACAGCATTGCACGTGCATCACGCCTTTTGGTACATTTCTTTAAGCTAGAACAGATACAACAACTCCCAACATTGTTTTGTCGTGCCCAGATTAGCGTATTAGTTTTTTGCGAGGCTTGCCGTTTATTGTAAAATTTTTTCGTTTTGTTAATAAATACATTGTTGTTGGTGGTTGTGTTCATTGTTGAACCAACAGTGTTGGGCCAACAATGTTGGGATTTGTTGCGTCCGTTTGCAAGTAGCTAAAAGTTGTTTTCAAACTTTGCGCAACAACTCCCACCAACATGCAACAGGGTGTGCAAACGGACGCAACATGTAAGATCCAACAATTTTGAGTCCGTTTACACGGGGCTTTACTGTCGACGTGAAACCTTCCCGTTTTCATGTTCTTTTTATTATATGTTTTTCAAGAAATTCAGTGAGCATGTGAGAATACAAAGAAAGAAACGTGTTTTTTTATTTCCCCACCTCGCCTCTTGGGCTAGCGGTCATTTATCCCACGCGGTTTTATTTTCATACGCGCTTTCTTAGATCTCTTAAGCCTCGTGCAAACGGACACAACATTGTTGGATGTTGCATGTTGCGTTCGTTTGCACACCCTGTTGCAAGTTGTTGTGCAAAGTTTGAAACTGGTTAAACTTTTAGCTACGTTTTTAAACTGAAAGGCAACATTGTTGGAGTTTTTGGCCCACAATGATGCGTCCGTTTGCACGAGGCTTTAAGAAAAAATAGAGTGTCTGTTAAAAGACTACAGTCGGACTTCCATGTGTGACCTCCTCTCTAAGCGACCACCTGTCTAAAACGCCAAAATTTTCCCAATCGAACCCCTGTAATGAGAACCTATCGTAAACGACCCAGCTCTCATTAGCAAGAGCGACCACGTTTTGTCTTGACAGTTTTCGACTGTCTTTAACCTCTTGTAAGCAACCATATTGGTCTCTTTGGTCGCTGTTTGTTCTACACCACTCAGAATGTACGAGTAACTTTCAGTGACTACATGGAACTATTACAAGAATCAAACTATTATACGCAACGTGCAAATTGCGATCAATTAAGTCGCTGCCAAGAGGTAGATGTGTCGGGACTTCTTCTCGAAAGAGACACCTTTAGTTTGATTCTTGTAAGCGACCATGAAATCTTCACATTTGGTTGGTCGCTTCTGGGAAATTTTACAGCCGACAGCCGAGATTTCGAGACGCCAAGGAGTGTGAGAAATGAGCGCAGAAATTCCATACTGATGACCCGTGACCACTCAGATCTTGGTAGTGCTTCTTTTGTTGGGCCGGGTGAGAAATTTTGCTTCAACCAATCAGAAGCACTAAAAAGATGCACATCATCTGTATAGAATTTTCGCTCTCGTTTCTCAGACGTCATTTCGCGGGGAAACCAATGAAAGGCTGGGTCACGAAATGCTGATTTCTCAGGCCAGAGGTTCTACGGTAGGAGATAAATTTGTTTGACATGTTACATCTTGTTGTTTTTGGACAGTGTTTGGCCGTGCTTTCTAGCTATTCCAGTATGATGTGTCGAGTGCGCCTGTGTCTGTTCATTTACCAGTGTCAAGATTTCTTGCAGGTCAGTGTATATTAGAGAGCTTTAAGGTGATCTAACACGCGACGATTCGTAACGACGATTTTTAGCGCAACAAAGCGTTGCAACATTGTTAGGACATTGTTTCGAATTGTTCCAACATTCTTCCAACATTGTAACGCTGTGTTGCGTTAAAATCGTCGTTGCGAATTGTCTGGTGTAACATCACCTTTAGATTCTATGTCGTGGACGACAACGAGACATGCTCAGTACTAAGTATTGCTCGCGCGTTAACCAGGGACTTAAAGATTCAACGACGCGACGGCCACGAGAACGTCGCTTAAAAAAGTGTATTTGCGTTCTTTCAGTCTTTATAGGGATTATTCGTACCCAATGACTTTGTCAAATGTAGGCGAACCCTCCTGAAGCTGAATTTCAAGAGACCATATCCAAGCTCTGAAAGAGAATAAAATTTCGTCGTTGCTTGTTTACGTCCTCCATAAAACACGAAATTAGGTATTTTCACGTCGTAGTCGTGCAAAAACGGGAAAGAAATGTACAAAAAAGTGTGATGCACGTGCAAAGCTGTTGTTTTGCTTATAAAACCTATTGTTTTTTTGACTTTCTCGTCGCCGTCCGCGTCGTTGGATCTTAAAGTCCCTATTTTGGCGGGAAAACGTGGTAGCCGCCGTCATTCTAATACGAGTTTTAGCGAGAACAAAGCGAGAATTTCGTAGCGGCGAAAACAAGTTATCCTAATGTTAGGAATTTTATTATTTAGCTAATTTTTGTGCTGAAAATAAAAAGTATCTATTTTTAGAGAATAGGCAAGAAAACTTAAAATGAAATCTCGTCCTCGTCCTTAAACCTGAAGCTCTCTGTGGCTCTATTGCTCGCAATTTTGTGCCAGTTTCGTGTGATTATCGGGATCTCTGATTGTTTTACTAGATTGAAAACGTGATAGCCGTCTTCATTGTACTAGGAGTTAAGGCAGAAATCTCGTAGTGGGGGAAACAAGTTATCAAAACTTAGACGTTTCATTATACGGAAGACCTTAGATAACAACGACTGAAGCCAGATTGGACACCTTATGAATTTTACACAACGCACTATTTCCGTAATGGAATGAATGAGGCTATAATAGCTGAAGAAACCAAAACTACAGAGCTCCAGTTATGGATAGAACACAGTCGAGAGTTAAGCACTGATCTACACTGATTAGGGTTAAGCACTGAACTGAAAACGGTTAGCTTTCAAATATTGTAATGGGGTACGGCATAAGAACATGACTGTATATTTTAAAAATTACTGGATTTGGCAGCTAGTCCTCGATGGTGTAGTGGATATGGATGTAGGCTATAAAGCAAGTGACCCGGTTTCAAAGCATCACAGTGGAGTTTTTCTATTTCATTTTTATATTACACAGTAAAGTTGGACTTAAGTTGTTCTTCATGTAATTTTACTGAAAGAAACAATCTGGTTTAGGTCGTTGTTATCTAAGGTCTTCCTCATTATATTGCGATTGGGAGACGGCTAAACTTCCTTCAATAAAATTAGCAGTGCTAACTGTTCTGGTGAAAAAAGTGCAATGAAGCGTTGCGCGGCTTGTATTTTTTTAGTATACGCGAAAAAACGTTTATGTGAAATCTCGTTCTCGTAGTCGTTTTTCCGTCCTCTTAAGGTCAGTATTATAATTATTCGTGTAGGTGTAACGAGTTAAACGTTCCGCCCACTGCAGACACACTGATTTGTTTTTACCACTACTTTGAAACATACAGCCGGATTTCGTGTAAAATGAACAAAATGGTCTTCTGAAAACTTATAAAGTAAAAATGTGGAGACGTAGGTTGCCGTGAGGTTTAACCAACACAAGAAAAGGTTCCCTCTCTTTACTAAAGAAAAGGGAGACTTTCTACATTTCGCTCGCCATTGTTGTGTACTATTGCTGTATTACTAATACACACGGTTCAGTTCTCACTAAGGGACCGGTCATTATTTATCGAGAGGGGGGGGGGGGGGGGGGGGCTGGTGCAAATAAGGGGTGGGTCACCATTTTTTATGCAGAAGTTTAAGGGGGGGCCACAAGAAAACATGCAAATGTATAAGCCAATAAAATGTTGAGCTGCATCCTTATAATTAAATACAGCAAGAGAGGAGAGGACTACTATTAAAATAACTTCTAAAAATCAACATTTATTTCCACTAACTTTGCTTTACTTTGCTTATTTCTTAGTTAATGCATGTCCGATTTTTTATTTTTTTTCTTTGGGGGTGGGGGTCTGGAAAGTCATGCTTAAGGAGAAGGGTGGATCAGCAAAAATCAAGCAAGCCATATTTCATATTGCACCAGCCCCCCACCCCCCGCCTCTCGATAAATAATGACCGGTCCCTAAGATTTTGAGTTGTCCGGTAAATACTGCAAGTCGGCGGGAAACCAAACAGCGAGCAGTTTCGTTTTGTGCTATTTTTCATCTGTTTCCCTTTGAACGTAGCCGGGGGGCCACGTTCATAGTAGCGGGCGGAAATCCCCTTTCCAGTCTTATTGACAGCCCTAAATACATGTCAGTTAGTTTGCGTTTCAGTAAATTCTGGTTTCCTTTTAGGTCTTCTGTTGTCCTGTGACAAGTATAATCTAACCTTCTGGGGACTGTTCGGATTTGAAACTGAGGTAAGGCTGTTATAATTACATAAGCAGCTTTTTAATTTCTGTTGCCAGGTGGTTCTAACTTTTGAGTCTGTGGTCGAAATCCTTTGCCTAAGCCTTTCAAATTAAACGTGTTCAGCAGCACTGTTTATTTAGAGTCTATGAATGAAATCCTATGGTGTCACCATTCAAATGAAACCTCTTCAGCTGTACTTTCACATGGTACTATTTATTCAATATGTAGTCGTAACTTTTGAGACTGTGGACCAAATCCTGTAGTGCGACCAGAGTAGCAGTACGTCTCGTGAATCTCAAATAGAAGGCTTGATCGCAGGCTGACATATATCGCGCGAGTATGATTATGTATGTACTCCTTTATTTATTTGTGCTCAGGATGACAGACTGAAGTTATTTCTAATGGAGTACCCGCTGCGAACTCTTGCCATGGTTGCTCAAGTTCAAGCTGGGATGTGGAGAAGGAATGGTTATGCGGTCATTAATCAGGTATACAGATTTAAGAAATCTATCTTCCTGTGTCAATTGTTGAATTTTTCACTTACAGAACGGTTGAAGCCCCAAAAAGAAAGAAATATCTTAATTGCCAGACTCTCCCTGGCAGTCTACAGTCTCTTGTCTTGTCTCTTGAAATGACCAACTTTCAGCGCTTTTGAATTTCAAACTCGTCCTATTTACAGTCGAAATAGTTTCTCGAACATCAGTTCTAAAAAATAAATACCTCTATGAATAAGTAAGAAGATAAATAGATAGATGATCTATAAATAAATAAAACAACATGAGATGAAATTTGACTTCTTGTGCACTTTATTGATTGAATTTCATCCTTAACGTCCTTAAAGGGGCTGTGTCACGGCAGTCCAGTTAATTTTGTTTAATTTTGCCAATTACTCGCCCTCAATCGCTATGGAACTTAAAGTAAGCAAAGAAATTACATGTAAATGACAAAATTAGAGATGCGTGACAAACAAATGTGTCTCCTGAGCATTATTTTTGAAGTTGCAAGCAGCAGGGATCAACTTTGAAAAACTGTTAGGCTGAACAGTTTTCAAAAACCCTAATTTCAATCCGTTTCAATCGTCTTCAGTTTTGCCCATCCGTGGCATCTGTTGTTTCTATTATGTTATTTTAACCTTCCTTTAAAGTTTTAAGCGGTTATTTTTATGTTTCTCTTAATTTAACGGGCATTTTGTAATTTCCTAATTTGGCTGAATTTCGTGACACAGCTCCTTAAAGTCGCTCTTTGTCACTTTATTTGATTTACCACAAAATATAAATAACGGTAAAACAAGACAGTTACACGAAAAGCAAATGAAAGTGGCGAGGAAGCCCAAAAAGAAACCATGAGGCTTATAGACATTGGGCTCCCTCAGAGTAAAATTAAATTAACAGTAACAGTAAGGCCAGGATCGAAAGTAAAATACAATGAAGGTAAGTATAAATTAACTAATTACATAGACTGAGTTGACAAAATATAAAGTATGGTACATGTAACAACAAGTATAAAAATAATATCAGACATGTGAAGAAAGGTAACTATTTACTACAAGCTCTAATTTATTTACAACTTCGTTTTCCAACCAGGTGTATCACTATTTCAATGTCAAATGTCGGTCCGTCATGTTTGAGAATGACGTTATAATGCTTCAGGTATCTCTTCTAATACGTGTTAGTAGTTTAGCGATATTCTTTTAATCATTAGGAGTTGTTCTGACGTGTTTTCTGTCCTACTTTATAACAAATAAAGCTGTGACAGCAATTTAGACTTGCTACAAGTCGATCTCTGACAAGTTCTTAAAAGTAAACGAAGCGAGCTTCTCGATGTCGACTTGTTCCGCCTGAGGGGATATAAAAAGGCGTAACCAACCAGGAAAAAAATAAAGGACTTTTAGAAAGTCTAACAGCTATTCAACTGAGGCGAAAGCGAGTTATAGGCCGACCTCGTAATATGTGAGAGGAAGTAGAATCTGGGTGATTTAGATTAGGCAAAATTTTTTTCAAGGCCACTACTGTGATCGAGTTTTTGTGGATTTTGGTCTACAGTGTAAATGTGAGACTATCAACTAGAAAAACCTCTGGTAAAAGGAGAAGTTTTGCTTTTTATATTTGATCAATTTGTAGGTTGTGGCATCGTGTCTTGACAGTGATTACTTCCTGGTAGCCCTTCTTGACAAGTTTGGACTTGTCAACTGGGCCATGTAAGTTGTATTTAGTCGTAGCTAAATAAAGATTTTATGCTGATAGTGAATTATTCGCGGCCACCAGCCAGGAGCGAGAGAAACCGTGGCACTTTCGAGTCAGTGATGGTAGATCTGGCCATTTTGAGGTTAGCTTGCAAATAAAACCGTCCGTCCTCCCTCCTAGTGTCCAGTCCCTAGTGGCGAGCAGCGAGAAGAGACCAAACAAAAGTAAACTAACGTTATTTCAAAACTGATAACACGTGACAGTTCCAAGAATTTATATAAGCCTGTGACCTCTTAGAGTTACCAGCTTACTGGAGACACTTTCCCCATCGGATTGGAATTTGGAATGTTGGTTTTTGTTTTTTGAGGAGAGGGGAAAACTGGAGAACACGGAGAGAAACCTCTCGGAGAAAAGGGAGAAAACCAGCAGCAAACTCAACCCACGTGCTAATTGCGTCGACTCCTGTACTCGAACCCAGGCCAAATTGGTGGCAGGCGAGTGCTTCATCCACTGTGGTATCCCCCCTCCCCACCCTCAGTCCCTCTTTAAACGATAAATAGATGATATTGAATATGTTGTGGTTCAATTTTATCCTTGGTTCAAATTTTATTTTCCTTTGTTTAAAACTCATTATCATACATTACCATACCCCAAAACAAAGGAAAATAAAATTTAAACCAAGGATAAAATTGAACCACAACATATACAAACCCGAAATCATACCTTGCTGACATGTGACTGAATTTGCCATTCATACACAGGCCTAGTTTTGATGATAGCAGATTTGACCAGGTAAAACTCATTTCTGTCCGTTTCTGTGATAACTCATTTGTTTTGCTTGTTAACCGATTCAGTGCTTCAGAATCTATGCTACTATTGCTGTTGTGAAGCAGTAATGGTTTGTTGTTCCATTTCAGGAGAAACGTGGCCAGAAGTTGACCATCGCAGAATCCTTTTTTTCTCTGCTCATAGCCATTGTAGGTAAGGTGTCTTCTCTTTTAATATGCCTTGACACTTCCAAACTTGTATTGCCAAGTCTTGATTAACCCTTTCAGCCCTAAGAGTGATCAGCATCAAATTTCTCCTTGTAATATCAATGCTTTGTAAAACAGAGTGGTCATGAGAATTACGGACAAGATCACACTAGATGAATTTGCTTGATATTTTATCAGCTTCTCCCCACTACTTTTGTAGGAAATGAATATGGGTAACAAATGAGAATTCAAATTTTGATCTTAGGGTTTAAAGTGTTAAACATTTTTGCTTGAGCTTACTAGCCTCTCAACGGCACAGCTCGGTGCTCAGTGATTTTGCGTCGCTGCTCTTCACGCTTTGTGTGATCACACGTCTGGATCCCGCAAGACCCGACCAGGGCAGGTTGGTTGAGATCCTGTAATCGAGGGAATGCGTTTATGAACAATGTAACCGAAAAATGTTTGTTTTGAGAACATTTATGGAAAGAACAACTTCGGGGCCTTGTGTGAGAACATAATTATTTTTAGAGGCACAATTCTACGGGGATTTTACAAGCAAGGTGGCGTTTGTTTTTGTGAAATTTAGGTGAACGGTATTTCCCTGGTGTTGGGCGCGTGTCAGCGGATGAATTTATGAGAAGGGAGATCATTCACAAGCTATGTCTCAAACCCATGACGCATAGCGAGCTCGTCAAGGCTTTGCCGCTGGACAGTGAACTGGAGGACGAGGAAGGGGTGGATGGCATCATTGAGTCTGTTTCGACATTCAAGTAAGGAATCTTAGATCATTTGTTGTTTAGTATACTTACCCGGTATCGCGAGGTCACGGGTTCAAACCCCGTTGAAATCCTGATTTTTTTCTTTTTTCAGGCTTCTTTACGCAATTGCATAAATTGCGTTCACTGCGACGATCATTTCTTCATTTCAGTGTTTCTTGTCCCAAGGGAAAGAAAGCCCTTACATTATCTCCAGATTCAGCCCGCTTAATACGGACACTGTCTATTGCCTCCTCAGGGTCCATATTAATGGGATTTGGCTGTATTCCTTATTAAATACAAGAGTTGTTGCCACATAATCAATTACCAGTAGATGCATTGTGTCGTTCCATAACTGATTTTAAGCGTTATTTGATTATAGGAAACCTGGAGTTACAGGTAAAGGCCTTTACGATCTGAAACCAGAGTGCCTCAAAGAGTACAACCCATTTTTCTATCACTACACGCGGATAGAGCAGTCCAAAGTGAAACTTTAATACTTGTTGCTGTTAATATTAGCTATAGGCTGCAATTTCTCCCATTTTTTGGAACAGTCATTTGTGTGATAACACGGGCGAGAGGGCGATTTACAGACGATTTTCGCCCTTTTACAAGCGCACCCATAGTCTCTCTGGAAAATAAAACTTTTGAAATGCTGTATTCTTTTAATTTTTAATATAGCTTTTTACGGGGGAGCGTCTAAATTCTGTAGCGCATTCCTTTCGTATTTTTCTTGGGAGTAAATATTGCCCTTTTTTAACTTTCCCGTATCCCGTGCCCGTCACGAAAAATTGTGATTTTTATTGGCTGCAACTTCCAACCACGTGCGGGTTAGGTTGGATTCAACAGTTAGAAAAAAATACTGCGTCTGCTGTGTCCCCTGTGTCTGTTGTGTTCCATTCTGTCCCTTGCATCCCTTGTGTCCCCTTGTGTCTCCAATGTGTCCCATTTTGTCCCTGGTGTCCCCCGTGTCCCCTTGTGTCCCTTGTGTCCCCCATGTCCCTTTGTGTCCCCTTGTGTCCCCCATGTCCCCTTGTGTCCCCTTGTGTCCCCCATGTCCCCTTGTGTCCCCCATGTCCCCTTGTGTCCCTCATGTCCCCTTGTGTCCCTTGTGTCTCCTGTGTCCCCTTGTGTCTCTTGTGTCCCCTTGTGTCTCTTGTGTCCCCTTGTGTCCCCTGTGTCCACCTGTGTCCCCTTTTCCATTAAAAAAAGGAAATATTCGGCGGTGTTGCCCCTGTTTGTCATATGGCACGAAAACTTTGATGGGTTTTATTGCTTTTATATGACAAGAAGCAGGGTTTTTTTTCCACACGTATAGGAGGTCAAATGATGTGACTTTTCGTGAAAATAAAAAATCAAAACACAAAGTTCTGCTTGACTTGTTCAGGAAATAGTTCGTTTAATTTTTAATAATCAACTAACAGCTCACTGATTTATTTATTTGGGCGACCAACTTAGAGGCCCCCAACTAAAATGTTTGGGAGTCCGAAGTGCTCCCCGACTATCTGCGACTATCTTTTAGGTCTAGGCAGCCTGGCTAAGATGCTTGGGAAGGGCTCCCTGAAAAGTCTCTTTAGAGCACAGCGTTGCGCCCTGTAGTTATTGGAAGTCTGATACATTACATGCTATTGTTGAAGTGCATTTATCGAGGATATTATTTAAGCCGGAATGCACATTTTAGTGAACTACCCCGTAGTCTTAACATATATGGTGGTAATATTAATGTAAGTTTTGTTTTGAGAAGCAAAGGAACCCATTTGTGTAACTCATCTTCTAGTGTATTTAACAGAACATTTCACTCTCTCCTGCACAAATTTGTTGTTGATATACTGCTCAACTTTCCAATGCACATTTTCACATTTGTTGTTGATACACTGCTCAACTTTCCAATGCCATTCAACATAATTCTTACTTACCCTAACACATCCTGCGTAACGCCTTCAGGCGTCGTCTTGTTCTTTTTACTTTTTCTTTGAAAATCGCATCGTTGTTTTAGAAAAAAAATTATATTTTTACTTTTCTTTTTAATAGACAGAGGAGCATATACGAAAGAAGATGACAAACGATAAAGATGAAGGTATAACCTTGTTCATAAGCTAATCATACATCTGAAGTACTCTTCTGTACCTTATCTGCAGGCTCAGAAGTTAGACGTGAATAAAGAGCTTAGCATTTATTTATTCTCAAGTGTTTTATTCACACAATCAAAAGTAACAATCATTTTTTACACTCACAATCGGCGACAAAATTGTTGAGACATTGTACTCAAATAGGGTAAATTCAGAGAACAAAAGAATCCACACCCCTCCCTCCTCCCCTCCATTCAAAGTTAGGGTGTTTGTTGTTTTCTATAGGTAGCTCGAACAGCGGGACAGCATTGCATTGTTTTCCCCTTTTGAAGTTAGTAAAACGTCTGAAAGCCCCTTTAGGGCGAAGTTTCTCAACTAATTTTGTCGCTCATTGCGGGTACGATACACTGAAACAACCACTTGGAAGACCATTAGTTCCTGCTCCGTAGAAGCTTTCTCTACATTGTTCACGCTGTTACACCTTCATTTAAACTTTAAACCATTGGGGCTAAGTGGGAGATTGGGTCGACGTGGCCCCGAATTGCACTATAGGACTGTTTTAGTGAACGAATCAATTGACCCAGTTTCCCCGCTCAACTTTGTAACAGCCAATCAAAGACGCGATAGAATCCCTAAACAGTCCCATCGAGCAATTCGGTACAACACCGACCCAGTCTCAGAACAACCACAAAACGGCCATAAGGAAGATACTGTTCGACGTTTTAAACGGCGTCACCAATGGTCACTATTTTGAGGTTTACCCTCAATAGTTAACCTTACGACTTCTACAGCCTAATGAATAGTACCTTTGGCTATAAGGCTAAGTAACGATCATTTTCATTCACGGAGTCCAATTTATTAATCGTTAGGCACATTTAGCAAAGACAACGTGACGTCAAATGAGAAGCGAAAACGCGCGGAAGGGACTGAAAACGGTTTACGGTTCTCAGTTTACCACTCTGCCATTGGTCAATTCTATTTTTAGGTCTGCGCGTTCACTGTTGTCGATGCGTGACAACCGATGTCTCTGGCTAAATATGTCTATTAGGAGCGACAAGGTTCACATTTTGCATAATATTTTGCAGTTGGTCCCCCACCGATCCCCCCTGAGTTCTGTGAGCCTTTCAGTAAGGTGTTGAAGCTGATGTGCTGTAAGACGCTTGTGGGTCTGATGAATACCCTTGTCAGTCGTGTTAACAAAACACACCCAAGGGCTGTTACCGATTTACTGTTTCAACAGGTACGTTGTTCTCTGCCTTAAAACAGGTGCTTTTGCTTTGCGAGGCGTTGGATGGTCAAATTTTGAATCGCATGGCTGCCATGCAGGATCCCATCTCCTGCTGTCAAGTTAGTTAACAGTTCAACTTAGTTTCGTGCTTCGTCACTTATCTCTTTACCTGATTTGTTTACTAGGTTCTCCATTTGGTATGCCTTGCTGTTCATGAAGAAAACCGAAAAAATATGACTGGACACATCATCTTTGTTTGGCACCTCAGTTTCAATGCGAGGCTCGAGATCCAAGTCGTCAGCTGGAGGGGGAGAGGCCGATAGATCGCTGGCATCTAGCACTGCAGCTTCCAGAATTCGAGTCAGCAGCAATTGACTCTGAAAAGAATCGATTTGAAAACTGTTTAGAAAGAAAAGTTACAAGAACGCATGTAAACGTCATTCACAGAAAAATAGTTGGCAACCTTCCTCCACACAAGTAGCTACTGCAGCAGGCTGGACACTTCTGACTGTCTAGTTAACCTGCCTTAGAAAGCTCCCGTCTTAAAACAGGGGCATTTGCTTGAGGAACAAACCTCTCTGTGACAATTCCCTAAAGTAGTGTTTATATCACAAGGGTGGCTATCGTACGGGTTAACATCACTACTGTAAACGACCTAATAGACGCCCGCTTTCAAATAAACGTCTATTATCTATTAGTATAATTACGTTGATGATTATCGAAAATAGAGCGCTGTGATTGGCTAGGAGCTTCGCTTTATCCCGCTATAATCACCGCGCGGTGATTATAACATTGAAGGCTACAAGTTTTCAAAATGGCAGCCAGATTTTTTGATGTTTCGGAGTCGGAAATTGATCAATACTTTTATTTTCTCCAATAATCATCATCGGTGATTATTCGCTGATATTCACGTCGCCTTCGGCGACTAATTGCTAAATAAACACCCCCTGCAGGTCTAATAGACACCCCCTGTGAAAATTACTCCAAAATACCAGGAATGCGCAAAAATCATCTTGTTCAATGTCAAGTTCAAAGTGGTGCAATTGAAGTGTACAGTAAGTTAACCCATTCGCCCCTGAACCGCCCGTGCGGATCCACCTCCTTTCTACCCCTTGAGACGTCATCAGTTTTAACGGTCAAGGCCAACTTTGTCCGCTAACTTATGCAGAGTGAAGAGATTTTTCAAACCATACCAGAAAGAGCACAATTCAGTCAAGGACACCGGAGAAAAAGGCAAAAAAAAACATGTAAGATTGACTTGTAAATCTCCATGAAAATCTTGTTCCATTGCCCACCTACCTTTCCTGTCACCTAATCCTAAGATCCTAAAAGCTTTCGTAAAAACTCTTCCCACCAAAATGAAGCCTAATAAATACCCAGCAAGAGAAAATAAAATGAGGCAAGAAAAGCAAAAAGTAAAAGTCAAGACTGGTGTGTCTTTTTTAAACCCAAAATTCTGCTTTCTGCGCATGTCCGAACTTCGCAAGCTCCTATTTTGCATCTGGATCAGAGGGCCGTGAAGTGTACGACCTGTAAACGTGTTTGTGGTACGTTTTAGCTCTTTATAGCATGACAGTGACCAGAAAACCACTCGAGAAGCTTCAAAACGCGCTTTTCGGCAAAATCTCCAGGAGCAAAAGGTTCGATAATATTGCGCTCGGCACTGTCTTGAATATTCAAGGTAAAGAATTGGGCTCGACCATTTGACGTCACTGGATTAAAAAATAACCAGATTCCGGATTCATAGCGTATTCAAAAATTTCCACTCTGGAGGGCGGATTAAAAAAGTTGCGGATTTATATGCAGGACTATCACCGGGTTACGTGTGGACGGAAGCCGTATCCGGAAAGAAAAAGTTGCGGATTCAAAAGACACTTTTCTCGCAATAAATTTGCATAGTTGCTGGCCACGTGAGTGAAAAAGCTCTGTAGGAAAGCTGCTTGTGTGGTTTTGAGATTGGTATACATTTATTTTTTTTTTCTTACACTCTAATTATAACATTTGTAAAACCAGCTTTATCCCCGATTACCGTGTAGGAACAATGAAAGGTAGCCGATAGGTTACAAATATTTCTAAGAAAAAAGAACGTAAGCTACTCATATTTAACTGATAAACTACTAGCGCCATAACATGAAGAAAGTAAAATCTCTTGCGCATTTAGTTTAGGTCACGGAGTCAAAAATAGAAGTATGCAGTGATAAAAAGAGTCACAAACTATTCATAAAGCGAGTATTTTGTCTGATTTGCCAGCTACATTATGTATTTGTGCAGTGGCAGTCGGACATGCCACTGAGTTCATTATAGAAAAGCTACTTGTGTAGTTTTAGAAATGTTTTCACGCGCCCAAGATTAATTAATTAGCACTATGGGACTGTTTTCATGACGCAGGCGTTTTTTTCATTGGCTAACACGTGAGCAAATTGGGTCAACCTTCCCTCAGGGTCTTCCGCTTTCCAATAGGGCGGGTGCCGCTACCACGGCGAAGAAATTATCACACAGAACATAAACCGGTATGGTTGAAATATCGGTGTATTCCAAGTGATCCTAATGGCTGACTTTTTAGTACAATAACATAGAGCAATCAGGTATAGCTTTCCGACCGAATAGTGATATCGGCAATTTAAAATCAAGGAAGGGATGTCCTCTTTCAAAGAAGAATGGCTGATATGTTTCCATCAACACCTCACACGACACCAGGAATATCACTGACCAACACGGAGAGATGATTGTTGAAAGAGTTTCACATCGGAGTTCTCTTTACCAGTTACGCACGCTGTGCTATTCTTATAGCACCTAAAGAGCCAGCCGCGCTCATTTGGCAAATCAACAACTAAAAGAGAGTGGTGACCTCACGAATGACACTTCATTTATGTGGGGGAGTTTTTTTCTGGTTTTCTCATTGGGGTTTTTTGGCAACTGGATTTAAAATTTTCCCATTTGTATGTAATTTGAGGGAAGACGAAGGCGTAGCCTGCGTTGCAGCCGGCCCACGTATTCGCAGACGCTCTATACAGAAGAGCGTCTGCGACGCAGGCAACGAAGGCGAGGCAATATCTGTTGTCTTTCTCAGCTACGGAGGCTATTTTTTTTTTTCAATTAAAAGTTTGGGTTTTTTTCTTCTATTTCTTAGTTTCTTTTGAGAGACCGTGATAAAAACTTCAAGTATTACAACACACACGGTAGCTAAAGCACGAAGCAAAAAATAACTTCTATGTCTTTCAGTTTATTTCTTGTGAAAAATTAGCACGATGATCCCCGATCCTATCCCGATAAAATTACCATCAACAACCTGAAAACAACTGGAGAGCAATTTCTCTATTTGATCTGCGTCCAAACATTAGAAAATGACGGTTATTGTTAAATATTCTTATACGTTTCATAAAAAAGGTTCTATGATTTTAACTGAGATATGGCTTTAGTTGGCATGAAAGAGTAACAAGCGATAAGGCCTAGGTCAAACGTCGAACTTTTCATGAGACGAACCAAACTCTAATTTGGGTCGACCTAAAATAAGTTAAGATCGCTTGTTGAGTCAAACGTTTAACTGACTTAGGACGCGTCGAACCAATCAACTGAATCAGACCAAAATGCAATTTAAGCCAGTCAGTAATACATGTTCTCCCGAACGAGGCAAAATATACATTATCTTTAATTTGTCAGCATAGTTCGTTGCATGTGAAGATCGACGTTTGTCTCAGAGACGATCTTAAGAATAAGCAGATGGATAGAACGTGTTGGACGATCCAAACTCATTCAGACGAACTTAACTGGGCCAGACGTCGAACTTTTCATGACCGTACCTCACTAACTTTGGTTCGTCTCATGAAACGTTCAGTCGACGTTTGGCCTAGGCCTAAGGTAACGCTTTTAAAGAAAGGGCCGAACAATGGATACTGCACCCCATAATAGCTGGATGTGAGCCATCTGGCTTCGTATCATTATATCCCTCTTCCACTGGGCCTTAGTCGGAATTAAAATAACCAGCGAGACCTTGAAGAGAAAGAAAATATACTTTTTTCCAGTCTGGTTTTAAATGAGGTAAAAGAAGCCAATCACACTAGCTAATAAGGTACTTAAGAGGCCCTGACTGTAAATATCGAGAATCCGCCGACAGTTGCAAAATTTCATAATTTATTTTATTCTACCTAAAAGACCCTTTTGCTGAACTATTTTCAAAAATGGAAATAAAAAGTTCCATCGCGCTTTGCTTTTTCCGAAAAATCCAAAAGTTCAAATTACGCCGAGGCGGCCCCCGACCCCCCGGAAAAACAATGAAATATTCTGCAACTTCGCAAACTCCGTACGCGACAACGCGTTTAATTCTCGGTTTCCTGTTTTAAATATTGGTAAAAGTACCGTTTGTCTTTTAAAAAATGTAAACTTCATGTAATTTTGTCAAATTTAAGACAACATAAAAACCCGTTGAAATAACCCACTTTCAATCTTTTGGGTTGAAGTGAAATAAAGGCCAACTTTAAAGGCCTATAAAAATCCTAGTATATAAATTTACGTGTCATATTGTACATCAGGTGAAAGCTTTATCCTCGTAGGTCATTATCTCCAACTGCCGTTTTTGGCCCGCAAAAATTAGCCTATCCAGTTTGAAAAGAGTTCGGGCTATTTTGACCAAATTGCAAATTGCTGAGCGGATGTCACGCAAGAGGTCACGGCCAATCCTTCAGTTTGCAAATAATGCATCTTTTTTCTCTTCTGATTGAAAATGTCAGCAAAGAGCGCCTTGAAGTACTTTAATGACCTTTCATTATATTTAAGGATCATACAAGCACGCCACACATTATTTTATTAACCTTAGATAACCGAACGATAATAAAACGGTCGTCGATCGCGTTGATGCGTAGTCCAATAAATTGACATAAAATTTGATTCACATACACAGCGAAACTTATTACAAAGTTGAAGAGAATAGGGTAGACTTACTAACTGTTGTTACTCTTGCTTTAGAATAACGCGATGTAATCCCAGGGGCTCTTACTCAATTTTTCCCAGTTTCTGCTTACCGTAATTCGTTCATACATTTATACTCCTGATAATGCCAATTGCTTACGTCTTTTTCCTGCCTGTAGAAGAAAAGAAATGAAGAAAAAGAAACCAATCAAGAGTAAAAGAAAAATTCACGACGTTTTCCACCAAAACCGTATTCCAAAACGAATGGAAAAGAGAAGCCCTTTCTGATCTGGTAACATTATCGTCTCGTTGTTCACCATGGGCTGTTCTTCTTTCAACGTTTGAGAATTCTTTTTTAACCATGAAAAACAGTTACCATAAGGCATTTGTACCATCGCGTCGAGTAAATTATTACAAACATGTCAAATTTGATTTGCGTGATAATATAACTTAACGTGACGTAACTAAAAGAGTACGGATTTGTCCGCAGAACAGCAAGGACCAGATGTTCGGGTAACTCTCCTCAAAATCCGGTCCTGAAAACATCTCGAAATGGCTATCTCGACCTGAGACGTACAATAAAAAATGATCGTAGTATTGGTCAATGAATTTGAACAGGCTTTCTGATTATCTACAAAACCCCACCGAAAGTAAAAGTCAAAGTCACTTGGCCTCAGCTCTAAACGGCATGATACGTGTCAAGATCTCGAATTATCCTGAATGAATCTGAATGACAGCCATTTCTCCCTTCCTCGCCGCCCGCTACGAACGTTTTGCGGGTCTTCGTCTTCTAATAATAGGGAACTTAAGAACCACGACGAAGTTCACGACGACGACGTCTGTTGACTGGGAAAAGACTGGAACGAGAACGTCAGTTTCGGCGGGAAAAAGGAAACGTAAGATGCAGTCGGTCGGTAGGTCGACGACGACAACACTGAATGTAAACACAAATGTAAAACTGTAATGTCCGTTCGCAACAAACTTTTCTGTAATGGCGTCTTTTAAAACAATGCAAGATTTTATTTTTAAGCCGTACGTCTAATCTCATTGACGATGAAGACTTTTTTGTGTTGTCTGACCTTTTCGAGTGGAAAAACCTGCTTTCCGCACGAAGATTATTCAACTTTCAACTGAATGAGATGACCGAGTCCGAGTATCTGTCAGAGTTTAGATTTGGAAAAAGAGACATACTGATGTGATAGGTGTTCTCCATATAAAGTTTATTTCCTCTATATTAAACACATTTGATTTGCCTTACCTAAACGTACAAATAAATTTATCACTTACGAGTTCGCTCGCTCGGCCTCCACAGCTGTTGTCATTCTTCGAAGTAAAAAGAATTCATTAGTCGAATTTTCAATCAACATCGCTTGTTAGGAGAAAAAAACAACGATACTTGGATTTGCGAGAATAAAAAAATGCAAAGGACTTCAAAAATCGCTTAAAACAGTGGATTTATACCTGCCGAAGCTTATGGATTGCAGGACGACGTGATTCTACTTTGTTTGGCGTCGTCGACGACAGTCGACGACACCACGACGACGAAATTCACTAGTCGCGCTTGCGCAGTACACTGTAACTCACTTCCGGTCGTCGTCGACAAAGCCGTCGTCGTGGTTCTTAAGTTCCCTAATAATAAAAATAAAACACCGAAAAAAACGAACACCCGCTTCTAAAAAGCACTAAAACGAACAACCGCTTCTTGTTAAGCACTGCGTTTTACAGATTAGGGTTAAGCACTACCTTTACTGATTAGGGTTAAGCACTATTTCGAAGCTGGTTAGCTTCCTTTTTGGGGTTGGGGTTGATGCTATGTGTACTTTAATCTAACTTGTGTAAACTTCATAAGGTGTCCAAGGGCCTTTCGACGGATGTTAACGAGTGCTGACCGGATAGCATCGAGCCATCGAGCAGGCTATCCTCTTCGAGCGGAGAGCAACGAGCGCGTAAGTGCAGGCTAGGGCGAACCAGGCCGGCTATCTCGAGTCTCTTTCTGGTGCTCACTCGCATGTCTCCTCCGCAGAAGCATGTTTGTGTCCTAGAGACAAGAAAGGCGGGCGAGAGACGATGGGACAAACGTTCACAACACTCTTACCATTTTTTTTTTTTTCGTTTTAATTATTGCTATTATTACTGGAATACCAAGCGGGAGCCTCTGCGGAGGAGAGAGGCGAGGGGCACCAGAAAGAGAAACGCGAAATGACTAGGGTGAGGTCGCTCCGGTCTAGCGCTCTTTGCTGGCTCGCATCGCTCACCGCTCGAAGAGAATAGCTCGCTTGAGCCTACCCTTTGTCAAGATGTAGCTGTACCCCTCGCCTTTTCCGTTTTCCCCTGGGGGAAGGGTTCGGCCACGTACGCTAAACTACCTTTTTTCTACGCTTCTATTCTGAGTTTTTACGCAAACCCCAATACCGATATCTGTGTGATCAAAACAATTTTATCTTCAATATCATCCTTTGGTCATGAATCATGATGTATTTCGGGGCATTTCGGTTTTTCAAGTGACAAGGATGATCAATTGATAGCAATTCTTTTGGATCACTTCCATCGCTTGAAGTCTGTCCGGGTTATCCAAAATTTTCAAAAAAGTCCTTCGTCTCGGGTATCCAAGAGCAGATGTACTCGGGTATACTTTGAAAGGGGTTTACTACCATGCCCAAATAGAAGAGAGGGTTTCGATGGTTGATAAGAAAAAAGTTGACTCACTTCTACTAATTCCACAGTCCCCTTTAGCTGTAGAGGACTTAAATATGTCCTGTAGTCGCTGTTGGAACTGAACATCCATCTGGTCAATTGATGTTCTCCAGCCAACTCCGTAGAGCGGTTACGCCACGTGATGTTATAACACAAATCAGATTTGACATGTTTGTAATATTTTACTCGACGGAATGGTACTAGTGCCGTTTCGTAACAGTGTAGCTCATGGTTAAAAGATAATTCTCAAACGAAAAATCCTGCTGAAAACGTTGAAAAAAAAAGAAACAACCTTACAAAAACGAAACGATAATGTGGAATGTGCAACACTTTTGCGTGACATTCGTCTTGGAATGCGGTTTTTTGGTGAAAAAGGTCGTAAGTTTTTCGTTTACCGTTGATTGGTTTCTTTTTCTTCATTTTTTTATTTCTACAGGCAAGAAAAATATTTGAGTGATTGACTTAACCATTTATGAACGAATTACGGTAAGCAAGAACCGCAAGGACACACATCTTCATTGATCATTTGTTTTGTCAGTCTGTTTTGTTGACCTTTTCGGTGAAAAATTGAGTAAGATAGGGAGCTCATGGGATTACGTCCGAGATCGCGTTATTCTAAACCAAGAGTAACAACCGTCTACCCTAGCTATTCTCTTCAACTCTGTAATAAGTTTCGCTGTGTATGTGAATCAAATTTTATGTCAATTTATTGGACTACGCATCAACGCGATCGACGACCGTTTTATTATCGTTCGGTTATCTGGGGTTAATAAAATAATGTGTGGCGTGCTTGTATGATCCTTAAATATAATGAAAGGTCATTAAAGTACTTCAAGGCGCTCTTTGCTGACATTTTCAATCAGAAGAGAAAAAAGATGCATTATTTGCAAACTGAAGGATTGGCCGTGACCTCTTGCGTGACATCCGCTCAGCAATTTGCAATTTGGTCAAAATAGCCCGAACTCTTTTCAAACTGGATAGGCTAATTTTTGCGGGCCAAAAACGGCAGTTGGAGATAATGACCTACGAGGATAAAGCTTTCACCTGATGTACAATATGACACGTAAATTTATTATAATAGGATTTTTATAGGCCTTTAAAGTTGGCCTTTATTTCACTTCAACCCAAAAGATTGAAAGTGGGTTATTTCAACGGGTTTTTATGTTGTCTTAAACTTGACAAAATTACATGAAGTTTACATTTTTTAAAAGACAAACGGTACTTTTACCAATATTTAAAACAGGAAACCGAGAATTAAACGCGTTGTCGCGTACGGAGTTAGCGAAGTTGCAGAATATTTCATTGTTTTTCCGGGGGTCGGGGGCCGCCTCGGCGTAATTTGAACTTTTGGATTTTTCGGAAAAAGCAAAGCGCGATGGAACTTTTTATTTCCATTTTTGAAAATAGTTCAGCAAAAGGGTCTTTTAGGTAGAATAAAATAAATTATGAAATTTTGCAACTGTCGGCGGATTCTCGATATTTACAGTCAGGGCCTCTTAAAATGCACCCAGAATGATGTCGATGCTTTTACAGAAAGTTAAAAGACTGAAAAACAGCTTGAAATTATAAATGAGTTATACAACTGAAAAAGTGAAGGTTTACGAAATATAATTCTGCTCACCATCACCGCAAGCTTGCCAGTGATAAAAAAACCGTGAAATGAAAGCAATAGATATCTCGAATGTAGAAGTGTTCTCCGCGCCAAAAGTCTGAACATAGGCTATAAAGTTTGAAATTGACTTAGCCAGGCGGTAAAAAGATCTTCATGCAAGCGTTGTTGTCTTCCACTAGACACAACGCCGGAAGAACGAAAAGCTCATTGATGGAAGGACGATGACATTAAGCTAATAAGGCGATTTAATTTACAACCAGTTGCAAAAAAGGTGGGTGGTTCATACGGGAGGTTCGACAGCGGTGTGAAAGGGTGTTTGACAAACTTTGCGTGATTTGTGGCTTTCTCTCCCGTTAATAAAGTTGAAAGGCGGATTCCAAGATCATATCATGCACTTGAAAATGACATCAGGGGAGGGGAAAATCCGTTGAATTCGTAAGTATATATTCTTCCTCTTTGGCGCATGGAAGTTACAAAAGTGTTTCTTTTTTTGCTAAAGTATCTCATCCATTTTCAACTGACTGTAGCTTGAATTAGCACCATTTGTCATGGACAGCACGATAGTAAAACAGTGGCACAAAATGGAGTTGCCAAGCATTTTTCAAAATTATCTTCAGTATGCCGATTAAGTGCATTATTATAATACACGATATTCCCAATAAAGAACTTTGACAAACGACGCATAAGAACGAATATTGGAAAACAGTCAGTCAGTCAATCTATAGCTGTTGACCTCTCGAATGATCTTCCCTACTGAAGACCTCCCAAATTCCTCTTTCCCACGCTTACTAAAACAATATCTACAGAATAGACAACGTGAAAGTTGACCATACTCGTTCTTTTCTCGATAATAATGTATAGTGTGTGTGTGATTTGTTTATTTTCTTTGTTTTTTCTTTACTACCATTATACCTGTCACTACTGTATTAAAAATATCATTTTTAATAATAATAATAATAATAATAATAGGCGCTACAACCAGTTGCAAAAGTACTTGAGGCACGCTGTACCGTATTTTGGCATAAATGGCCTGTCCATGATCTTATGCTTGTGACCCCCCCTCCACCCCTTACCAAAGTTGCTAGCAATACAAGACCATGCTCAAAACTTGGAGGAACAACTTTGAATGGGAGGGAGGAGGGAAGTCAGTGTTATATCTCACAGACCCGTGACCAGGAGCGATTTGAAGAAAGAAAGGTCATTTTTTCGTGGGAATGTCTCAACAGTTTTGCAACTGGTTGTAGCACGAAAACATTTGTTAATTTAGCTCCTAGACACCCTTTACATATGTATCTATTAATTTTTTTATAACAATTTTTTTTCCATTGATTAGCCATCGCGAAATGTAAAACGTCTCTCTAGTTGGATGTAATAATAAAGCTTGTTGTTGTTGTTGTTGTTGTTGTTAGATTCGATACATTCGCATTTCAAAAATTCAATTCAAATTATTCGTTCTCTTCAAGACGTACCTTTTAGTCTCCAGAATGGCCGTTTATAGTACGTAACAGTCTTTATAATGGAACCCATAGGAATTCTTTGAATGGCCTGAATAGTGAAAGGAAAGCAACTTCAATTTAATTATTTTAAGCAACAGCCACTACTATGACTGCTTTACAACAAACAGTGCACAGAATCTTCAGCACAAATAGATCAATTATAGCGGAGCTCCACGCGCAGGAATCTTATGGCAAAGAAAATTTGGTTATATCCATCGGAAAAATTTTGTTCATAAGTTCGTCCGTCCGTCAATCCACTCGTCCTTCCGCACCACAGGGCAGCCAATGCGAAATCTCACACTTTCTAGGTAGTATAGTAACCTGCAACCTGATATTGCACATCCATGTTGTGGTCAATTGAAAGCTGTCAAAACAGGGTATCTGCTGACCAGAATCACATGACCGCATCGGGGTCTCGTGTTTTTTGAAGTTATTCGCTGACAAGTACTTGTTGTCGGCTGATCACAGGCTCAACGCCAAGTGGATTTCATTACAATGGTTACAAGTTTATTGTTTGAAGCAATTATCAATTTTTCCTTTAGCCTTGGGTAAAGCTATATATTACACTAATCTAAGGACAGTTACTATTAACCAGAACTGACTGCTCTGTAGAGTTTTTTTAATACGACTTCATCCACAACTCGGGTAAAACAAAAGTGCGCTTTCAAAAACGTCCGGATTCATGTGGACCAGGTCTAAGAACGTATAGGCCCCTTTGAGGTTGCGCGGGAGACCGGGTCGAGATGCTTGTCAAAGTGTATTGTGGGTCTGTTTTGAGGGACGCATTTTCAACATGGCGGCAAATTCGTCCCCAAAAACAATCCCACAATAAACTTTGACAACCATCACGACCCGTTCTCCCGCGCAACCTCAAAGTTGCGAATACTTTCACCAAAGCACCTACTTTTCACCTGATTTTTCAGAGCTGGAAGCGGAGGATTGAAACTGATTCGTCCAAGAAGTGCAGGAGGAATTGTGCTTATAACAAATGATGCCTGGAGCGAAAAGGAAAAAGATGTCAAGAGCTTAACACGTGAACGCGAGCACTTGAATGCGGTAAGGGCCAACGCATAGAAACAAAAAAGTCCCCCCACACTTTATTTGAACGACAGTATATTTAGCACCTGACGAAAGAGCTAATTGAGGACACTATTTTTACATCTTCTACTGGAGACGGGACCTCCAATTTACGTGGTCATTCGAGCCACGCGAAGGTCTAGCGTTGGCAGGACAAAGGAAGTACCTTCAATTCTAAGTTCTTTTAAGATCCTTAGTATTGTTTCGGCTTCGGAAATCAAAGCCGCCACCTCCCGCTCGGCAGTCAAGCGTTCTACAGACTGAGCTGTTACTGCTACAGTAAGAACTAAGAAGTCGAATATATTCGGCAAGTTGCAAACCTTGTATTCAGATCCATCACCACATATGACTTTTACATGATCTACACATTCTTTGATTCCAACAACGCAACTCTTCAACTTTACTCTATCTGAAATTCAATGCAAGTAATTTTATGGGTCGCTAGCCGCTAGCTTCAGGGGGAGTTCAGATTTAACGTCATCCGTCAAGCTCGTCGGCAAAATAGACCTTAATCATGATACCCGCCATCTTTACACGCCCATTAGGATCAATGGGATAAAAGCAATGTCGGTCACGTGGCATTTCATCCCACCTGAGAAACTACGTGACATTGCTTTCATTTGTCAGTCCTTAAGCACGCGCAGAGATGGCGGGTATCGTGAACAAGGTCAATTCGCCTGGGACGCTTAAAAAGAGGCCAGTCCTAAACGACCGGGGGATGGGGCGAAATGGGTCATTACCTAAAGGATATGTCAATAACGCCTATTGTAGGTAGAACAAATTTGATTTCCGCCAAAGATTTACTTAGTGTCCCCAATATTGTAGGAGGCTACGTGTGGCGGACTACTACGGATATTAGGTTGAGTTAGCAACAGGACGGGAACGTCAGTTGACGACGGCACGCGCAAATTAAACAACTGGCTTGACCAATGGCAGAGCGGCAAATTGTGCACCGGAAGTCGTGTTTAGTCCTTTCCGCGCGCTTTCCCGTCGTCAACTGACGTTCCTGTCCTGTTGCTAAATCAGCCTAATTTGACACGTTCAGGCCGGCTCTCTAGCGACGCAAATACTATATAGTTTGAGGGGCAAGGATTAGGAGAAATTAAGTGGCAGAAGTACCAAAAGGGGGTGTGAAGGAGGAGAGCCTATGGTGTTCTAGCGATAGTGCTAAGAGTGACCAGCATTAACTTTCTCCCAACAATATTTATAGATCATCACGAGAGAAGTTGGCCACCAAAGAGAAAATGCTTTAATCTTTTCTCCAAATTCTCTCAACTATTTCTTTAAAGGAATGTACACAGATCAGTCAATAGGGGCAGGAGAATCTGTATATTGATATTGAGGCAAAACAGGTTCTTTCCCCTTTCCCTTTGGGAGCCTGTCACACAGCTTAAGAAGGACATTTAACAATTTAACATTAATTCACACCAACACTACTTCAAACTTACCACCAAGCTCTTGGGACATTTTGATGCTGATAGTTTGAGAGCCTCCACAGAATTTCATTTCCTAGCTTGTTCAAAATCAATGAACACTTTAATTTATTAAGTAGCTAACATGCAAAGAAGACACAAAAAATTCCGTTACTAAATTAATAGTACTATAATAATAATGATAACAATAAAAAATAATAATATTAATAATAATAATAATAATAATAATAATAACAGTCTTTATACAAGGAGCTCACTTCACAAAAAGTGATATTCAGTGAAGCCCTGTAAAACAATAGAAAAATAAATGATAATGATAAATGGATCTTACTAGCCTTTTGTAACAAAAGTTTCAAGTACTTGACTACAAACCTGAGCACCACCACCTTTAAATTCAATGTTACGTTTTATGCCTGCATGGATAAAGAGAAACAGCATCACTATCTTTCAATTACCTGCCACCAAAAAGACTGAGCCAAATGACTGGCGGGTATTACAGGGAGGTGCAGCATCATAAGACCTGTAGGATTTACTTTGTATGAAGTTTGACATCTAAAGTTCAGTAGTGTTTAAGCTCACCTCCTCCAGAATGTAGATACCACAGGAAAAACAACAGTGAGATGTTACAAGGCTCTGATGTAACAATTCCCTGTACATATGCAGTGGCAATGGCCTTTCCATATCTATGTGACAAGAAAAATGGGTTTTTCAACTCTAATTAGAAGATATACATGTATCATGCATGATTTTCATTAATGATGGGACATATGACTAATAAAAAAACAATAATTATTGAGTAATATGGCTCTGAAGTAAGAATCTGAGTTCCTTATTCCTCTGAGTTCCATTGATCACATAACGACACCTTGACTCGATCACGTCTTACCATCAATATTCAGTCATTTTGTTAAATTTAAATTTACCTCAAATACATGCATTCACAGATGAAAATTTGCTCACCACTAGGGCCTTCTTAACCCTTCTTTACCTTACCTAGTGACCATCTGCACTAGTATAGGTGTACAATAGTTTGGGAAAATGGCACCCACATAATCATTTGAATACCTTCATTTGTTAAGCATAGTACACTACAGTAAATTCAAATCTCAGTAAATCTGAAATACTGTGCTTAACAAATCTTAATGACTGCATGTGTAACTTAAAAAGCTCCAATTTCAAATTATTGAGACACTCCTGCTATATGTTTTTTTTTTTATCAAGAAAATCTCCTCTCCCTAGCTCGTTCTAACCAAACTTCATTAAATAAATGTTTGTCACTTAGTTTGTAATTAGGTGTTTGTGGCTCAACAATGTTTCGGGAAAATGGTAGACGGAAAGCATGCTTTCCCTTTTTAGAAGTACACAGACTGTCTAAAAATCATCAGAAATGTTAATTTAACTGTCCCAACTACACTGTACCAACCTGTCAAGAAGCTATATATAACATATCGCTAGTCGAGTATCTATTAGACATAATTGACTCATTCAACAACTTTCTATCTTATTTTAAAATTCTGTGATGTTAATTTTACCTTGTCCAACACTTCTCATCAATCAACTGTTGAACTGTCATGGCATCCCACTCTAATGCACAAGCAGCATTCCAAGGGTCCTCCAATGGAACTTTGCGACACATGTTGTCAAGGAGCTGCCAGAAGTTGTTAACATCCAGAGCTCCTAATAATGAACCCATAGATGGAAGGGCCCCTTGCTTGGTCACTCTTTTTCCCTATTAATGAATCACACACTGATTTCATTAGGTGCAACTGCATGCAGTCATGCTGAAGACATGTTTTCCTTACTTGTACATTGTACCTCATTGAGTTGGATTTAATTATGCTAGCTATTTAGTTATCATAAATGTTAAGTACAAAGAATGGGCTTTTATAATATTATTGCACATTTTATCAACTTGTTAAGGAATTTCAGGTCTAATTATGTGCTAGTATTATTGCATCATTATATATATATATATATATACTAGTTTATAAAGACAAAATGAATTCTGTTGAAGAAGGCATTTTCTAGGCTGATGAGTGAAGAGTGAAGTAGACGTTGGTAAAGTGCAGAATATTTCCTCATATCTGACATAAAACTTACCAGGTAATTTTCTACTGTGTTTCCTCGGCCATAGACTTGGTATGTCTCCATACCCAGCTCCTGGGCAAGTCTCAGTAATCTTGTCTGAGTTTCACACGCATAAGCCCCACCCAAGTCACAATATCCACAGCTGGGGTCCTATAAACGAACAGAGTACAGTTACTGTATTGTTTTCCGTAATATAATGGTGCATATTTAAATAAAACTTTTTTATAACCACGCTGCCATTAAGAACACACTTTAAGCCCATCACAAATATCCACATACAAATTCTCCTGGGCCCAGTTGTTGGAAGGCTGATTAGCGCTAATTTTAGCGCTAACCTTAATTTTAATCTTAGCCTGTGAGCAAGCTCTCCAGGTCGCTTTGGCGGCATGAAGGGAAACATAGGCGTACGGGCTATTGTTTGCCAGGGGGGGGGGGGCGGTAAACTATTTGCCCAAAAAATTCTCGCAAGTTGCTCAAATTTTTACGAAACAGTAGAAAAGAAACGAGGCCAAACGATGCAACAACGTAGCCTGTACTGGCATATGAAGGTGGCTCGATACTGTAACAGTTTTTCAGGGTCAATACCTCCCAATTTTGAGCATAACTACGTCGCCATAGACAAACATTTGGAAAAATTGCTACCATAGTTTTATTAGATATAGATGAAAATTTATCATAGGGTTTTAATGACATCGGAGTTGTCATAGCAACGAAATGACACCATTGTCTATAGGGTGCATTTGATTGGGAAATATTCAAAATCTAAATCCGGATTTCCCAATCAAACGCGAAATCCGAAAACGGATTTCACCTCCGAGAAATCCGTCCTCAGGGTGGATTTCAATTTAAGAAATCCAAATCCGGATTTTTTGAATTTCCCTTTCTGTCGTTCGATTGGGAAATCCGAAAAAGGATTTGCTAAACTGTTCTCGTGAACAGCAGACTATCCGTTGTGCTAATTATGCGACGCATAAAAAAATTCGGATTTGGATTTCTTAATTGAAATCCACCCTGAGGACGGATTTCTCGGAGGTGAAATCCGTTTTCGGATTTCGCGTTCGATTGGGAAATCCAGATTTTGATTTTCAAAATCTAAATCCGGATTTCCCAATTGAACGCACCCTTATAATTGCAGCAATATTTCTTGGCACTGGGAATCGTTCACGGGAACTTTTTTGTCCAATAGTCGCGTCGATGTTCATGAAGTTAAAACGGAATCTATAAAAGAGTTATCGGGATATTTTGGGATGAAGTTTTAGAAATATGCTAACAAAAATCTTGATGTTTGGCCGTTATCTGTAGAAAACGAATTTCTTTTGACATGGAATTTCACCTCATAGTAGCTTCAATCTTTTTAAAAACGTGTGTAAAAGATCATGGGAATAGCTCCGGCCGATCGCTAGAGAGAAGGATTCCATTTCATTAGTATGCAACGAGGCGCTCTTGTTAGCGGTTTTGTAAACATTTCGGTCTACTTTTATAAATTATTGTTTGATAGATTATTAAAAAAACTTAATATTCTTCTCGTAATTCGAGCTGAGTACTAGTCAGACACTTCTTCATTTTCACACTCACTGTTGCTGATGCTATCTTCCATACACTGTTCTACGGGCAGAGATGATTCTAGAAAGATATGCGGAAGTTTATTCTAATTAATTCATGACTGTAAAGAGCGCATTCCAGTCAGTGCAGTGCAGTGCAGTACAGTGCTCAACAATAAAAAACTATAAATTTGTAAATCAACAAATGATACCCTTCCCTATAACCAGAAACTCATCACGTGCTAAGCAACCACTGTGAGTGTCTCGAGAGAAAGTAACTGGATTATTACGCTGACTTCAGGATTTTTTCAGATTAAAATAGAAAATATTTGTCTCTTTAAACTAATAAAAAAACACAGAAACGCCTTTAAAAAATGGCTTTGCCCAAATTTTCTCTTGCTGCCCAAAAAATCTGAGTTGCCCAAAATTTGGGGGGGCTGCAGCCCCCCTCGCTCCCCCCCCCCCCCCCACCCCGTACACCTATGGAGGGAAAAGGAAGGATAGCTTGCAACAATGTCTCTGGAGTTAAAAAAATCTGCATTGAAAAAGTCTGTGCATCAATATGTTGAGTGGTGGAGATGACATTATAGTTATGATGACAGTTCCAACTTTAACGTGTTTTTCAATATTTGTTTACATTCATGCTCGTTTCTGCTTTGTGCCGATCGGTGGAAATCTGACAGCTCAGTCGACAGGGAGCCACTGGGGAATAGGAGACAAAAGTCAAATTCCAGAGACATTGTTGCAAGCTGATTGTATTTTTACAAAGAGGAAAAATCTAAGATTTACAGGAGAGGAATAAAAGTGTGCATCACTGGTAAACTTGACCCTCAGACTGGAGCTTTCAGCCAGTCATGTCGCCATTCTCGCCGGGAATAGTTCATTGACAACTAGTTACTTTGAGCCCTGCCAATAAAAGAGACTTTAAGCTACACTGTAGCTCAGAGCTCCAGGACAGTTACATTAACTTTTTGCACCTTGGACAAAATTAATTTTTTATTGTGTCTTACCCTGAAGAAAAATATATACCTCCATAATAAAATAAAAGGTACCAGGGGAAATAAAAAACTTATCTGTGAGACCACGTAGCGGACCTTGTCGTGTACGTATGAAAGTCAAAGAGGAAAGAAAACTCATTCACAACGTTACGTTAGAAAAAGAAAGAAAATCTATATTATTCCAGATCAAGAAAGGATTTGGCTGATTTACTCACAGTCTGAGTTAAAGTTCTTCCTCCTGTTCTATCTCTCGCTTCAAGGATTATGACATCAACTCCGTATTCCTTCTGAAGCACTCTGGCTGCAAACAGACTTACAAGAAATCTCACAAATGAATGTAAATAAAAATAACTTGACAGAAGTAAAAGTCAATAACAAAGCAAGAGGGACTGAAGAAACTTTAACAATTCAGAGGTTCAAACTTCATACTTTAGTCGTCAGACTTCATATCTTTGGGAAAATTTCACAGACTTATATAGTTAAACTAATCCTGCAGGTGACCACTTAAAGTACAAAGAGTTAGTGGTCGCTTACGGGAGGTGGTCACTTATGAGAGTTGAACTGCAGAAGGTTTTTTTCAAGGAGAATTGCATGTCTTGAGTATAAAACATTGATCCTAAGTTTTAAGGCAATTTATATGGTGTTGCACCATCCTATATGCATTAGTATTCAGGGATTAGGATAGGAGGCAAAGGGAATTGAGAACCAACCTACACTTAGGTTAAGAAATCGTAACCTGAATTTAATTTTGACCAATGGCATATATGCCCGACAAAACATTTTGTAACTTAATCAAGATTATAACGGACACAATATAACCTGCATTTGAGCAAGAATTAAACTGTTTTAATGCCACCACTGGTTAAGACCAAGAACACTCTTGGAGAAAAATTATTCCAAGTAGCAGTGCCTGGATTATGGAATAAATTACCCTCTGGAATAAGAGCCATTAAGACATACTTGTTCAAGAAGGCTTTTGCTGGTAACACCTAGAGCTTCTTTTTTCAGTTGTATGTGCCACTGTCCTCTCAGAACCCAGCTACCCCATTATATTCTATTCTTTGGCCATTTTATATAGACCCCATCTTAGTCACTTTGGGAAAAAAGTAATTTTCACAATCTCATCTTAGTCATTTTATGTAAATGCATCTTCCTTATAAAGCCTTTTAACTTGATCACCCTAAGATGAACTGACACATTTGTTAAACATAGAGGGTGGTAAAGGGTATTTTCGTGACTGGTGATCGGCCCTTTTTTTTCCCATGAAATGTGAAATGGCTAATTTTTTCCTCGTGAATTGTGATTTCCATAGCAGCCGTGAAGCGTGATTTAGCAAAATTATTTTCCATGAAACAAGAAACAAAATGTTTAATTCGCCTTGAACCGTGATTTTCATTATGTCTTTGTTTTTCGTGAATTGTGAAAGGACCATTTTATTTTCTGTGAAACATGATCTAGACCCCCCCTTTACCACCCTCAACTTAGTGGTGTGTATGAAATCTTTCTATTTTTAACTCCCTACGTACCTGAATTTTCTGACCCCCAAAATCCTGAAAATGTGCAACCCCATAGAAGTAAATCCAGTCGTGAAAATGCCACCCCATCCAGGGGCACATACCCATTAGGAAGTACCCACCCCCGCTCCGGGGAAAAGGGGAAGGATGGTGTGCGTAACAAACTTCAACCTCAACTTGTCAAATCTGGACTTTGATCAAATTAGAAACAATACGCAAAGCAATATCACGACCTCTAATTACCCTCTATTAATTATCTATCATCTACGGGAATACTTCCTTATCGAGCAGTGTGTCATTTCTTGAATAGTTTTAAGCATACCATCCCATACAAATCAGCTGTATGTAAATGAAAATCCCTCCAAATTTATGATCCCAGGTCGCAAGTCTGAGGTTTAATGTCTGAAATCTAAAATAACGAACATTTAGCTCGAAGTCTGAACCCCCAACCCCCTCGCCTTTCGCGAAAGAAACATTACCGCTTATTCCAGCTCCAAGAATCACAATAGGTAACTCGCTCTCCACAACTGCCATTTTGTGTTTTTGTGATAAGAGACTGGGTCCTAGTCAACTTTTGCCCGCGATTGCTCGCGAGCGCGAGCGTTGAACAATGGCTTCACAAAATTTTCAAAAGTTATTTTTTCTTGAGTTTTACATAGGCTTGATTACCCGAGAGAGCGGCGGCAATCGAGCTTAAGTTATACACTGATCGCAATAAACTTATTTATCACCACATTTCGTACATCTAACACACTGTACTTTTACTACCAAAGATGGCTCTTTCATTTTCCTTATGTATCGGTCAAATCGAAGCTTCAACATGCCCCCCCGGGCAACCCCCCGGGCATTTGACTTTTTTGAAAATTATTGTTCAAATTTCTCCCTACCCGGGCCAAAATGCCGTTCAAATGCCCCACACTAGGGTCCATTCAGGTTATCAAATGCCCCCACCCCGACCTGGGCTCCTGCAGACAGTACTTCCGAACTGCCTCAGGGACAGAGCGCGGGAAATGATCGAGGTGCACACGCGCCCATCGCATGCGCGCGCGAGCAGCTACGCGAAGAGGCACGAGGCTCGACCTTTGAAAGAGGAATCCCTAACTTATCTCATGCAACCGGAAGTCATCTCAAGTTGCAAGTGTTTTAGTGCGACTGAACAATTTATTACACAATGTTGTTGCTTTCGATCACCATTCACTTGCTTTTTGCTGCTCTGTCCTTCACTTTGATGAACCCGAACTTAGTCTACAGCCATCCTCAATGTTTGGATTTTAAAGCACCCTTTCAAGCGGGAGCAGGACTGTCATTCTGTTCTCAAAACTACTCCGACTATGGTTGCTGCACTCTACAACGCGATCAAGAAATCGCAAAGAAAGCAAAGGCGCTTGAGCAGCGCTTTAATCTAAACAAGAGGCCGAAATGTGCTAACATTGTAAAAACGATTCTCTGCCTCGAATGCCACAAATATGCGGCTCACATTTTTGCAGCGGAAGGTAACGAGAATTTTAACCTTGCAACAGCAACCCCTGGATTATGCCCTGAATTCTGTAAAGCGTTTTACAAGGAATGTGAGGACATAGCGATAAATTTTCCTCGTTTACTCAAATGGGAACTTCGATCACTGTCGCCAGCAACAAATACATCTAATCCTTTGTCGAAGGAAGAGCTCTGTGAAGGACTTAAGGTACAAGATACAGATTACTGTTACCCAAATGTTGAAACGGTCGATGAGAATATTCTTGCCAGAAAATTTGGCCTTGATTCAAACAAGGGATGTTTGTGCGTGGAGGAGATCGCGCGCGGCTTCCGCAATCCTCTCGCTGCAGTCCACGCGGGGGATAGCTCAGAGAGATTTTTCATCGCGGAACAGCCAGGGCTAATCCGTATCATTACAGCTTCGGGAAAACTGCTTCAGCAACCGTTTTTGGATATTCGCGATCGTGTCCTATCTTCGGGATCTTTCGGTGACGAGCGCGGTTTTCTGAGTATAGCCTTCCATCCCGCATTTAAAAGAAATCGTCGATTCTTCGTGTATTATTCCACCCGTTATAAGAGAATAAAAGGTGACAGGAACACTTCTAAAGCACCTTTCCTGGCTTATGACCACAGAACGGTGCTGAGTGAGTTTAGAGCTTCGGTGTACAATCGCAACAGAGGCTTGCGGCGCTCTGAAGAAGTAATTCTTGAAGTTGATCAGCCCTGGCGTAATCACAATGGAGGAAATTTATTTTTTTGGACTGATGGATTCCTATACTTGACCCTAGGGGATGGCGGGCGAGCTGGAGATCCATTCGGAGAGATTGGCAACGGCTTAAACAGGTGAGTGCTGTTATTGGCTGATTATCGTCCCATGTAAATCCAGGAAAATGTTGGTCACGGAATCCAGAATCCTGGGCTTTGGAATCCGGAATACAGCTCAAGAAACCCGGAATCCCTCTAACGATCGGAATCCGGAATCCGGAATCCAAGTTCCACTGACAGAGAATGCAGTTATCCTTTATCCTAAGATTTTCAGTTTCAGCCAGGTACAATGAAGAGACAAGTGTGAAAAAAGAAAAACATGTTATCTATGCGTCATTAAGGTTCTAGCAACACTTAAAAAACCCTGCAGACAAGTGACAAAGATGCCTGTTGCATTCAGAGATGATTATTTTAACTTTCGTTGTCATTTCCTTTTATTACCACTCTTCTGGGGAGTGTTATTCGCATCGACATCAACGCTAGAGGTTATCTCTACAAAATTCCCGCGGATAACCCGTTCATGGGAATCCCAGGGGTAAGACCAGAGATTTATGCATATGGCACCCGGAATATGTGGCGATGTTCAGTAGACCGGGGCGATAGGAAGACGGGAGAAGGAAGGGGTCGGATATTTTGCGGCGATGTGGGGCAAAACAAATACGAGGAGATCGACCTGATAGAAAAAGGCGGGAATTACGGATGGAGAGGATACGAGGGATTTAGCTGTTACGACAAGAAGCTGTGTAGTTCACCGTTACTGAGTAAGTGTCATACGAATATAAAGGGTTTAGTTTTATCGTTTGTCTCACGATTGTCACTCTGATATTGATCGCGACGTTTCGACTGCACACTACAGGTCTTCATCAGGTGATAGTGTCGATTTACTGAGTCAAACCGAACCCACCAACCACTGAGCGAGGTTTGTGATACACCAATCACTGACAACCACGGTGGTACAAATAGTTCGGCTCAGATCGACCCTATCACCTGATGAATACCTCCAGTGTGTGGACGAAACGTCTCGATTATTATCAAAGTGACAATCGTTCATTTTTGTTATGTTTGATTAACATGCATGCTGATATTTCGACAAATTGAGTAAGCCCTCCCCCCCCTCGACTCATGTTATCGACCTCTTAGAGAGAACTTCACTGTATAATATGTTAATTTTTATCTTTTCATTTAGGTGACGCTGTTCCACCTATTTTCGCCTACAACCATTCGATTGGTAAGTCCATCGTAGGTGGCTATGTTTATCATGGATGCCAAAACCCAAACTTGAGTGGAAAGTACATTTTTGGCGATACAATGACCTCGGAAGTTATTTCCCAAGGTGCTTGAAACTCAAATTACAATGAATTCATTTCCGTGCTTACGACTCAGAATCAGATCAGAGCCTTGTTGTCAGGCCTATTGCTGCTTTCAGTTCTAAACCTACTCAAATAAAGTATGCATGTGAAAAATCACCCGTATCCATTATCCTGTGTACTTTTGTAGTTTAAGGCTACTCCTCAACATTGCGTAACGTAAAAGCTTTTGAAATCGGTCCTTTTTTTGTTTTTGTTTTTTTATTCGCTGTGCGACGCCACGAGCTCAATTGCTTAACAGAAAGAGACTCTAATAACCTGAGAAAACAGCTGAAACGAAATGACGTCAGAGAAACGAGCCAGAAATTCCATACTGATGACGCGTCACTACCCAGATCTGGGTAGGGCTTCTGATTGGTTGAAGCAAATTCCCACACTTCACGATCAATCATAAGCACTACCCAGTAGTAGTATAATTACATTGATGACTATCGAAAATAGAGCGCTGTGATTGGCTAGGAGCTTCGCTCTATCCGGCTATAATCACCGTGCGGTGATCATAGGATTGAAGGCTAGCAGTTTTCAAAATGACAGCCAGATATTTTGATGTTTCGGGGTCGGAAATTGATCAATCATTTTATTTTCTCGAATAATCATCAATGTAATTATACTAAAACAATTAGTCGCCTCAGGAGACGTGAGTATTGGCGAATAGTCGCGTCGCCTGAGGCGACTAATTGTTAAGTAGTGACGCGTCATCAGTATGGCATTTCTGTGCTCATTTCGAGTTCTAAGACTCAAGCAGCCTCTAATTAATTATACGAGTGCCGGATGCAAACACAACGCAATGACGTCTAATCAGGAATGGCTCTACTGTAATGACTAAGTACGACCAAAGTTGTTTCATCCTCAACTTTGATTGCAAATTTATTGAGATACATACAACAGAGATGCTTGTAGCTTTCTCAAAAATGGCAAGGGTTAATTCCCCGCATAAAACCAGTCCTTACGGGACAATACCAATCGCAAAAAGTGGGTACCGGAAAAACATGTCACACTGACACACTGTTTAGCTCTGTTTGGTCACAAGGTCGAGTTCAATTGCCGTAAATACACTTCTTCATATCATGGTAAAGGTAGCGTCCAGGTGTACTCAGGTCACATATACTTGATTTTAAGTTAGATCAAAGCCCAATTGTAAAGCCAACCAATACGAGTGGCAATTGAGGGGAATACAGAGATTTATATATAAGATAAAAAAAATCAAGTCCCCTAAGAAAGTTTTGAATTCTTGTACTACTTCTTCTAATCATGTCTGTCTCGTTTAAGTCGTATGTTTACACTAACCAAGAACCAGGGAAGCTGGAAAGAAAAAGAGATTTGCTTTGGCGACGGGAAATATTGTACCGATAGACTGACTGGAGAGTTTGAGCGATACATTCTGTCTTTTGGCGAAGACGAGCAAGGTAAGTCTTAATGTCAATGAACTGTTATCAGGGACAGGGGAAAAAATTGGCCAATAGCTGACACGCGCGTCCCCAGTAACGATTCCAGAAACAACTGCGGGACGCGTTTTGGCTCCTGTTCCCTTCTCGTTTCTAATGTGGCGAATTGCTAAACAAAGTTATTCTCTGCGTAGGCGAACTGTACATACTTTCGACAAGTATTCCAAGCAGCAAGAAAGCGAGCGGAAAGGTTTACCGCATCGTGGATCCTGGGAGGTAGGCTACCGGCAAAGTTTGAGTTAATAATTCACTTTATTCTGGAGAAGGTACGTTTTGCGATACACGTATTTCTTGTACTAAAATATGATTGGATTGCATTTGGCTCAAATGTAAATATCGTTGAATAATTCCCTCGACTTCGTGTGGGGGATTATTCAACAATATTAACTTCGCCTTCGGCGAATAGTTGTTTAGAAATTAATGTTGTTTATGTCTGATTTGTTCTGCAGGAGAGGTGATCCCAGTGAGTGTCCGTCCCTGGAAGAGAGCCCTCCTCCATGTAAGGATCGTGGAAGCAAACCACTGTGTCGTTCTTACAAGAGACGCAGCATGTGCTATCGTTTTCAAAATTATTTGTCGAGAAAATGTAAAAAGACATGCGGATTTTGTTAAATCTGTTTGCCATTGGTATATACTTGTGGTGAAAATTATGCTCGTTTATCCCGAACAGAATGTAGAAACTGCTGTGTTCTGATGCTGTGTTGTAAAAAAGAACAAGGAAAGAATGCACGTTAGGGCACACTTCTAAGTTTCTCCCGTGTTTTTTAAGATTGACATCTACTGTTGTAACTTCTGTTGTCTGGCACGTATTGCCTTCTGTGGAAAGATCTATCCTTCCTGAATTTGCCACTTACCAAACAGGGGCATCCAACGACAATTTTCGGAAAAACATCTCTTCGGAAGACGATTTGAGATCTAGAATTTTCGGAACATTTGTTGGTAAATTTCTTGCTTTCCTGCCTTTCCTATGATTTTCGAACATCTAAAAAATGGTTTTATTGCCTACTTTTAACGGATTTCTACCCCAAAAAGGTCACCTTGAATTTTCGGGAGCCTTTTTTCTGGCTGAAATTTTCGAAAAGGTAAGTTTTGATCCCTATAATTTTCGGATCATTAGACTTTCAACTAGGAAATCCGAACAGATGAAAAAATTTAGAGGATAAAAATATGGATGGCTATATCTACCGTTTAAATACTAAAATACGTTTAACAATGCTATGTTTAAGTAGTTTTGAACTGTATTCTGGCTTGGTGCTTCTGACTAAATAATCACTTAATTATAATATGGGAGCTTAAAGGTTCAGGAGTAAATAGTCTGCACCGTTCCATATGAAACGAAATTGACCCGATCTGTCCGTTGTTAATTTATGTAAAAGTCTAGCCAATTATTTTCGATTAACACCTTCTGTAGATCCACTAACTGACATGATTTTGAAACTGTAATTTTAGTACCTTTCTCCTTGTCATTGTTTAAATTCTGTTTAGGAGCCAATACTTTGTTCTCTCTCGTTGTTCCCCTTGTGTTATTTCGACTGGAAAACCCAAGTTTTTAAAGGGCTTAAAGGAGAAATGTTAGGAAGAATTTCTTTCAGACAAAGTAAATAATTTGAAGGTTCAATGCTAATGAGTCTCTCTTAGTAAATTACAAAAGGCTTATTTAGGCATTGATGAGTTACCATAAATGAACTAATGACCAATCGTCGCCCCTTTCAAACAAACGCCTCTTCGCTCATTTGATAAGCGCCGCTCTATGATATTATGTTTGCATTAGACACCCTCGCTAATAAACCCCTCTTTGTCTAGTGGACGCCCCAACGAAAATCATTTCAAAAATTATTAAAAATTAGCAAAAAAAGCCAAATCATTCAAATTGTTCAGTTGCCTGCTTGACTGAGTATTACATCTTGTTCAGCGTTTTAAAGTTCCATTTGAAAGTTCGAATTGATTAGAGATGACAATACATTGACCCTGAACGAAGATTCTGACATAGGAGTTCAGATTTGAACGAGCGCTCATAAGGATCTCTAGACGGCCTAGGCGGTATCAATTGATGGACTGGATATTCCGCTAATTATTAGCTCTCTTTACATTTTCGCCGAAAGCATATTGGTATTGAAAATTAGGTTGTTACATAAATGACAATAAACTCCTTTCTCTTTTAAATGACTCCTGTCATTAAACGCCCCCTGTTGGAACCCTAAAATTATTAAACGCCCTGAGCGTCTATTAAAGAGGGTGAGTTTTGTTGTCATTATATATAAATGAAGAACCACAAAATTATCGAAAAAGACAATTGTAGCCAACAAGTACTGAAGTTTGTAACAATTAAAAGTGAGCAGTCAAAGCAGTAACAAGCCCTTGTCAGAAAAACCTGCTAGTTTCTCTTTGCCGAAAGCAGACTTTTGGTTTTCCCATTATTAGGTTGATCGAGAAGCCATGTTATAAAAACTTCATGTTTTATTCACACGTGATAATATGCACTTAGTTTTTCCTCATATTCACCTGTTAAGCCGGGGCTACCAAAGATATCATTTTTTAATGAGTTAAAACACACTTGTTTAAGAAGTGTTCTGAATGGTTTATAACATTTTAACCCCCCCCCCCCCCACCCCCCGTTTCAATTCTGTCAAAGGTCGGTTGGCGCATAATGCCGGAAAATTACAATAAAGAAACTCAGTTTGGGAAGACCTCAGAGGACAGCTGTGCTGTTGCCTCGCAGGGGGGCTTACAATTGTCAATAAAAGTTCTGGCTCAAACAGGATGCGCAATACACAGAGCTGTATACGTAGTTCAAAGGTTCTTGACTGCATGTGTACAATTCCGTAGATACGTCGCAGAGCTAAGATGAACTCAACGGCGAACGAATCCAGCGGATCTCACAACTGCCTCGCTCAGTTAAATTACACTGCGTGGAACATCGGAGGAACCGTTGCCTACTGCCTGTTCATAATCGTTTCACTGGCCGCAAATTCTCTCATTGTTATGATCGTTTATAAAACGCCGAACTTAAGAAAACCGATAAATTATTTCATCGCAAACATGGCCTCATCTGATTTGCTGTTTCCAATATTCCTCATACCTTGGAACCTGTCAGGGTTGCACACCACCTCTCTTCTTATCGGTGGTCCGCTTGGCCAGGTCTTTTGTAAGCTTTTCCCCTTCTTTGGAGACGTTTCCATTGAGGTTTCGATTCAGAATCTGATTCTGATAGCGGTGGATCGATTTGGAGCCGTGGTATTTCCACTCCGTTCCCCACTCATCAGATCCAAGCTGTGTTCCTTCTTCATTATTGCCACGTGGATAGTTGCCGTAGCTGTCACTTCGCCATACTTGTTCGCCAACGAGATCGTTGAATCCCCAGAGGGAAACAGGTGTGGTACGAAATTGAAGAAAGTATTCGGAGAGTCATTGTCCCATGACAGTTTCAAACTAGCTTACCACACTTTGTTTATATACATCCCTGTGATGTTGTTAATCATTCTTTACTCCATCATTGTTATCAAGCTCAAGACACAGGCACCCCCAGGTAAACAGTCCGCCAACACTCAGCAACAGTGGAAAAGAAGAAACAGAAACGTGCTTCAAATGTCCATTGCTATCGTAACAGTGTTTGTGCTTTGCTGGTTACCAGGCTCTATCGGCTTATTTATCGATAAAGCGTATCAGGACAGGTCCACACATTTCTCGTGTAGTTTTCGGCAGTACGTCCATGTTACCATTTCCATGACGTCTAACGCGTACTGTGCTATCAACCCGATTATCTGTTTCATGTTTAGCAGTAATTAACGAAAAGCTCTTAAAAGACTCATAAAATGTTCTTTTGTAAAGGCGTAGGTCGCAAAAATGTGCTTTTGGTTGAAGATGTTAAGAGTTAGAGGTTCGTGAAACATGCGCGAATAAATGTATCATGACTATCGGTGTAATAACTTTTGCACTTTCTAATATTTCACTTAATTTGTCCTAAATATCCATCGCACTTGTCATGCCAGTCGCCCGCACTTTGGCAAAAAAACTGTCAGTGGCACTTTGTAATAACCTAAGCTGCCGCAATTTGTAATTTTTCAATCCCACTTTGTAATTAGAAAGTTATTCAACTTACTTGGTCAACATTAATATCTTGTCAAAAACATGATACGTGGTATCTTCCCGGCTAAGGTCATGCCTGAATCTCCGGACATTTATACCACTACATTTTCTTGTCTTAAGAGTTTATTTCACTTTAAGATGATTGATTGCGTGAATTAGAAAACATTAAGGATAAAATTTACCAATACGATAGATCGCGGTCGAATTTGTTTATCCTCTCAAAGCGAGACGACAATTTTTGTCATGCAAAATGTACAAGTCGAGTTTCGACAAGTTTAACGTCGTTATTGCTTACTGTGAGCACATCGGTCGCTACTACAAAAAAGTAACAATAGGAGCTAAGACGCGTCTTATTTTAGACGAAATGTGCCGTTTATACGGAAAGTTCACGTCTTATTTAAGACGCGTCTTATGTAAGAAACTTATTTTTTCTCGTATAAATGGCCCTAATGATCCCTTCTTACCATACATAATTTGCTCTTATCGTGTTTTAGATAAAAAGTTCTTGATTTAATTAATGTTGTCCTAGAATATTAAACAAACTTGCACCGCGATTGATTGTATTGGTAGCTTTTATCACTTGTTTGCCCCATGAGAAGCCACGTGACATCGCTTTTATCCCATCAGGTTGGTACACACTAGGCGATAAGTTGAAGCAACATGTGTCGCGGAGACTCGTTGCAGCGACAAATCGCTCTCTGTGTGCATGTACTGGAGAATTTTTGTCAAAATCTTTGTCGCTGCAACAGAATTTTGTCGCCGCAACAAGTCGCACAAATTCAATCTGTCGCTGAGATAAGATTTTCACAAAAATTCTTCAGTACACACGAAGCGATTTGTCGCTGCGACGTGTCGCCTCACCGTGTTGCTGCAACGTAGTCGCCGCAACGTGTTGCTGAAACGTGTTGCCTAGTGAGTACAGACCTTAAGGGTGAGTATAGATGGCAGTTAGAAATAAAGACTAGGGGCGTGCAGTTGATTATGAATCCTTATTTCGATCACATTAAAAACTGGACGATTGTCATAGGTTTCCCTTTACACTGAAAACAAATAATGTGACGGCCTGTTAAACAGTCGGTGGAGTATTTCACTGCCATATGCAGTATATGCATGAAATGCATCAGGTTTTCCGATGAAATTGGGAGCTGTTTTCGAAGGTTGTTTGGTCGCTCAGCAATCGTCATTCTCTCCTTCCTCTCTCTCATCACGACACCTTCTGGTCCAGGCTTAATACCGCTTAAATCCACTAGGTGAAACGTCTTATTAGAAGGACAGAAAACAACACCAGGTAAATCTATAATTTTTTTTTTTTATTACAAACTCTTATAATTACGCTTGGGCTCCTTGTGCTAGTACTTTTTGCAATCGAGCAGACATACAATGAACGCATTTCACTTAAACTCGTTATAATACACTAACAGGAACGTTTTCAATCGCAACCGTTCCACGAACCTTGAGCTCTAAACCCCAATATTAATCACAAGCAAATGTTTGAAACTTATTAACCACTAGAACATTTTATGAGTCTTTGAAGAGCTTGTCAGTAATGACTGCTAAAAAGAAAACAGATAAACGGGTTGATAGCACTGACCCGTAAACCATGACACTAATGACTTCCTTGTATATCAAAAAATCACGAGTAAAATGCATCGAACTGGCACTATAACTTCCCATTAAAACGTGAGTTGTATAAGGTAACCAGCAAATCACAAACACTAAAACGATAGCAATGGACATTTGAAGCACGTTTCTGTTTCTTCTTCTCCGCTGTTGTTGAGTGTTGGCTGACTGTTCACGTGGGTGTGCCTGTGTCTTGAGCTTGATAAGGATGATGGAGTAAAGAATGGTTAACAACAGCACAGGGAGGTACGTAAACACTATATTGGACGCTACTGTAAAGTCAGTAAAGGACGACGACTCTCCAAATGCTTTTTCCCACCTCTCAACACAATAGATTTCCCCAGAGTTTTCCTGAAAAGTTCAAAGGTAAACAAGTCAGGTGAATTGACAGCCATTGCAACTATCCACGTGGCAAGAATGAAGAAGGGAGTTAACTTTGATCTGATGAGTGGGGAACGGAGTGGAAATACCACGGCTCCAAATCGATCCACCGCTATTAGAATCAGATTCTGTATCGAAACAGCAGTGGACACGGCGCCAGAGAAAGGGACAAACTTACACAAGGCCTGACCAAGCTGACCACCGATAAACCATGACTTAGCGTGCAAATTTGACAGAAACCAAGGTCGCCAGAATATTGGATAAGGCAAATCGGATATGGCCATGTTTGCGATGACATAATTTATCGGTTTTCGTAAGGTTGGTGTTTTATAAACGATCAATACAATGAGGGAATTTCCGACCATTGAAACAGGAAGGATCAGACTCAAGGCAATATTCGGTTCGATCTTTGTCGCTGTGGCATCGACGCAGCTCGAACACTCGATCGTTTCATTCACTGTTGTTAAGTTCATTTTTGATGACATATGTACAACTCTGTAGACTGCACTCCGTTAAGAAGCTTCTATAGCAACTGCTCAAACCCTCCCGATTAAGAGCTTTTATTATATAGATACTGATGAAATACCCGGATTTTTCCAGTTACTAAAAAAATCATATATCTTCATCGCGCGCAGTGAAGATACAAACAGGTGTGTCAACGTAATCTTCGGCTATACGCTTATATACTAAACAGGGGAAGTCAAAATTGAACAAGTGACAAAATCCCTCTTACTTGTACCGTTATTGATCTAATATAGACGCCTGGGTCGTCTATTCAAACTTTAGCAGCCCAAGTGGGGAGCTTTAATAGATGGGAGACTTTTAAGGGATGCCATTATTTTAAGAACTACAAAAGCTAATATGCAGATTTCTGTGAATATATGAGCCAATATGTTTGTAAACAGCATATTACCCAGTCCTTCCATTGACACGTCTTGGCCGTTTAAAGATCCATAAATGTTTTTGTAAAGCTCAACTTTGATAATCCTTACAGTAAGCAAACTTTTATTAATAAAGCAAGGAACTGAATAAATTGTACGACTTTGCTCTATTTCGCTTTTTCCTAATTTGTTGGAGCAATTGTCATCGGAGGCGTCTAAGGGACGTTTATTAGAGACGCGCGTCTAATACAAACTTTTCTATTAAAGACTTTCAACTTTTCTCCAGTTGTTTCTTGTGTATTCATGAAATTAGCAGTTCCAGCGTCAATTATAGGGCGTTTTCATTGAAAATGTTTCCAATTAAAGCTGGTTGATTTAGACTGTTGTATGCATATATTTTTATCCATTTTGAGAGCTGTTTGCATGTAATTAGGTAGAAAACAATTTCTCTGTTCGGCCTGTTCAACACTGCATGTCTTTTAGCATGGCATAAGTGACTATAGCGAGTTTTTTAAATAAAGGTTAAGGTTATGTTCACAGTATACCGGATAGCTTTTCGTGGTACCACGAAAAGCTATCAAGCAAGTATAGTATGAACACCTATTCGATATGTGACTCTCCGCCTTAGAGATTGGCGCAGCGCAGCTTTGTTCTGTCACAGAAATTACACCGCCACAACTCTTCTTGTGTGTGATCAGAAGCCCTATTCCGTATGATTTTTATGGCGGCGAAAGAGCTATCCGGTTTATTGTGAACATATAAGCCCCCACTCTTCATGTGCTTGCGATTTCGATCTTTTCTGAATTAAAGGTAGTCGATGCTGAGAAGTATAACTAAAAGAAAAACGCGTTTTTAGTATTGTTTCGCCTTCAGTTTTTCCTTGTGTAATTACGAAATTAGCAGCCCCGCGTCAATTAGAAGCCACATTTTTAATTCGCGTTTTCCTTAAAAATTCATGCAACTCAGGCTGGTAAATAGGAATACAGTGTATATGTTGTGGTTCAGTTTTTTCCCTGGTTTAAATTTTATTTTCTTTTGTTTTGGGGTATGGTAATATATGATAATGAGTTTAATACAAAGAAAAATAAAATTTGAACAAAGGATAAAATTGAGCCACAACATATATACACAATTCATTAAAAAAGGAAAGCTCATTATTACTAAAGGTCTGACGTTTAAGTTAGCCGACAATGAATGTTTCCCGCAGCATAACAATTTTTGTTCGTTTTTCACCGTTTTATCCTCAAACAAACATAAAAATTAATAGCGTCTCTGGCTTGCACGAGGCCTTTTGTTATAACCGGCTTTCAGCAGTAACAAACATTTCCCATTTCTTGGCCCCCAAAAAGTCATTTCCCATTCATGATCAAATTGGAATTTTCCTTTACTTCTCAAGTTTTAATCTTCACTCAACAATTTATGCTTTGGTTGATCTACAATAAAATCGTCTCGTTCAGTAATAGCGGAGCTCTCGCGCGCGAAGCGCGCGCAGCAGAGCACCATGAGTAAGAAAATGTGGTAAACTACCCATCCGAAAAAATTTGATAATCACGTGACCGCCCACCCGCCCGCCCGCCCGCCCGACCGTCCGTCCGACCGTCCGTCCGCACCACAGGCACACCAATGTAAAATAGCTCAATCAACAGGTATGGCAACCCAAATGCAACTCGAGGTTATTTTGACGGCAAGTTGCATAGCTACCCACGTTTTCTAAAGCATTAAGCTTAGATTAATTGTTATGTCCACATATTTGGAATATAGAGCAACAGAAAGACCGAGACAAAGAGAAAGTAGGTGGCAGGCCAGCGAAGCTCAACGAAAAAAAGGGCGACAGAGATCTAGAGCAAGAGATAAAAAACAAAGGAGACATTTTTTCTTGAAAGAACAACATGAAAATTCTGTAGCGGCGGTAACAAAATGAGAAATGCCAGTGGCCACCAATGCAAGGTGAAAATGAGCGGTAGTGAAAAAAAAGTGAACAAGAAAACGTGCGACACTTCCTCCATAACACGTGTAACTAAGAAATTTCTGGAAGTTTAACGTTGAAGTCGTGCAAAATAACGGCAAAGAAATGTACAAAAAAAAAGTGTGCTGCACGTGCAAAGTTGCTTTTTTGCTAATTAGACCTATTGTTGTTTTTCACCGTTCTCCGGCGTTGCCTTCGCCCTTAGCATTACACGATTTTATATTTTGTTTGAGTAAACTATAAATATTATCGAGAGCTTCGCTTTTAGCCCTGGCTAAACCTATATATTACCACGACTCCAGATAGTGCGAATATAGGCCTAAGTGGCGGACGTCTCGTCACGGGAAAACTACGTATAAATTAAAGATGACTACAATGAGAGAATTTCCTGACCAGTGAAATAGTAAGCTTAGGATCAGCCTTGAAGACTCAATCGATCCATTCACTGCTGCTGATGAGTTCATGTTTGCTTAATTACTTTTGTACATGCAGCTTAATATAAAAACCTGCCTGATGTGAAAGAAATATTTATTAAAAACTTTAAGATCTTCGGCGAAGGCTCAGCAAAGTGGTTTACAACTGATAAAGAAGGGAATATAGAGCATATCTGTCAGACTGAGCTGATTAATATATGAAGCTAACTTTGTCGAGAAATTATTATTAAAAATGCAACTCAAAAGAAAGATCACTAAATTAAAACGGTTACTGTTTATAAAACTTACGCAATTCAACAGCTAAGCACAGGAAGCACCAAGAAGTCAAACTCACGGCTTCAGCTACTGACAACAAAAAGTTTTCAAAGTCTTAAATAATTTCGTGCTGGCAATCTTTTATTTTTTGTAAACGATCGAAAGATAAATCGCTGCTTTGAGTTAATGCTTTCTCTTTACATTATAAATTTTTGGAAACCAATATATTACTAGCGTACGGCGTGCTGCAACTTACAAGTTCCCGCAGTGAAGTCAGTTTAGTTCATTTATTTAGAATCATCTAGCCTAAAACAAACACTGTCAATGGTTGAATGGCAGGCGCACAACTCACAGGAAAACAAGAGGCCTATAAATATGGTATATTAGACAAAGAAAAGGCACGTATATTAGGCATCCATAAATTGGACTGCGTAATATAGTGGCTTGACAATTTGGAAATTTGGGACAATCTAAGGTTTTCCATGCTGAGTTTAGCAACTCCTGTTACGAGACAGATATAGTTATTTTCATTTTAAATTGTAAAGTGTATTATCGGTTAGTCCTTAACAGGAATGTTTAACAGTGACAAATAACTGACTATGAAAAAAAATTGTTTTCGTAGCAAGTCACTTTGCAACTGATACTTGCTTTGAAATTCCGTGCCACGCCTCAAAAAAAAAAAACAGGAAGGGAGAAACAAAGAAAAAAAAACACCAGTTCTAATTATGGATACTTTTGTTTTCCTTGTAACATGCTTAGTAGTTGTCTGATTAAACAAATGACTGGATATCGCGAATTAATTTTTGCGATATTCGCGAAACAAACGTATTTACGGAATTAACAATTCATATCGCAGTTTAAAAAGAAGGAAAGTGGAGCATGGAACACATGTCAAGAAAGGAAAATCCCCAAAACCAGGAGCCTATGGTGGGCTCCTTCCAAAACACAAAGTCTGCTAATGTCCTTTAACCCTCGGACGTCCGAGGTGGGAGAGGGCGGTTGTGGGAGAGGGGTAGTGGCTGCCACCCCCCCACCTCCCCCACTAAGGTTTTTGATTTTTTCCCTAGAGGATTATCAGTAACTGAAATTTTCTGTAGCTGTTCGTGTATCCCTCGCACGCATTTTGAGACAAGTTTGATGATGGTCAGTTTACGAGATATGACATCATAGGTAGCAGATGGTCAAGCCCTTTTTGAGTCAAAATGCTTGTTTTTCAACTTCTTTGAGGAGATATTAGAGCTGAAAGGACAAAATTTATAAATGACGATCTATAGCAAGAATATTGATCTCTTTGATCGATTTAGTTATGTTTCTGATTTACAATATTCAACTCCTTTAAGGAATCGCTTTGTAATTTCCGATGCGTCTTGTTTTTCTTCGTTTTCGAAGGTTTTAATTTATGTACGGGCTGGCGATTCTCTTCTACCTTACTCTTCTTTACGACACTGTGTAATGTGAAAAAATGATACCCCCCCCCCCAAACCTTGAGTAAACTTCAGAGAAACAGAAGACAGAAGACAGAAAACAACACCAGGTAATTATTTTCATTTTAATTTTTTGTTTTACCATAGAGACACATAAGAGGTTAAATGGTTAAAGGTTTGCCGGTTTATAGTGAAAAGTGCGCTTGGATTAGACACTGGAAAGAGGCAACTGACCAGTTGGCTGTTTACACTAGTCGTGGAAGAGGATCTGAACTCTGAACAACCGAGTCAAGTCCAGCAAGTGGCCACTGAGCGGGACTCGAACCCGGGATCGCCGGATTTCGGGTCCGACGCGCTGACCAACTCACTCGGCATGATACCTCCCCTATCACGCTTGAGTCACGGCCTACTCCTTATCTTTTTTGGCCAAGGCAGAAATACGATGCCGGGTTAGGTAAAAGTCACAAGACTTTTACCTAACCCGGCTTTGCAGTACATCAGCATTATACTTTTTGAAAAATCGCGAGTGTTCCACCAGCATGTTACAACTTACGCTTGCACAGCAGTAGAACATTTTCTGAGTCTTTAAAGATCTTGTCGATAATTAATACTAAAAATAAGGCAGATAATCGGGTTGATAGCCCCGTAAGCGTTTGCCGTGTAACTGTGACAAACACGTACAACAAGAAACCACAAGAAAAATGTCTGAAACCGCCCCCATACTCTAGGATTAAAACGTTAGTAGTTAAAGGTAAAAAGCAAATCACAAACACTAAGACGATAGCAACAGAAATTTGAAACACGTGTCTATTTCGTCTGTTCCGCTGTTGCTGACTGTTAATTGACTGTTCACCTGCGTGTACCAGTGTTTTCATCTTAATGAGAATGATGGAGTAAAGAATGGCTAACAACGTCACAGAGATGTGTATAAACAGAATGTAGAGTACCAGCAAGTAGTCAGCATAGGACGAGGTCTTGCCGAATTCTTTCTCCCATCTCAGTACACATTGTTTTGTCCCTGAGTATTCAACGAGTTGGTAGTCGAGCAACAACGGTGAATTGACAGCTACCGCAATGACCCACGTGGCTAGAATGATGAACGGACGCAGCTTGGATCTGTCGAGTGGGAGACGGAGGGGGAATACTACAACTTCAAATCGGTCCAGTGTCGTCAGAATCAGATTTCGAATCGATACGACAATGGAAACGTTGCTAAAGAAAGGCACAAACCTAAAGAAAAAAACACCTTGCCACGCTTAAAGTTAATGCTCCCTGTTTACATCACTAAAGGCGTCGATTTCCACTAATGTCGCGTCAAATTTTTTACCTGATGCGCACCTAGGCAAACTATGGCGGATCGCGCGTAAATGTTTAAGTTGAACCTCGCTCAACTTTTACGTTAAGTCCATCTGCCTTCCATACATTACCTCTATTTTATTTAACCGAGTAAAATTCACGTGCTTTCGACGTAAGAAATATTACCCGACAGTGGAAACCCCTCAATGCATGTGTGTAATTGGTGGCAGAAAAAAATGGAAAACAGTTTTCCATTTTTTTTTTCTTGCTGCTAATAATGCTATTAGTAATATAAGCTCCAGTCACTTAAGTTCATTTATAATGGTAATCGAACTGAGTAGAGTGCAGTTTGGTCTGAATCACTTTCAAATCGGACGAGTGCGCTTAACGCACAAGTTCGATTTGAGGTGACAAATATGATTTCGACCAAACTTTTACGACACGAAGTTCCATTACCACTTTATCACAGCCGTTTTTAAATCAAAACTCATTCACTAACCAGTGCGTTTGTTAAAAAGTGGAATCGGAAACGCTTTTGTATCATTTTAAAAACAAAAACAGAGAGAAACAAAGAACTACGTAATCTGCACTTACCATAAATTTTTTTCAAATATAAATGTCGAAAGAAAAATGCCAAAATCCTGCAAAATCGATGCAAACTCTGTACCCACCATTCCTGACGACCATTTAACAATTAGTCGCCTCAGGCGACGTGAATATCGGCGAATAGTCACCGAGACGCAGTCGAGGTGACTATTCGCCAATATTCACGTCGCCTGAGGCGACTAATTGTTTTAGTATAATTACATTGATGATTATTCGAGAAAATAAAATTATTGATCAATTTCCGACCCCGAAACATCAAAAAATCTGGCTGCCATTTTGAAAACTGCTAGCCTTCAATGCTATAATCACCGCGCTCTATTTTCGATAGTCATCGATGTAATTATACTAATCTTGTATATCCAGGTTGTATCACACTTGACTATAGTTGGCATGTTTTCTTCCTTCAAAGTAATAAACCATCGCGACGCCGATCTCAGCGAAACAGATCTCGTCACTGGATTTTTACCGACTATCTCAGATAATATACTGACTCCTTACAGAGCAAATTACTCAGACTACATTTGTAATGTTCGATTACGATTATCTTTGATAGAAACCATAGAAACAAAAGCAGGCTCAAGGAACAAAGGAGACTTTTGTCTGATTGGCTGTTTGAATCTTTAGTGTTCAGTCTTCTTACCGCGCGCCAGAGAGTAAACAAAGATGGCTGCGAGTGGGAAAGTTTCTTGAAGTTCTCCTTCGATCGTTCGTTCCTTCAAGAATTTCTAGCAAGAGTTGTTGATTTTCATATGACAAATAGCGGGAAAGGTTTTCAAGGATTGTTTTAATCGACAGGGTGTTTTTCCTTAGCCTATGAAAGAGGACTTCGTTGCAAATCGATAGAGAACAATTTTTTGCAACGTGACGATGCCTTGTAAAGCTTGTTGAATGTTGGCCAAAAGTGCGCAAAAAAAAACCGTTTTAAAACAAGGTACATCAGCTGAGAAGGAATTCTTATGTACGAAATGCTACAGTAATCCTCGGAAGGAGAACGGCATGTCTTTTACGCAAGAGGAAACATCCCAGAGTGGTGCGCTCTAAGTCCGACCAACTCGATCAAACGTCGTGTCCTGGAGCCGAAAGAGAAACAGGTAAGCTTTCAATTAGGCAGACACAAAAAGCTACAACAATGAATCCGAATTTATTGCTTACCACATAATAAAACTGATTGTTTTTTCTATGTGTGAAAGAGTCGACCCGGCCCGAGTTCTGTACGTTCCGTTTTTAGCATTCGTCCCTTGCATAGTGTGTTGTTCTTTTCTAAAAGCTGTTGAATTTTATTTGAGTTTGAAGTGGTTTCTCTGTTTGTTGCCAGGTGGTGAATTACCGGCTGCACATTCGAAGATGCATGTAGCAACGCAGAGGCTGCAAAGCACGAGCTCCTTGGCTTAACATCTCTGACCCAAGCACCTCTAGTGTTGTAATAGTTATTTACAATTGTTTTGTTCACAACAAAAACAGAGACTTGTTGTCAGTAGATGTATAACTGAGTGCTTACTCAAAGAGATGCAACCAGTTGTAAATATTTATGTGAAAAGGAGGAACCCAAAATGAACTGCTGTCTTTCAGCAATAAAAAAATAATTGTCATTAGGTTGTCAGTAGTAAGGTTAGCTGTTCTTTGTTATTTGAATCCTTGATCAGTACAAGATTCATTCAGTAAACAAAACATGTTAACTCATGCTACTCACTCCTGACCTCACCTTTAAAAGTTCTGGCCTCAAAAGCAATGAAACATGCATATTTAAAATCAAGAGAAAGACCAATAACTACCTCTTCAAGTTTTTTCTTGACCTTGACAAAGAAGCCAACCTGCTTGCATTTTTCTTGTAAATTCAGTTTAGCTATGTTTGGATTTCAGAAGTGCATGTTTAAAGCCATGGGGAAGGGGGATTGTCCCAGGGTTGTCAAATATTTGATCCCTGGGATGCACAGAATTTGCTAGTTCCCAGCAAGGTTCCAAGTCACTCAAATTGCATTTGACTGTCAGATGTAAAACCATATCTTCACAATTATTTCCCTTACAATTAGGAAGAGACATTAACCTTAGTTGAGGCATGTTTAATTGAACCTTACTGTGATGTACATGTACTCTTTTGATATATTAGTTTCAGTAAAAATAATCACAGTATTGTTTTATATTGTTTTGTTTGTTCAAATTGAGTAATGGCCATTATAATATTGTTATTGAGACCTTTCATTAAATATAGTACTGTGCATTAAGTTTTCATGGCTTTTAATGGAAAGCAATCACATCATCTATCATTTTTAAACGGTGTAGGTTAAGGGCATGAGGCAAAGGAAACAGAACATCATGGGCATCTTATGACCCTAACCCTGCTGTCCCTGCTAATAGTTATTTTTCCTGGTTTCAGTTTGTAATAAAAGCTCTGTCTATTTAAAGACAGGTAAGAAGGTGCAATTGAAGTAACCTTGTTGTGCATGATAAAAACACTGAAAAATTTTAGACTTGGTTGGCTTCAAATAGATTTCCTTGAAAGGAAAAGAACACTCCCATTTTCGTTACCTGAAGTGAAGTATTTCAAACATTGTTTGCTAGTTCATAGGTCAGTTAAGGCCAAACAGGGTGGTTGCCCAATTTGCTGAGAATGGCTGATCACACAACCACAGCATTTTGTTTGTTTATCATGTATGGACATAAACAAAGATTCATAATAAGAGTGAAACAACTTGCATAAACTTCAGCCTTTTTTATCTGCTTGCAATGAAGCAGGTGGCTAAAATTAAATTTATGAAAAAGCATGTAAACAAATTTTTGAAAAACATTTTGAATAATGTATTATTAGGCATTACTAGTATAAACAAATGTTGGAAATTTTGACACCGTAATGATGTTGTGTTATTTAGTGTCAATAAAGAGAGGTTTATAATAAATATATGAAATTGGTAGCATTGCAGAAAAGTTGAGCTTGTAAGAAAACAACTGGTACAGCTTTTTAAAAATTATCCAGGACAGGACAATGAAAGTAAAATATATGTGAAATTTATGTCATGTATAGTTTGAACTTATTAAAACACGTGAACGATCAAATATGCAGTTTTTTAATCCAGAAACTTAAGCAATTATGAAAAAAACCTTGAAAGCTCACAAAAAATCTACGCTTGAACGGGATTTGAGAGTGTTATTTTTATTTGTAGACTATAGTAGAGCCACGGTTTACGTTTTCATGTACATAAAATTTAAGCTCGCTTACCTGATGTTGATAACTTTCGTCATATTCAGAGTGTGTGTTTATCTTCCTTGTTTATAAATTAAATTCCCACACTCAATTCGTCAACGCGATTGTTCTCAATAAGCGCTGCCCTAGAGACCACAATCTTGAAAGAATAAGCTAGACGACAGTACAAGTGCGTTTTCTATCAGCGACCGCCTTCATTTTTAATACCGGTTTGCGCACTCCTTGCCAGTTAAATGCTCATTATTTTTCGCTCTATTTATTCTTCCATTACTCGTCTTTCATAGGTTTAAAGCGATCTGCGTCCCTCGAACTCCAAATAGACTTTTTGGCTATAATTGTCCGAACGGCAAGAAAGTTTTCCCTCTCTTGCGTTAAAAATTCCTTGAGCGCAACATTAAAACATTCATTATTCGTCACAGTTGAAAGCAATGCATCAAAGTGACAGTACATATTACTTGAAATTTTGTACTCTTTCAGGGCCATGACTTAAAGACACTAAAATTTGTGACACTGTAAACATAATTAGAAACTCTAAAAATAGTCCTGGGACGCCATTTTGGTAGTTTTCACGTTGAGAAGATACAACGTTTTGGCTTTTCTTAAGTGCCATGCCACTTTATATTGCAGATTATTTGCACAAGCCTCTTCCTCGATTAATAAACTATCTCTAACAAAAGGGATTTCCTGTCCCGAAGCCCACGACAAAAGTCTCGGATACTTGAACAAGTTTTTCTGAAAACTGTGAATTTTTCCCCTTATGCTTGGTGTCGACTCTCGTAAACGCAAGTGTTTGGAAAATTGTTGCAACTTTATCAATGAAACCACCTTATTTTTTTAAAAAAATGACTTGCTAATTATATTCTTGCACTTTTGCCTTGGTTTGGTAACCATCAAACATCGTTTCGCTGAACTAAGCTACTATTAGTGAGTTGCATGGTAACTGTCATGTACTTTCAAATTTTCCACAGCGTCAGTGAATAGGCTCTTATCGCTGTTTTGGTCAAAATATCATCACTACGTTAAAAATCACACGTTTTCATTGTACAACAACTTACTTTATTTAACAGTAATTCATTCCTGTGCTGAAAACTCTGGTAAAAATGACGGACATTTCTTGAAAGGCGGAATTTTCCTCCACGTCTCGCGGGTTTCGTTGCGCCGAAAACGGTAGGTTTTAACTCACTGCGGTTGGATTGATCCGTCGATAACTCGCCACGATTTCCCTTTTTAGTACGAAGCATCTGCCACAAAAAGTAAGTACCAATCTATGTTTTCGGGAAACGAAACAGTTTCCATTCAAACGAGTTCCTTTTTGCACAAACAGACTATCAATCTGAATGAGAGAAAATGTTGGTGGACGCCTCCAAAGCTGCCTCTCACCTTCGCGTTCTTTCCCGCTCTTAGAATCACTTTTAGTAGATTGACCAATGAAAACACAGATGAGATTAACCAATCAGACAAAAGTCTCCTTTGTTGGCTCAAGGACATTTAGTTGCATTTCACTGGGAGCCAATGAAATTGTCTCAAATTAACCACGTGATTTTGTAACGTAGCTGCAGACATTTTAGTCCTGCCATTGCCATAGCCGAAAAAACTCAGCTTGCAAACAAGTAGACATCCAACATGTTGAGCAACGTACATCTTTGGTTGCTTGCAGTCAGTGGTTTGGGGCTTCTTTCTCTCATATTTTCAGGTATTTCAAATAAGTGCTAGAGTTAATTAATATAGTTATTCCGTAAGTTATTGTACAAAACAGTTTGATGAGCAAACATAGCGTGCGGTAAGCTTTGTCTGGAAGCAAGGTACGAGATAATGAGGCATTTTATAACCTAAACAAAACTGTTGTTTTGTTATTCTTTTATTATTCAATGAGATGCAAATGACTATAGGGTTGCTATTTAACTTACAAGTGCACAAGTGTGCAATCGTTAAAACTGCAATTATCGACATGCACTTGTAAATTTCATGCAGTTAAAGTTTTGTTGAATTGACCCTTGAACCTAACTGTCAGCCTCTTTCACATCTCAAACGGCCTTCGGTTTAAGAACTTGTAAAATCTTTCTTTGCTTGTTTTTAAAGCCTGCATTTTCGTAAAGTCTGCTCTGCTGTACTCTGTGTTTTCTGTTTGTTTGTTTTCTTGTTTTACTGCACTGTTCTTGTATGAACTTGTAGTAATTATTCAGATATCGTTTTAATTAGGTCAAAAATAATTGAGCTTCTTTAAACTGGCTATAAGTTAAGCCATGGAGCTCCCGCCCTCTTTGTTAGTTTTTGGTAGCTATTCATAAATGTACTGCTTTTTCCCGAATTTGTGGAGAAAGATAATTTTTTATTGTTCATGATTTATTCACTCATTTATATTTTCATTGGTTTGAGATGACGTGCACAATTCTATACAGTGTTAAGCTGTGAACCTTAACATAACAAATCCTGGCAACCCATATACGTTTTTGTGAGGGAGTAAACTGGAGGGAACCTTTTTGAAAAACAAAAGGTGTGCTTATTGATGGAACTCAGGTTAATCAACGATAGTAGAACTTTGCAAATCTGATATGAAATTATGACTCTATGCATGCTTTAGTTGAGTGATGAATTTTCTAGGTTTTTGAGGGATCTAGGTCTGGAGAGAGAGCTCTAAGCTTGTCATGTAAAAAAAAAACATGTCAATGTTGAGAGAAAATGGTTTGGTTGTTGGTTTTAGCTTATTTAATTCTCTTTTTTTTTTGTTTGTAAACCACTGCAGATGTAGATGAATGCTTGTCTCCAGATGCTTGTGGAGCCAATTATACCTGTAACAACACCGTTGGATCATACAGATGTGAATGTTCAACTGGATTTGTTGCTGACTGCATTCTGCAGTATACAGGTTTGTTGTCCATAGTAAAATAACGTATGTGTCATAGATTTACGACGAAACTTGGTTCACGGCTGTGATTAACTAATCAACTCAGTCAAGAAGATGATAAAATTCACGTAATAAAGAAAGGAATTCACCATGTCCTTTAAAAATCCACACTACAATGCTTAAGAGGCAGTGTCTGTAAAAGCGGTCCGGTGCATTCGGGGTCGAAAAATAGTTTGCCCTCAAACATTGCCCAGTAAATCATCTTAGTTCATAAGTAAATGAAACGGTTTTCGTTTTGGGAAATATTTCAAAATACAGATTTTAGAGCGCTCAACTGTCAAACTGCCGAATTCCCTAAATTTGCGTCTGGCGAAAGCCAAAAATTGGACAAATTACTAAGCTCGCTTCTCCAAATCCACAAAAAGCGAGAAAAAATGATTATTATTTCTAGGTTACGGTGTTTATCAACAGTGTGAATAGCATGTGAATGTTGAATTTTGTTGAACTGTGTCTACATAAAAATTAGTTTACTAGCACCTATGAGAGGCCATTTTCAAATCGCAGCAAAGTACCCTATCTCTGCTGGCAATTATTTCGTAAGTCCAGACCTGCCTGCTCTGATTTTCTACTTAAATGAACTATAGACAGAGATACTAGGAAGTATAGAAATCTAAAAATACTTTGCGCTTTTGATGTTCCTTTAACGCAGAGACTTAGAACTTTTGGTGTTTTTGAAGACACGACCGCCGTCAATTATGCAAATTAGATCTGACAAAGTTATTCCAAAAAAAATAGTGTCACCTTGTTTTGCCCTTATTTGTTGGAAATATTGCCAAGTAAAACAGAAATTTCGTTGTTGCATTGTTTAATGTGATTTCGAAGGGTGACATCTACAGCTTTTGAAGTGCGATCGGTCGTAATTTCCAGGATATACCATGAACGCACTCAGTCACACAATAAGATAACGGGTTGTCTGTTTAGACCTCTACTTTTTGGCTTGTCGCTAAGTTAATGAGGATATGATGAGTTAAATTTAATACATGATGTACCAACATGGATATATGCCGCATGAGAGATACCATAAATGAGAAGTTGTCATGTCCATCGAAGCATCGTGACTTCTTCAAGGTCATGAGGTCAACCTTGGTCTTGGAAATAAGTTATAAATTTCATATATTATTTTTTTTCGCGCAAGTCCCTGTAGTTTGAAATAAGTTTCATTGCTTGCATCCATACAAGCTAGTACTCTAAACCCTATAAGGTAAAAAGCAAACAAAACAACAACAACAAGAACCTCTTTAGATTTGGCCGGTGGGTTCACACTGAGTTGTGTGCAAATATATTCCCTGCAATGAAATGAGATTGTGAACAAGAAGGCGACGTCCAATGCCGCTTTCACCAAATGCGGAAAAAAGCGAAAGCAAGAGAGAATGAGCTAAGAGAGCGAATCCCTGTGCCCTAAGATAATTTTTTTAAAATCTGTTTAAAATTCGCGCGCGTGCTGCGTAGGTTATTTTTGTCTGTTGTTTCCATGACCTCTCTTGGCGAAAGTGAGCCCCAAAGATACTCCTATCAATTTCAGTAGTAAAGATGGGTGTCTCAAACGTTCTTACGGGGGGGGGGGGGGGGGGGAGGGACTGCCGTATTAATGTACACGGACGCTCGTCATCTCGCTTAGGGGTGTAAATCGAAGATTTTGGTCTCACTCAGGGTGTTTGGGACGGAAAGGCACCATTTTTGTCCATGCAGGTGAATAACGAAGTTTACTAAAACAGGTGATCACAGCAGTGAGTTAGGTCCTGTGATTACAATTATTTCACAACTGGACATTCATAAAGGCCAATTAAAGAACCACCATACCATAAATTGGTGATAAGCTCAGGTAACGCCGTTTCAGTACGTTTGCAAATTCTGTCCGCACTCCTCCGGTCAGGATCTTTGCTCCTGTTACCCCTTCGAGTGAGTGGGGACAATTTCAACGATGCAAAAGTCGCAGCAGTCTTTAAAGGTAACAAAGAAGGGCAAGGTGAAATATTGGATACATAAAATCCTGATAGTTGAGAACCGTTTGAAAAAACAACATGACAAATTAAAGGCCCATGTTCACCGAAACGGCTTTGCGCGCTTGTGTTTTTGTTTTGAAACGATTCTTTTGTCAAATGCAGTGTTTTGATTGGCTTCCACTTTTGAGGAGCGTTGCCATGCTAAAAACGACTGCGAGGAAGATTAGCTTTTTTCAAGCTTGACCGAAGCTTAACAGAGACAGTATCAAAGAGGCCAGTAAGACTTTAATTCTTTTCCAAATGGAGGAAGATATATCGCCGGCTTCGTTAAATGTCACCGGAGAAAGCAGTTCAAAATTTAAACTGGTAGTGAAGCTTTGTTGAGTCCGATAAACAATGAAGGTCATAAAATTACGAGATGTCTAAGCACCAGGTGAGATTTTCCTGAAGCCCGTTTCGACTGTGAAATGTTTTGATTCCTCAATCTATTATTGTGTGTTAATTCTTAGGAGGCTTCGGTATGTGTTCTCGAAAGAATAAGCGAGAAGTTGTGTTTCCAAATTAAAGCGTCGAATCAGCACTGCTTACAGTCTTGTCGCTGTAATCGCTGTGTTACAGTTTCTTTAGGTTTTGCTAAGGACTGGTTTGCTAATAATAGTTCTCGCTACTTTAGTGCGATACGCCAGACGATCAGTTTACGTTAAGGATATCACTCGCTTCATAGGTTAAATTAAATAAAGCATTGCGCTCATGTTACATTGACTCGCTTGTATTGCTTTCAACTGATTTCAACGGGACCTTTGTTTACAATTGAACATGAACATTCGATGTAGAAGGAACTCGGCAAACACGCTTTCTGTAGTATTTGCTACCAAGAGCTTCTTTCCCATCTCTCCAGAGATTAAAAAAAAGGATCCACGGAGACGAATGTACTTCGGCGACCTCTGTTGATGCGGTCTTCGAACCGTACGTTTCAATGGCGCCGCCATCGAAAGTACTGCAGTGAAACAAACTCTCACAGAAACAAAAAGGTTCCATACCAGACCAAAATATCCAGAAAGATGTAAAGAAAAATACCAAAAGCACCTGTTTAGACTTTTTTTTTAAACCAAAGTTTGCGAACTGTGGAAGATTAACAAGGATTGACTCTACACACTGAAGGCAGCGATTTTCAACTACGCGAAATGTTTTTTTCTTGAGTACAGGGCGCGCAATGCATCTAGGGTGAACATGGGCCTTTAAAACCTTCTTGGCATGATCTGCTTGATCTTTAATATTACAATACTTGACAAACTAAGAATCAAAACATTATCCACTACAGGCATGTAAGCAAACTCCTTGAAGCTAAATAATGAAAGCAAAAATGGGAAATACCTGACTGACAATTAGTTTTTACCACTGAGAAGACGATCGCTGCGTGACATAAAAGAAAGACTCTCCCAAATATCTTGCTATTAATAGCATCTTAAGACTAACCAAACAAAATATATGCATCCTTTATTTAGAAATTTTTGAGGCTTAAAAAGTGCTTCTTTTTTTTTTTTTTTTTATCTGTGTAGCATTTGTGTGGAACGCATGAGAAAAGAGAGGTTTTTCTGTCTGTTCAGTTTGTTGGTAACATGGCGCGCTGGTCACGTTGCCAAAAGAACAAAAGTTTCAAGCCTCTATGTTTGAGGAAGAATAAAAAACCGAAATATTTCTATATTTCTGTACTAACAAGTGTCTCCTTAGCTGCTTTTAACCCGACAATTAGAGCATTTAGGTCTGAAATAGCAAAACATTTGCCAGCGAAGCAGGAATTTTTCGGCATGTTTCAGAACGGCCTCAAGCGGGTACTATTTAACATATGTACTTTTCTGAAACCTCATTACAGTTATAGCGTAATTCTAAACTGAGAATAAACTTTATTTTATTAAACTGCTTAGTCGAGAGATATTGCCGACAATTGAGCCAAAAAAAAATTACAAGGGTACAACATTTTCTAATGGAATTTCTTGATCAACCAAATTTGCATAATTGGCTGTCGTGTCTTCAAAAACACCAAAAATTCAAAGTCTCTGCGTTAAAGGAACATCAAAAGCGCAAAGTATTTTTAGATTTCTGTACTTCCTAGCATCTTCTTAGTTTATTTAAGTAGAAAATCAGAGCAGGCAGGTCTGGACTTACGAAATAATCGCCAACAAAGAGAGGGTACTTTGCTGCGATTTGAAAATGGCCTCTCATAGGACTGGTGCTAGTAAACTAATTTTTCTGTAGACACAGTTCAACAAAATTCAACATTCACATGCTATTCATACTGTTGATAAACACTGTAACCTAGAAATAATAATCATTTTTTCTCGCTTTTTGTGGATTTGGAGAAGCGAGCTTAGTAATTTGTCCAATTTTTGGCTTTCGCCAGACGCAAATTTAGGGAATTCGGCAGTTTGACAGTTGAGCGCTCTAAAATCTGTATTTTGAAACTGATTTCCCAAAACGAAAACCGTTTCATTTACTTATGAACTAAGATAATTTACTGGGCAAAGTTTGAGGGCAAACTATTTTTCGACCCGGAATGCACCGGACCGCTTTTACAGACACTGCCTCTTAAAGGCCCATGTTCACCCAAACGGCTTTGCGCGCTTGTGTTTTTGTTTTGAAACGATTCTTTTGTCAAATGCAGTGTTTTGATTGGCTCCCACTTTTGAGGAGCGTTGCCATACTAAAAACGACTGCGAGGAAGATTAGCTTTTTTCAAGCTTGACCGAAGCTTAACAGAGACAGTATCAAAGAGGCCAGTAAGACTTTAATTCTTTTCCAAATGGAGGAAGATATATCGCCGGCTTTGTTAAATGTCACCGGAGAAAGCAATTCAAAATTCAAACTGGTAGTGAATGCGTATGGATGCTTTGTCGAGTCCGATAAACAATGAAGGTCATAAAATTACGAAATGTCTAAGCACCAGGTGAGATTTTCCTGAAGCCCGTTTCGACTGTGAAATGTTTTGATTCCTTAATCTATTATTGTGTGTTAATTCTTAGGAGGCTTCGGTATGTGTTCTCGAAAGAATAAGCGAGAAGTTGTGTTTGCAAAGCGCTAGCGTCGAATCAGCACTGCATGCTTACAGTCTTGTCGCTGTAATCGCTGTGTTACAGTTTCTTTAGGTTTTGCTAAGGACTGATTTGCTAATAATAGTTCTCGCTACTTTAGAGCGATACGCCAGACGATCAGTTTACGTTAAGGATATCACTCGCTTCATAGGTTAAATTAAATAAAGCATTGCTCATGTTAGATTGACTCGCTTGTATTGCTTTCAACTGATTTCAACGGGACCTTTGTTTACAATTGAACATGAACATTCGATGTAGAAGGAACTCGGCAAACACGCTTTCTGTAGTATTTGCTGCCAAGAGCTTCTTTCCCATCTCTCCAGAGATTAAAAAAAAACGGATCCACGGAGACGAATGTACTTCGGCGACCCCGGTTGATGCGGTCTTCGAACCGTACGTTTCAATGGCGCCGCCATCGCAAGTACTGCAGTGAAACAAACACTCACAGAAACAAAAAGGCTTGATACCAGACCAAAATATCCAGAAAGATGTAAAGAAAAATACCAAAAGCACCTGTTTAGACTTTTTTTTTAAACCAAATTTTGCGAACTGTGGAAGATTGACAAGGATTGACTCTACACACTAAATGCAGCGATTTTCAACTACGCGAAGTGTGTTTTTCTTGAGTACAGGGCGCGCAATGCATCTAGGGTGAACATGGGCCTTTAATTATCGTCTTTGGTAACAACCGCATGGAACGGAAAATTATATGTTTTCAAAATAATCCATTCGGATATCGCACCAAATTTGTCTTCATCCTATTTTTGATTATATCCAGGTACATCTCAGAAAAAGCCAAATTTGAATGCCTTTCTTTTAACCTACTGTGCAAGGTAGACTTTATTTGAACATGCGCTGTTCTTCTCATAAGTCATTATAGGTCCGTTATAGCTCAATACTCCGTAAGTGGGAGGGAGGGGAGGGGGGGGGGGCGGCTGTGTCTCCCTGCTTTTTTTTTTTTTTACCTAAATGAGGATATGCTGTTGAGGCCTTTGGAAGGGGAGTGAAGGTTGGTAATGAGTGGTTCACGTTTGTGTTAAAGCCGTGGCCACCTTGCTCTCTCGCCGCTGACGAGGGCCCCTACCCAAACATCCCCCTAGTAAATGCCCTTCCCACCTCCGAGAACTCAATCCATACAATTTAGATAATTTGCCAAAAGCGACCGTAGATTTCTGTCAATGTTTCCTGCATTCAGATGGGAATCACGTTTCTTTTCGTATTAAAATCATGAAAGAAAGGGTGGGCGGGGAAAGGGTTCATCTCTCTCGTAATCACATTGGAGCGGCTCGAGGTGCATCACTTTCATTCCTTCCGATATTCGAGTGAGGACTAGAGCGAATTTCATTGTGTGTGGAACATGGAAAACAGGATCAAGATAGCGCAGTTGGAGTGCGGTACGATAAACTCAGTGATGAAGCTTAATTGTCAAATGTAGTGGTTCAGAGCGGGTTTTATAGTTTCCACTATTGTTGGTCTCAGCAAGGAAATCGAGCTAATTAATAAATCAACGCGTGCTTCGCTTGAGCGATGGAAAGATAATTGGCTTAATTGTCAAGTCACTGTTAACGGAGTCCCCTTCAGAGGGAAGGGATGCCCTTAAGCACGTGCCACTGATGTGCACTATGCACGTATATTATCGTTCCCTAGCATCTCCTTGTCAGTACTGATGGAGGGTTGTTAAGAATTACTTCCAGACAGAGACTAATGTTCACTTTAGCATAAAGGCAATTTACGGCTTGCTCTCCTTTTGCAAACTATAATATCGCAAAATTGTTTCTGATTTTTGAACCGGGACTAGCTTCCTTACAGCAGACATTTCTCTTCAGGGGCACTCAACGTCAATTTTTGGCAAATATCTGTTTGGAAGACGATTTGTTCGGAATATTTGTTGTAAAATTTCTTGCTTGGCTGCCTCTCCTAGGATTTTCGAACATCTAAAAATAGTATAATTGCCCATTTTTAATGGATTTTAACGGAGCCTTTTTTCTGGCTGAAATTTTCCAAAAGGTAAGTTTTGATCCCTATAATTTTCTGATACTTAGACTTTCAGTTAGGAAATCCGAACAGATGAAAAATTCTTTGGGGATAAAAATATGCCTGTTAGTATTTGAAAATACTAAAATACGTTCAACACTAGCTGAAGTAATGCGACATGATGTTGTTAGGCCCGCGTGGTTGGGCTGCTTGCCCTGCAAAGTGCAAAAGTAAAGCTCTTTTACGCCACCTATCAGTTGCTATTGCTTGTGTATTAAAACTCGAATTCATCTTCCAGTTTTGTCACGCGCCGTGCCAGTGTGGCTGGCCGCTCACCAACACGATCACAGGGAGCATTCGAGGTCATTGGTAAACTGCTCAGGATTATTACTATCCTTGTCTCCTTATACTCGATCAGCGCTCGTTTCACAAGTGGCAAACACAAGTAATTTAAAATACACTTTAAAGATGGTGTCTATTTAAAAACACACACACACACAACACATGGTCCTGCCCAAATATGGAAATACCTGCAAACGACATTCACTACAGTCCAGACTACAGTCGGAGACGAGAATTTAAATCATATGACAGATAATATTGTTCTCGATTTTAATACATGTCATGTGTAGCATTTATCGCTAGCCCTTTGAGGGCTTGATCTGTAGTTGCTTAATTATCTTTGCTTTATGTGCAATTTTTTTTCTTAACTTTTGTAGATTTAGATGAATGCCAGTCCCCAGATACTTGTGGAGCAAATCATACCTGCAATAACACCGTTGGATCGTACAGGTGTGAATGTCCAATCGGATTTATTGCTGATTCTGATTCACAGGACCCACTTAATCCAGATTGTATCGGTAAGAAGTAAAGTGGTCTTGCAAAGAAACTTCAGAAAATGTGATCTAGTGTAACCTGTGCATATGATCATCCTCAGCGGCTGCTGAACTCTCCAGTCGGCTGTATTTGCGAGCTAAAAATTTTCCTCTATTTTCTCACAAGCGAATATTCACCTTTCGATCAGTATGAATTTGTTCAAGTTTCTGTTTTTAATGCATTAATTCTACCAAAAAAAAAAATCAAAAATTGCCTAGAGGAGCGTGGTCTTATACCCTGAAAGTATCTACAGGTAAACCTGATCAGAAGCCTAAGACCCGTTTCAAGCGTCGTGCTACTTTCGTGCCGACCTCAATTACTCGAATTAAATTCGACTTTAGCACGGCAGTAGCGCGATGTTTGAAACCAAAAGTCGTGCTAGTGTCGTGCTGCAGTCGAGCTACAGTCGAGCCAGCTTAGCACGGCAGGCGCGACGTTTTTAACAGGCCTAACGTCTGAACAGTTTGCTCTGATTTGAAGCTTTTTTAATGTAACGGCTTTTGCCCTCCTGGTGGCTCGAAATATATGTTCTCTTACTTGGTCTACCCGGGCGAGTGATACTAACATACGTCAAGTTTAAAGACTCAATCCTGGATCTAAATCCGCTCTACAGTCTGAATGGAATTGCC
>JBBMOI010000007.1:25250000-25480000 GCA_038088405.1 Porites divaricata
CTCACGGGCTAAGATTAAAATTAAGGTTTAAGCGCTAAAATTAGCGCTAATCAGCCTTCGAACAACTGGGCCCAGGAGAATTTGTATGTGGATATTTGTGATGGGCTTAAAGTGTGTTCTTAATGGCAGCGTGGTTATAAAAAAGTTTTATTTAAATATGCACCATTATATTACGGAAAACAATACAGTAACTGTACTCTGTTCATTTACAGGACCCCAGCTGTGGATATTGTGACTTGGGTGGGGCTAATATGGGTGTGAAACTCAGACAAGATTACTGAGACTTGCCCAGGAGCTGGGTGTGGAGACATACCAAGTCTATGGCCGGGGAAACACGGTAGAAAATTACCTGGTAATATAAGTTTTATGTCAGATATGAGGAAATATTCTGCACTTTACCTACTTCTTCTTCACTCTTCACTCACCAGCCTAGAAAATGCCTTCTTCAACAGAATTCATTTTGTCTTTATAAACTACGGTAGTATATATATATATTATAATGATGCAATAATACTAGCACATAATTAGACCTGAAATTCCTTAACAAGTTGATAAAATGTGCAATAATATTATAAAAGCCCATTCTTTGTACTTAACATTTATGATAACTAAATAGCTAGCATAATTAAATCCAACTCAATGAGGTACAATGTACAAGTAAGGAAATCGTGTCTTCAGCATGACTGCAGTCGCACCTAGTGAAATCAGTGTGTGATTCATTAATAGGGAAAAAGAGTGACCAAGCAAGGGGCCCTTCCATCTATGGGTTCATTATTAGGAGCTCTGGATGTTAACTTCTGGCAGCTCCTAGACAACATGTGCCACAAAGTTCCATTGGAGGACCCTTGGAATGCTGCTTGTGCATTAGAGTGGGATGCCATGACAGTTCAACGGTTGATTGATGAGAAGTGTTGGACAAGGTAACATTAACATCACAGAATTTTAAAATAAGATAGAAAGTTGTTGAATGAGTCAATAATTTATGTCTAAAAGGTACTCGACTAGCGATATAATTATTATAGCTTCTTGACAGGTTGGTACAGTGTAGTTGGGACAGTTAAATTAACATTCTGATGATTTTTAGACAGTCTGTCTACTTCTAAAAAGGGCCGGAGGGGGAAAGCATGCTTTAATTCTGTCCACCATTTTCCCAAAACATTGTTGAGCCACAAACACCTGATTACAAAGTGACAAACATTTATTTAATGAAGTTTGGTTAGAAGGAACTAGGGAGAGGAGACTTTCTTGATAAAAAAAAAAAAAACCATAATTGGCAGGAGTGTCTCAATAACTTTGGTGCCAATTTGGAGTTTTTTAACTTACACATGCAGTCATTAAGATTTGTTAAGCTCAGTATTTCAGATTTACTGAGATTTGAATTTACTGTAGTGTATGCTTAACAAATGAAGGTATTCAAATGATAGTGGGTGCCATTTTTCCAAACTATTGTACACCTAAGATACTAGTGCAGATAATCACCAGGTAAGGCAAAGAAGGGTTACAAAGACCCTAGTGGTGAGCAAATTTTCATCTGAGAATGTATTTGAGGTAAATTTAAAGTAATAACAAAATGACTGAATATTGATGGTAAGACGTGGGTCAAGGTGACATAATTTGATCAATGGAACTCAGAGGAATAAGGAACCCAGATTCTTACTTCAGAGCCATATTACTCAATAATTATTGTTTTTTTTTTATTAGTCATATTTCCCGTCATTAATGAAAATCATGCGTGTTACATGTATATCTTCAAATTAGAGTTGAAAAACCCTGCGTCGTCCCCAGTCGCTCGCGATCACTGGGGGATATTTGAGTTAATTATTAAGGAAAGCGGGGATGAAGGGAGCTCGTTCCCATCATCCCTCCCTCGCGCTTCTTGCGTGTTCGCGAGTTCCCCCACTTAGCCCTGGGAAAACCTGTGGAGGAGGCAGTGAAAAACTCATTTTCCTTGTCACATAGATATGGAAAGGCTGTTGCCACTGCGTATGTACAAGGAATTCTTACATCAGAGCCTTGTAACATCTCACTGTTGTTTTTCCTGTGGTATCTACATTCTGGAGGAGGTGAGCTTAAACACTACTGAACTTTAGATGTCAAACTAATTCATACAAAGTAAATCCTACAGGTCTTATGATGCTGCACCTCTCTGTAATACCCGCCAGTCATTTGGCTCAGTCTTTTTGGTGGCAGGTAATTGAAAGATAGTGATGCTGTTTCTCTTTTTCCATACAGGCATAAAATGTAACATTGAATTTAAAGGTGGTGGTGCTCAGGTTTGTAGTCAAATACTTGACCCTTTTGTTACAAAAGGCTTGTAAGATCCATTTATCATTATCATTTATTTTTCTATTGTTTTACAGGGCTTCACTGAATATCACTTTTTGTGAAGTGAGCTCCTTGTATAAAGACTGTTATTATTATTATTATTATTATTATTATTGTTATTATTATTGTGAAATATATGAAATCATTCATTTTGAACTGCGGTTATAGATGAAACGTTGAAGCCCTGATTTTTTCAGGCTTCTTCTTTCCAATTGCTTAAATTGGAAAATTCACTGCGATGGTCATTCTTCACTTTCATTATTATTATTATTATTATTATTATTTTTATTATTATCATTATTAATATTATTTTTTTTATTGTTATCATTATTATTATAGTACTATTAATTTAGTAAAGGAATTTTTTGTGTCCTCTTTGCATGTTAGCTACTTAATAAATTAAAGTGTTCATTGATTTTGAACAAGCTAGGAAATGAAATTCTGTGGAGGCTCTCAAACTATCAGCATCAAAATGGCCCAAGAGCTTGGTGGTAAGTTTGAAGTAGTGTTGGTGTGAATTAATGTTAAATTGTTAAATGTCCTTCTTAAGCTGTGTGACAGGCTCCCAAAGGGAAAGGGGAAAGAACCTTTTTTGCCTCAATATCAATATACAGATTCTCCTGACTGGGTTCGTCACGCGTTCCTGCCCCTATTGACTGATCTGTGTACATTCCTTTAAAGAAATAGTTGAGAGAATTTGGAGAAAAGATTAAAGCATTTTCTCTTTGGTGGCCAACTTCTCTCGTGATGATCTATAAATATTGTTGGGAGAAAGTTAATGCTGGTCACTCTTAGCACTATCGCTAGAACACCATAGGCTCTCCTCCTTCACACCCCCTTTTGGTACTTCTGCTGCTTAATTTCTCCTAATCCTTGCCCCTCAAACTATATAGTATTTGCGTCGCTAGAGAGCCGGCCTGAACGTGTCAAATTAGGCTGATTTAGCAACAGGACAGGAACGTCAGTTGACGACGGGAAAGCGCGCGGAAAGGACTAAACATGACTTCCGGTGCACAATTTGCCGCTCTGCCATTGGTCAAGCCAGTTGTTTAATTTGCGCGCGCCGTCGTCAACTGACGTTCCCGTCCTGTTGCTAACCCAGCCTAATAGACTGATTTAGCAACAGAACGGGAACGTCAGTTGACGACGGCGCGCGCAAATCAAACAACTAGCTTGACCAATGACAGAGCGGCAAATTGAACGCCGGAAGTCGTGTTTAGTCCTTTCCGCGCGCTTTCCGGTCGTCAACTGACGTTCCCGTCCTGTTGCTAACTCAGCCTAATATCCGTAGTAGTCCGCCACACGTAGCCTCCTACAATATTGGGGACACCAAGTAAATCTTTGGCGGAAATCAAATTTGTTCTACCTACAATAGGCGTTATTGATATATCCTTTAGGTAATGACCCATTTAGCCCCATCCCCCGGTCGTTTAGGACTGGCCTTTTTTTAAGCGTCCCAGGCGAATTGACCTTGTTCACGAAACCCGCCATCTCTGCGCGTGCTTAAGGACTGACAAATGAAAGCAATGTCACGTAGTTTCTCAGGTGGACTGAAATGCCACGTGACCGGCATTGCTTTTATTCCATTGATCCTAATGGGCGTGCAAAGATGACGGGTATCATGATTAAGGTCTATTCTCCCGACGAGCTTGACGGATGACGTTAAATCTGAACTCCCCCTGAAGCTAGCGGCTGGCGACCCATAAAATTACTTGCATTGAATTTCAGATAGAGTAAAGTTGAAGAGTTGTGTTGTTGGAGTCAAAGAATGTGTAGATCATGTAAAAGTCATATGTGGTGATGGAGCTGAATACAAGGTTTGCAACTTGCCGAATATATTCGACTTCTTAGTTCTTACTGTAGCAGTAACAGCTCAGTCTGTAGAACGCTTGACTGCCGAGCGGGAGGTGGCGGCTTTGATTTCCGAAGCCGGAACAATACTCAGGATCTTAAAAGAACTTAGAGTTGAAGGTACTTCCTTTGTCCTGCCAACGCTAGACCTTCGCGTGGCTCGAATGACCACGTAAAATGGAGGTCCCGTCTCTAGTAGAAGATGTAAAAATAGTGTCCTCAATTAGTTCTTTCGTCAGGTGCTAAATATATTGTCGTTCAAAAGTTTGGGGGGACTTTTTTGTTTCTATGCGTTGGCCCTTACCGCGTTCAAGTGCTCGCGTTCACGTGTTAAGCTCTTGACATCTTTTTCCTTTTCGCTCCAGGCATCATTTGTTATAAGCACAATTCCTCCTGCACTTCTTGGACGAATCAGTTTCAATCCTCCGCTTCCAGCTCTGAAAAATCAGGTGAGAATTTAGGTGAAAATAGGTGCTTTGGTGAAAGTATTCGCAACTTTGAGGTTGCGCGGGAGAACGGGTCGAGATGGTTGTCAAAGTTTATTGTGGGATTGTTTTTGGGGACGAATTTGCCGCCATGTTGAAAATGCTTCCCTCAAAACAGACCCACAATACACTTTGACAAGCATCTCGACCCGGTCTCCCGCGCAACCTCAAAGTGGCGTATACGTTCTTAGACCTGGTCCACATGAATCCGGACGTTTTTGAAAGCGCACTTTTGTTTTACCCGAGTTGTGGATGAAGTCATATTAAAAAAACTCTACAGAGCAGTCAGTTCTGGTTAATAGTAACTGTCCCTAGATTAGTGTAATATATCGCTTTACCCAAGGCTAAAGGAAAAAATAATTGATAATTTGCTTCAAACAATAAACTTGTAACCATTGTAATAAAATCCACTTGGCGTTGAGCCTGCGATCAGCCGAAAACAAGTACTTGTCAGCGAATAACTTCAAAAAACACGCGACCCCGATGCGGTCATGTGATTCTGGTCAGCAGATACCCTGTTTTGACAGCTTTCAATTGACCACAACATGGATGTGCAATATCAGGTTGCAGGTTACTATACGGTTATGACTAGAATGGATACCTCAAAATCAGGTTGGACACCTTATGTTTATTACACAAAGCTATACTCTACTCCGCGCTATGCGAATTTAAAAAGTGGGGAAATCAGAGACAATTGTGCAAGGAAAAGAGTTGGATACAGGGTTTAGCACCGAAGTACAGTGATTAGGGTTAAGCGCTGTTTTAAAAACGGTTATCTTTCAATGATGTAATGATCAACGCCATGTAAAGTACGTTAGAATTAACCGGTCTCGGCAGTTAGCCCTTGATGGTGTAGTGGATACGGATGTGGACTATATATCAAATTACACGGGTTCAAGTCCTACGAACTACCTACTGTTTTCTTCTGTTTTCTTTCTTTTCTTATTTACTACTTTAAGATATGACTCCTATTATGTATGTTGAGCGAAGATGACAATCTGACTTTGGGGTATCCATTCTAGTCACAACCGTTACTATACTACCTAGAAAGTGTGAGATTTCGCATTGGCTGCCCTGTGGTGCGGAAGGACGAGTGGATTTACGGACGGACGAACTTATGAACAAAATTTTTCCGATGGATATAACCAAATTTTCTTTGCCATAAGGTTCCTGCGCGTGGAGCTCCGCTTTAATTGATCTATTTGTGCTGAAGATTCTGTGCACTGTTTTGTTGTAAAGCAGTCATAGTAGTGGCTGTTGCTTAAAATAATTGAATTGAAGTTGCTTTCCTTTCACTATCCAGGCCATTCAAAGAATTCCTGTGGGTTCCATTATAAAGACTGTTACGTACTATAAACGGCCATTCTGGAGACAAAAAGGTACGTCTTGAAGAGAACGAATAATTTGAATTGAATTTTTGAAATGCGAATGTATCGAATCTAACAACAACAATGCGATGGCTAATCAATGGAAAGAAAAAACAATTGTTATATAAAAAATTAATAGATACATATGTAAAGGATATCTAGGAGCTAAATTAACAAATGTTTTCGTGCTACAACCAGTTGCAAAACTGTTGAGACATTCCCACGAAAAAATGACCTTTCTTTCTTCAAATCGCTCCTGGTCACGGGTCTGTGAGATATAATACTGACTTCCCTCCTCCCTCCCATTCAAAGTTGTTCCTCCAAGTTTTGAACATGGTCTTGTATTGCTAGCAACTTTGATAAGGGGTGGAGGGGGATTACAAGCATAAGATCATGGTCAGGCCATTTATGCCAAAATACGGTACAGTGTGCCTCAAGTACTTTTGCAACTGGTTGTAGCGCCTAGCTATTATTATTATTATTATTATTATTAAAAATGATATTTTTAATACAGTAGTGACAGGTATAATGGTAGTAAAGAAAAAACAAAGAAAATAAACAAATCACACACACACACTATACATTATTATCGAGAAAAGAACGAGTATGGTCAACTTTCAAGTTGTCTATTCTGTAGATATTGTCTTAGTAAGCGTGGGAAAGAGGAATTTGGGAGGTCTTCAGTAGGGAAGATCATTACAGAGGTCAACAGCTATAGATTGACTGACTGACTGTTTTCCAATATTCGTTCTTATGCGTCGTTTGTCAAAGTTCTTTATTGGGAATATCGTGTATTATAATTATGTACTTAATCGGCATACTAAAGATAATTTTAAAAAATGCTTGGCAACTCCATTTTGTGCCACTGTTATACTATCGCAGTTGAAAATGGATGAGATACTTTAGCAAAAAAAGAAACACTTTTGTAACTTCCATGCGCCAAAGAGGAAGAATATATGCTTACGAATTCAACGGATTTTCCCCTCCCCTGATGTCATTCTCAAGTGCATGATATGATCTTGGAATCCGCCTTTCAACTTTATTAACGGGAGAGAAAGCCACAAATCACGCAGTTTGTCAAACACCCTTTCACACCGCTGTCGAACCTCCCGTATGCAACTGGTTGTAAATTAAATCGCCTTATTAGCTTAATGTCATCGTCCTTCGATTAATGAGCTTTTCGTTCTTTCGGCGTTGTGTCTAGTGGAAGACAACAACGCTTGCAGGAAGATCTTTTTACCGCCTGGCTAAGTCAATTTCAAACTTTATAGCTTATGTTCAGACTTTTGGCGCGGAGAACACTTCTACATTCGAGATATCTATTGCTTTCATTTCACGGTTTTTTTTATCACTGGCAAGCTTGCGGTGATGGTGAGCAGAATTATAGTTCGTAAACCTTCACTTTTTCAGTTGTATAACTCATTTATAATTTCAAGCTGTTTTTCAGTCTTTTAACTTTCTGCAAAAGCATCGACATCATTCTGGATGCATTTTAAGTACCTTATTAGCTAGTGTGATTGGCTTCTTTTACCTCATTTATAACCAGACTGGAAAAAGTATATTTTCTTTCTCTTCAAGGTCTCGCTGGTTATTTTAATTCCGACGAAGGCCCAGTGGAAGAGGGATATAATGATACGAAGCCAGATGGCTCACATCCAGCTATTTTGGGGTGCAGTATCCATTTTTCGGCCCTTTCTTTAAAAGCGTTACCTTAGGCCTAGGCCAAACGTCGACTGAACAAAGTTAGTGAGGTACGGTCATGAAAAGTTCGACGTCTGGCTCAGTAAAGTTCGTGTGAATGAGTTTGGATCGTCCAACACGTTCTATCCATCTGCTTATTCTTAAGATCGTCTCTGAGACAAACGTCGATCTTCACATACAACGAACTATGCTGACAAATTAAAGATAATGTACATTTTGCCTCGTTCGGGAGAAATATATATTACTGACTGGCTTAAATTGCATTTTGGTCTGATTCAGTTGATTGGTTCGAGGCGTCCTAAGTCAGTTAAACGTTTGACTCAACAAGCGATCTTAACTTATTTTAGGTCGACCCATATTAGAGTTTGGTTCGTCTCATGAAAAGTGCGGCGTTTGACCAAGGCCTTATCGCTTGTTACCCTTTCATGCCAACTAAAACCATATCTCAGTTAAAATCATAGAACCCTTTTTATGAAACGTATAAGAATATTTAACAAGAACCGCCATTTTCTAATGTTTGGACGCAGATCAAATAGAGAAATTGTTCTCCAGTTGTTTTCAGTTTGTTGATGGCAATTCTATCGGGATAGGATCGGGGATCATCGGGCTAATTTTTCACAAGAAATAAACTGATACATATAAAAGTTATTTTTTGCTTCGTGCTTTAGCTACCGTGTGTGTTGTAATACTTGAAGTTTTTATCACGGTCTCAAAAGAAACTAAGAAGAAAAAAAAACCCAAAACTTTTAATTGAAAAAATAATAATAATAACAACCTCCATAGCTGAGAAAGACAACAGATATTGCCTCGCCTTCGTCTTTCCTCAAATTACATGCAAATGAAAAAAAAATTGAATCCAGTTGCCAAAAAAACCCAGTGAGAAAACCAAGAAAAAAACCCTCCCACATAAATGAAGTGTCATTCGTGAGGTCACCACTCTCTTTTAGTTGTTGATTTGCCAAATCAGCGCGGCTGGCTCTTTACGTGCTATAAGAATAGCACAGCGTGCATAACTGGTAAGGAGAACTCCGGTGTGAAACTCTTTCAACAATCATCTTTCCGTGTTGGTGAGTGATATTCCTGGTGTCGTGTGAGGTGTTGATGGAAACATATCAGCCATTCTTCTGTGAAAGAGGACATCCCTTCCTTGATTTTAAATTGCCGACATCACTATTCGGTCGGAAAGCTATACCTGATTGCCCTATGTTATTGTACTAAAAAGTCAGCCATTAGGATCACGTGGAATACACCGATATTTTAACCATACCGGTATATGTTCTGTGTGATAATTTCTTCGCCGTGGTAGCGGCACCCGCCCTATTGGAAAGCGGAAGACCTTGAGGGAAGGTTGACCCAATTTGTTCACGTGTTAGCCAATGAAAAAAACGCCTGCGTCATGAAAACAGTCCCATAGTGCTAATTAATTAATCTTGGGCGTGTGAAAACATTTCTAAAACTACACAAGTAGCTTTTCTATAATGAACTCAGTGGCATGTCCGACTGCCACTGCACAAATACATAATGTAGCTGGCAAATCAGACAAAATACTCGCTTTATGAATAGTTTGAGACTCTTTTTATCACTGCATACTTCTATTTGTGACTCCGTGACCTAAACTAAATGCGCAAGAGTTTTTACTTTCTTCATGTTATGGCGCTAGTAGTTTATCAGTTAAATATGATTGGCTTACGTTCTTTTTTCTTAGAAATATTTGTAACGTATCGGCTAGTTTTCATTGTTCCTACACGGTAATCGGGGATAAAGCTGGTTTTACAAATGTCATAATTAGAGTGTAAGAAAAAAATAAATAAATAAATGTATACCAATCCCAAAACCACACAAGCAGCTTTCCTACAGAGCTTTTTCACTCACGTGGCCAGCAACTATGCAAATTTATTGCGACAAAAGTGTCTTTTGAATCCGCAACTTTTTCTTTCCGAACACGGCTTCCGTCCACACGTAACCCGGCGATAGTCCTGCATATAATTCCGCAACTTTTTGAATCCGCCCTCCAGAGTGGAAATTTTTGAATACGCTATGAATCCGGAATCTGGTTATTTTTTAATCCAGTGACGTCAAATGGTCGAGCCCAGTTCTTTACCGTGAATATTCAAGACAGTGCCGAGCGCAATATTATCGCTTCTTAAACCATTTGCTCCTGGAGATTTTGCCGAAAAACGCGTTTTGAAGCTTGTCGAGTGGTTTTCTGGTCACTGTCATGCTATAAAGAGCTAAAACGTACCACAAACCCGTTACAGGTCGTACACTTCACGGCCTTCTGATCCAGATGCAAAATAAGAGCTTGCGAAGTTCGGGCATGCGCAGAAAGCAGAATTTTGGGTTTAAAAAATACACACCAGTCTTGACTTTTACTTTTTGCTTTTCTTGCCTGATTTTATTTTCTCTTGCTGGGTATTTATTAGGCTTCATTTCTGGTGGGAAGAGTTTTTAGGAAAGCTTTTAGGATCTTAGGAGAACGTGACAGGAAAGGTAGGTGAGCAATGGAACAAGATTTTCATGGAGACTTACAAGTAAATCTTACATGTTTTTTTGCGTTTTTCTCCGGTTTCCTTGACTGAATTGTGCTCATTCTGGTATGGTTTGAAAAATCTCTTCACTCTGCATAAGTTAGCGGACAAAGTTGGCCTTGACCGTTAAAACTGATGACGTCTCAAGGGGTAGAAAGGAGGTGGATCCGCACGGGCGGTTCAGGGGCGAATGGGTTAACTTACTGTACACTTCAATTACACCACTTTGAACTTGACATTGAACAAGATGATTTTTGCGCATTCCTGGTATTTTGGAGTAATTCTCACAGGGAGTGTCTATTGGACCTGCAGGGGGTGTTTATTTAACAATTAGTCGCCGAAGGCGACGTGAATTTCGGCGAATAGTCACTGATGATGATTATTCGAGAAAATAAAAGTATTGAACAATTTCCGACTTCGAAACATCAAAAAATCTGGCTGCCATTTTGAAAACTTCTAGCCTTCAATGTTATAATCACCGCGCGGTGATTATAGCGGGATAAAGCGAAGCTCCTAGCCAATCACAGCGCTCTATTTTCGATAATCATCAACGTAATTATACTTATAATAGATAATAGACGTTTATTTGAAAGTGGGCGTCTTTTAGGTCGTTTACAGTAGTGGTGTTCACCCGTACGATAGCCACCCTTGTGATATAAACACTACTCTAGGGAATAGTCACAGGGAGGTTTGTCCCTCAAGCAAATGCCCCTGTTTTAAGACGGGAGTTTTCTAAGGCAGGTTAACTAGACAGTCAGAAGTGTCCAGCCCGCTGCAGTAGCTACTTGTGTGGAGGAAGGATGGCAACTATTTTTCTGAGAATGACGTTTACATGCGTTCTTGTAACTTTTCTTTCTAAACAGTTTTCAAATCGATTCTTTTCAGAGTCAATTGCTGCTGACTCGAATTCTGGAAGCTGCAGTGCTAGATGCCAGCGATCTATCGGCCTCTCCCCCCCCAGCTGACGACTTGGATCTCGAGCCTCGCATTGAAACTGAGGTGCCAAACAAAGATGATGTGTCCATCGCAAGTGAGGGTTCCAAGAGTACCCTGGGATCTACACCTCCTAAAGTTCAACCCGTGTAGGTTACAAGCAAAAAACACTCGTCTGAGACTCTATAGGTCAATTAATAGTTCATCAACAGAAACAAGAATACATGTATTTAAACAGGCTATGTCAGGCTATTTGCTAATAGAGAGGTTAAACATCACGTTTACGTCAAAAGGCAAACGCGAATTCGTACCACGTGGCCAAGTTTCCCCTTTACTTGTCGTTGACTGTTCATTATTTCTACCCATAAATTAGTAGTTTCACGTAATTTTTTATCCATAAGAATTGTTTTGAGCTGTTTTTATCTGCTCATTTTCTATTTTAAGAAAATCTCAACTTGAATCTGACGTTTGCCGTGTACGTGAAGCTTAAACTCTCTATTAAAACTTGAACGTGTCCTTAGATCAATTGAATTAAAAATAAACCGCCTGGTTTTGTCACTCTAACCTTTTTCCTGTCGCTCGTTGCAAAGGATGGCAAGGATAGACATGGATTGAAAAAATAAAAAAAAACTGGGCCAGCTTTTTCAGGTTTAACTGAATGCTGTGCCTGCAAAAATCGCCAAAAAATTATTATGGTTAGTGTTTCCTGATATTTGTAACGGAACATTTTGTGTATGGGTAAAAGCACTAAGTAATGACTGTAGCACAGAACTGACGACCAGATGCGATGATCTCGGTCTACGGACGGGCATCTTACGAGCTGCGCACACGAAGAAAAGATGGATCCATAAACAATCGCTTTTTGTATCAAATATTTTGAAACAGAACGCTCTTAGATGAACAGTTCATGTATTAATCTCGTTGGCAATTTAGTGACATAAGCTCAACCGTAGCCCGTAGGCTGTAGTCGCTGTATTCTCAAACATTGTCTTCCAGTAGGTTCATCTAAAACGGTTATGTCAACGATGGTTGAAGATATCCCGTATTGCATTGAGATTTGTTAAAAAAGTAGATATAGCATCAGATTTAATCTGCTTTGTCAGAAATTGGCGACAACACTCTTAACAAACTTAATATTCTTATGTAGCGGTTTAGGCGACAACTACGTGATAAACATGCGCCAATATTTTTTTCTATAGCAAACCAAGTGAAGAAGACCGCAAGCCTACACCCGAACCGTTGGCGTCGTACGAAGATGACTTTGAAGACGATATACCACTAACAGAATCGGCTGCTTACCTTAAAATGGTGAGCAGTGCCCGCTCAGAGCCAGAAGATGACATCAGTGATCCCCTAGGAAATTCTGGACCTTTGAAGGAGGAAAGCGAAGCTGACGAAGACGTTGAAAGAGAACTTGCGCGGAGTATGTCACCGCCAATTACTTCACCGCGTACAAAATCCCCGAGTAATTTTAAGAGCGGAAGGCAGAAACCAAAATTGTCTTTGTTTGATAACGGAGCTTCTACTGCTAATGAAAAAGCTGACAGCAAGGACTTAGCCAATAGCTGGGGCGGGTCGTCGATGAAATCTGTCAAATCTGACATCTCAGACTCGGAGTCCGTGGTATCCCCGCCGTTATCTCCCGATGCCGGAGGATTTGGGTATATACCTACTGCGTTAGAGAGCAGGGAAAAGCAACAGGCGGGAAAGAAGGAAGATAGAGACAATGAGAAAAGTGAGAAGTCGGTCAATGATTCCAAAGCAAAAAGAAAAACAGGTAAAGTGGGTACAAACTCGGCATCGACTCCTCTGAGATGAAATTGAACGCCTTTTAAACGAGGCGGAAAGGGAAAAATATGACCTAGGGTGTGACTCAGGCTAGGTTCACACGGTACCGGACGACTTTTCAACCGCCTGAGTGTTCCGTTTACACGGATTCACCTTAACATGTTAACCGTACGAAACTTTAAACGCCTAGGCGTTCAAAGTTACGTCTGAGCAGAGCAGAGTAGCCTGCGTAGCAGGCGTCGAAAGGGGGTAGGGGATAGGAAGGAAGGGGAAAAGGGAGGGGGATTGGGGAGAGAGGGCAAGGGACGCCTGCTATAAGAACCCCCTTTTGTTCATTTCTGCGGCTGGCGTCCGCAATTCTCTGATTGGCCGAGTCGTAATGAGTAACTTATCGGCGTATATCTTGGCGTGTATAAATAGTGAGAGACAAACATGATGCAGGTATCAAAGGAAATGCATTCTAGTACTGGCATAAGCGTTGGAAGATCAAAATTACTTCAATCATGTAGCAACTTCAAGTTAAAACCCGAGCTAGTGCCAGGCAGGCAGACATGTTCATGAGGTTTTGTATACTGAACTTGTCGAAACACCGAGTGGCAAAGCGATTGCGATTCCTACCAAACATCTGCAATGCCGTGAATATTATTCACAAGACCGCCTTTTCCGCAAAAACATAAACCGTCTTGAATGAACTTCTAAATGGTTTGTAAAGAGAGAGCTGAAGCTTTGGTAAAAACTATCAGTTGAGCTTTTTGACAATTGTTTATAATTCTTCTTTCATTATTCGCGTATCAGGCTGGCGCTCGGGGGCTGGCGATTGTTCTGTTCTTTGTGACCATTGTGTTTGATGAGGTAAGACCAAAGGTCTTGTGTATTCACACGAAACGGATCTTTGTTTGTCGTAGACTGCGAGCAGTAAAAAAAGAGAGACTGCTTGTAGTCTATGATTGTCGTGTTTTCTGCGGGAGAAGAACAGTAAAAATGTTTTATTTCGCTTGATTATAATATCACTTGAAAAATTGTCTCAACTTGACAATTTCCGGTAAACAAAGTAATTAAGTTCGGACCATTCTGAGAAGCCCCCTACTTTTGATTGGCCACGTATTGAGAGTTGACATCATCGGATTAGTTGAGAAAATGGTGGGCGGAATTAAAAAAACACCGGCTCTTAAAGCCGGTGCTCCCTTCCCCTTTCCCGCTTTTTCCCTCCCCCTCCCCTGCCACGCAGGCAAATATTGAACGATCCCGTGTGGACGAAGTGTTGGGTCATACTAGCGTCTGTGTCCTGATGACAAAATCTTCAATAAAATTACCCTGACTCGCTGGCCTAGCTTTCTTGCCCTTTGCACAGGCTCTTCTTTTGGAAGCGTTGAAGTCTAGTCAGATGAGTAACAAGGAATGCAAGGTTATCTTGCGGTCAATCTACGCAAACCTCATGCATCGCGGTTGTCAGTGAAACAGTTACACGGAAATCAGGGCTGTGTCGTTACGTACCTTACTAGGTAGTTCGGCAATTTACATTGGGCCCAAAATCAGGCCTGTCTTTTGAAGATTTGCACCTGAGGGTTGAAATGAAGTAGCATCTAGATAAAAATTTTGCTCAAAGGGTTCCCAATGAGGGTCCAACTTAGAACTCTTGAGCTGAGTTCCATGTAAGCTTTCTTTTAGTGGCCTGCGCCACAGACGAATCTAAACTTCTGGTTAAAACAGCGCCGAACTCTTTGTTTATGGGCCCCCACCTGTGTACCAGGATTTGACAACGTGCCATGATTGGCCTGTTGTTAAAAATGCCCTATTCGATTTGCCAATCAGGTTGAAGTAATATATCAAGCATGAGACGCAGTATTTCATCACCGAGAAGAGAGTTGAAAATACGACGCACAGCGGAGTATTTTTGACCAACTTCGAGGTGTTTCATCTGGTGAAGAAGCACTGTGTCGAATGCTTGACATTACTTCTCAAACGAAAAAATTTTAGAAGGAAAAATTTAGGATGCTAAAATGAGCAGTTTTTCATCTGATTAAACATTAATTTCCTTTGTATTTTCTTTATGAATTATTAATGAGCTTGAGAAGGGAAATTAATTATTGAGTCTGTTGGGGGCTAGAAAAAGGGTCTCGCGGCTGCTTCGCAGTTGTTACTTAACGGAGTTAGGTTACGTCTATGACGCAGGCTATCTTTGACCTAAAACACCATACGGTAACTACCCCAAAAACATTTTCGCCTCGGCTGTACTGATGATGTTTTTTTTTTAATCATCGTAGATTTTTGGAATAACTCGGACACAGAATCTGAAGTGGACCTACAACTGAGCGCCGGTGGATTTGATCAAGACGATGATGAGGATTTTGATTTTTACGGGTAACTGACAGGATGCACGAAACACAAGTCTCAGGTGTCGTGACACGCCTGTTACACACGGCCACACAGTGACGTGACAACCGCTCCTAGCTATTCACTCATCGGTCCTGTGGTTCCTGTAAAATAGTTGAACTGCACGATAAAATTACAAGGTAGAAAAAAATGTTTTAATTAGATAGTTTGCTTTTTTAGTCTTGTACACCATATCCTCAATTTAAAAGTTTTAAATTTTACCAAGTGTGTGATGTTAGCGAGTGGCGACAATCTTGGACAAAATAAATGGAAAACCTAGATTCCCCCATCCCCCCTAAATCAAGGATGGGAAAATGACGCGTTTTTACCCTTCGCGCGGTTTCATCCTTGATTTGGGGGGGGGGGGGGGGGGGCGGGGGATAAGGTTTGCTGTTCCATTTTATTTTGTCCAAGATCTTGGACAAAATAAATGGAAAACCTAGATTCCCCCATCCCCCCTAAATCAAGGATGGGAAAATGACGCGTTTTTGCCCTTCGCGCGGCTTCATCCTTGATTTGGGGGGATGGGGGTTAGCTGTTCCATTTTATTTTGTCCAGAATTGTAGCTACAGTCATTGACTAACGTCTTGGGAACAAATCTGCATACGTGGCGCATTTTTTAAAACTACACATGCGTATCCACAATTTTCCGGACTTTCACCATTGTATAGGGTGAGTAGGTGCATATGTAGGAAGGACTGCGAGACATTTTTTAGTGCCCCCTTGACCTATCTTTCGCGCTCTGCTAAGGAAAACCGTTTTCCTTCCGGTTATTGTCTGGCCAAGGAGCCACCAAGCAACCCACCTCCTTCCCCCGACAGAGCAGTATTGTTTTGTAACGTACAGCGGCTTATTATTTTATGTGAATTGAAATAATAAAATATCCACGAAAAAAAAAAAAACACTGATTGAAATGCTACACGTCAAGATTATAGACATTGTCGTTTCTGGTCACGTGATCATGGGTGTGGTCCGATATCGTCTTTTTTACATTTGTATCTCACTAACAAGTACTGTGCTGTAAAATGACCAATCTATCACGAAGGGAGTCTAAATTATACCTTCAGAATTTTTCCTTGCAATAGCCCCAAAAAATAGGTCAGTGTACCAAAGTTGTGGTAATGACTAGTTCCAACGACTTTTTGCGCATTGGACGCACTGGTTCAAAAAAAGTTTGTCATTTAGATTTTTAAGGAGTAGAAATACAAGTATGTTTTACTTGAGTTTCAACTTACAGAGACTTTTGTCACCTGTTCAGGGTGTTCTCCAAGTTTTGATATGCTTTCGCCGTTTTGGAGTGCGAAACACCGGCCTTATGTCAATTTTTGTTTTGCAAAATTTCGCCAAAAATTGCTACAGCCGACATTTTTTTGGAATAAACTCGCTAAAGGAATTTCTTGGAAAATACAGTGTAGGAAATAACCAAGGATTTATAATGCAACATTATATCCTCATTAAACAATTTTATCAATTTTTAGTCTGATACGATTCTCGATATTATCGGAAAACGGCAAATAAGACCCGGAATTTTTGGCAGTTGGCGAGGAGTTGAACCCGGGTCTTTCGCCCTACTTCTCACCCCACAAATGGAGCAAAACAGTCGCCGTTTGTAACCAAAATTTTTAATTAGAAAAATAGGCAGTTTATTTGAATTAAATTGCACACAATAAATGCGAAGGAAAAACTATTAACACATGATTTCATGATTACCTTCTGGAATGAGATGTACGATATTTCAAAACATAATTTTTAAATGAAACATGAACGTTATTTACAAGTGCACTTGATAAATATACACAAAATCGTTATAATTTGATAAAGGAATAATGTGTGTTTCATGATTACCCTCTTGAATGAGAAGTAAAAGGGAAGTATGAACTCTTAAAGTAATTGAATTCTCTTGGGTTAAATTCTTAAGTTAAGAATGATTTTTTTTCCAACATTTATTTTGCATCCTGCGAGTGAGCCTCCATTTTTCTTCTCGTGTGATGAATAGAAAAGGGGGCTCTACCTGAATCACGTCAAACCTTTGAAGTCACCGGAGCCTAAACTTCTGGACTAGTCAATCTTGCTCTCTTTCTCTTCAAACTGGTTTTTTTCGAGTGCGAGTATCCATTAATTGATATGACCCATGGTCATAATATTGCCCGCTGTTGCAAGCGCATGGCTATTAGGGCTGGGTTCGAAACTATATAAAAAAAATTAATAATAATAAAAAGAACTACTTAATCGCAAAACTTTTTGGGGACCTTAATACCCGATGACGGCGACAGCAACGAGGACCTTTAAAAACACAATAACTTCAATCAATAGGCAAAACACGTTCATGACACTGTCATTTGCACATTTCTTTGCCGTTATAATGCACAACTACGACGAGAAAATTAAATACCTAATTTCACGTTTTTGGAGGACATAAAACAAGCCACGACGAAATTTTATTTCTTTTCCTGAACTTGCAAATGGTTCTTAGGAATTGAACTCCAAGAGACAAATCAAGTGAGTGAGTAGGAATACAAGAGACTATGAAGATTAGGAGTGCCCAATAGGCCCTTTCCAGCTAGCCATTCACGTGATACAAAACTGCCGTGCTGGAGACTTTAAGATCCAAGGACGCGGACGGCAAAGAGAACGTCAAAAAACCAAAGCGTTTAATAAGCAAAACAACAACTTTGCACGTGCATCACGCTTTTTTGTACATTTCTTTCCTGTTTTTGCACGACTTCGACGTGAAAATGCCTAATTTGGCGTTTTAAGGAGGACAAAAACAAGCAACGACGAAATGTTATTTCTCTTTCTGAGCTTGAATGTGGTCCCTTGAAATTCAGCTTCAGGAGGGTTCGCCTACATTTGACAAAGTAAGTGGGTAGGAAAAATCGTTGTAAGGACTAAAAGAACGCAATTCAGTTTTTAAGCGACGTTCTCGCTGCCGTTCGTCTCCAGGACGGCGGTTTTGTACCACGCGAATGGCTAGCCGCAAAGGTCCTATTTCACTTTTTAACCGTCGCCGTCCTCAGATCTTAAGGATCCTATTAAGCAATAACGTGCCCGGTAAATAAGTGCTGTGGATTAAAAAAAGTTTAATTATTCCGCAGGCATTTATTATTTACGCTGTCATAAATATATCCAAACGCACACTTGCATCTACAAGGCCCATTGTCGTCACAAGGCCCTACCAATCCCCCACGGTCTGCACACAGCCTCTCCATCATAACTTGTTTTGCTAAAACAGAACAGAGATATGAATACAAGTCCTTATCCCTTTTAAAAGATTTTCAAAACCCATGGGAAAATAATCAACTGTCAAAATAAAAGGTAAGGATTATGATGATAAGCAACACCCAAAGGAAGAAGGGGAGAGATAACGCTCGCTTTAATAACCAGCCATTTCGTATTTCGCCCGCCAATAGAGAGCTTAATTTTAACTCATGTGGTTAGAATCTATGCAAATTTATTGGAACAAAAGAAAGCATTTACATAAAAAAATTTCAACTCCCACAGCATTTATTTCTTCAAAACAACCGCTGAATTCGCTTTTGTCATATCGTTCTGGAATAATAAGTGTTACCAGCCTCAGCCGTAACCGAATTCCTCAGCGCAAGCTCCAATTCCGAACAGCGGCTGGTAATCGAAACTAAATCCGTCTTGGAATTAGTTGAGCGTCCTCTGTTTGTACTTTTCAACTTTCGAGAACCAAAACCTAAGGAATGGCGTTCTGTTGGTGAATTAGACCTGTTGTGATTTTTGACAACACGCGACAAGTGAGTTACGATTGAGCCGATGAATTTTAACCGGACTGTTGTCGGTTTTACAATTTGATATGTTTAGCCATACAGGGGCCCATAAACTAGTCTCTCAAAATAAGCGCACGGTAAGGTTAACTCAGAACTTACGCAGGCAAGTCCGTCCATCTCCCAAATATCCTTCTTTACAGGCGCAGAAAAAGGAGCCTATGAAATTGATACAAAAAGAATTTGGGCTGCAGTCCAGGTATTCAAGGGGGTGAACACACTCATCCATATCTGAAAAATAGACCACATACACCCAAGTCAAAATAATGATATGAAACGGCGACTTCCAGATGTTGTCTTATAAACGTTAGTGAGCTTAAGCAGCCCGGACGACGACGACATTGACAACGACAACGTCAAAAAAACAATTGGTTTTGTGAGCAAAACAGCAGCTTATCACACTTTGTAGTGGTGGTGGACCAGGCTTTTAGCCAGACATTGAAAACTAGCCGTCCAGAGGGTATGTTTTCCCATAATTTTATAAGAGATTAGGTGAATTTTCCTTGTATTTCTTCCAAAAATGGGCGTCCGTAGGACGGTTGGACACCCTTCTGGCTAAACCTTGTGAAGGACAACCACAAAAAAGAAAAGCTTCTTCATGTAGAGGCATTACACAAGGCAGCGGGTCGAGGGTGGAGGGAGGCAGTGCCCGATCCAGACTTTGAGATAAGGGGGGGGGGGGGGGGGGGGCGGTCATCCAGACCCTAAGGTAAGGTGGGGTCTCCAAAAAAAAATTTTTTCGGCCCTTCAGGCCTCATTGTGGTCTAAAAATAAGGGGGGCCTCAGGGTCCCCCCCGGATCGGCCACTGAGCGGGGGTAGAGAACTATCCGTACCAGAAAAGGTACCTGTGAGTGTGAAATTGCGGTGGTCTTTACACCACGTGGACAGTTTGTGCATTACAACAAGTATCATCCTGTAATATACCTTATGAATTGCTCGGCATGTGTGGTATATGACAGTGGTGGGCTATTAATCAGTGGCAGCCGGATACGGTGCATGGTGATTGGCAGATTTGAATCGGTTCGCATGCCCCAAATACGATCCTCTTCAAATGACTCGACGATGGTTGGCTGTGGTGATTCTTTTTCTATGTTTACGATAGCCACTTGCGGCCTTCCAACAATTCAAGCATTGTATATACTATATGCGTGGGACTTGAGAGAGTGATTGATGGCCACGTAACTACTGAGACACTTGACTGAGAAATAAGCGATAAGCGACACAGGCGACTAAGAGAACGAAAATAAAGGTTGTCTAAAACAGGAGTGCCAAGGTTATGACATTCTCTACACTACTTAAAATCGTACCGACACAGACTGGATTCAATGGGTCCTGTGCACCAGAATCAGCAACAAATCCGATTGGACATTCACATCGGTATGATCCAGCGGTGTTATTACAAACATGATTGTCTCCACAAGCATCTGGGGACTGGCATTCATCAAAATCTACGACAGTTACAAAGAAAATTCTTCAATATTGTTTATCAATCCCTCAAGGTAGTTTAATAAATACTGCGCATGCCTTGGTCCTCATTAAGCCATTGGCCCCGGTTGTTCAAAAAATGGATAGGGCAATCCATCGGATAAATCGCATTTTATGGGATACGTATTAGGGAAACCAATTGCGCTATCCGGTGGAACGTGAGACGTAAAACCTCCAAATGGGACGTTTCTTGGAGGAAGTAAACATAAGACGACGAATTTTCCATTCTCTTTTTAAAGCTGGATAGTCCTTAAGAATTCAACTCCCCAAAATCGCCTGCATTTAAAAAACTGAGCGGGTCAAAATAGACGCCATAAAGTTTGAAAGGACGCAAACTATTATTTTAGCGACGTTTGTGGTGATTCTTTTTCTATGTGTACGATAGCCACTTGCGGCCTTCCAATAATTCAAACATTGTATATACTATATGCGTGGGACTTGTGAGAGTGATTGATGGCCACGTAACTACTGAGAAACTTGACTGAGAAATAAGCGATAAGCGACACAGGCGACTAAGAGAAAGAAAATAAAGGTTCTCCAAAACAGGAGTGCTAAGGTTATAACGTTCTCTTCACTACTTAACATCTTACCGACACAAACGGTATGCCTTGGATCCTGTGCACCAGAATCAGCAACAAATCCGATTTTACATTCACATCGGTAGGAGCCAAATGTGTTATTACAAACATGACTGGCTCTACAAGCATCTGGGGACTGACATTCATCTAAATCTTCGACAGTTACAAAGAAAATTCTTCAATATTGTTTATCAATCCAATACTGCGCATGCCTTGATCCTCATTAACCCCCTGGCCCCGGTTGTTCAAAAGCTGGATAGCACTATCCACCGGATAAATGCTATTCACCTTTTGAACAACTGGCGCCTGATGGTGATCAGCATCATATTTCTCCTGGTAATAACAAAGATTCATCTACCAAAGATGGTCACTAAAATAAAGGACATGATCACATAAACTTGCCCCTATTACTTTTTTATAACTGAAATGTGTGTAGGGGAAAAGATGAGCATCATTCAGATTTACATTTTGAAAAAGGGTTAAAAAGTGTTTATCATTTAAAAAAAAAAGGTAAAGTTAAAATACCACACATGCGTCATGTTTTAGATGTTTACGGCTTTCGTGTTGGTTGATTTGAGAAAAGTTCGCTTTTATTCCAATCAACAAATTCAACCTGCAGCTTCTCTCTAAATTGAAGCGCATGCGAAGCAGTTAAAAACGGGAAAAAATTACCGGTCAAATCCTGGCCATCTTACTGCGCTTTCCACAAACATGCGAACTATAAAGTTCAAAAGCCGCCTTCAAGATTGCGTTTTTCGCTGCCGTCAATCATAATTACTATCACAAGCAACGAACCTTGAAACACAGAAACACACAAAACGGATCGAAATCTACCGATCACAAATCAGAAACCATGACCTTTTGAACCTGTTAAAGTACAGTTTTCTTTCCTAAGAGGTCCGGATGATTGACGGCAGCGAAAAGCGCAATCGTCAGTTGGCTTTTGAACTTCAGAATTCGCATGTTTGTGAAAAGCGCAGTAAGCCCTACGGAAACAATTAACGCTTTTCATTTAACTAATTTTCCCTAGTTTTGTCCAGTGATCATCTTTCTACCAAAGGCGTAGCTTCACTATCGTATATACAATAAACCTCAGTCAACCAACAATACATCCTTTTCCCTTACCGAAGGTCTTCTACACGAATTGTGAAATTTATCTATGTTATTTATTGACGCATTTACCTACCTGACAAGCTTATAAAAACAAATTGCGTGTTTCACGCAGACCCTAGCTCCATAATTTCTTCAAAAACTTACAACTTTACTTTTCTGGGTTATTTTACTTCTTACCAACACAAACTGGATTTAGTGGGTCCTGTGGAGCACAACATTTACATCTGTACGATCCAACGGTGTTATTGCAAACACAGTCGGCTCCACAAGCATTTGAGGACTGGCATTCATCCAAATCTGCAGAGTTAACAAAGAGAAACCACGACATCAAATTAATCATAACAACAGGCTGTCTCAAAAGTTTGTTCCAGGACCTCTACTTTATAAGTCTGTATTTCAGTACGATTGGACTTGGTAAGCAAATCATTTCAACAAAAGTTGTGTCTTTCAATATAATTCACTATTTTCACACTTGTTGTGCCATCTTCTGACTCGAATATTCGATTTGTGTACTTTCGCGCCAAAGGTGCGCGTGCGCGAGTATATTTTCCAGCCACACATTTTTCATACAGCCTTTTCACTGACGTGGCCTGGCCTTCTACAAATTTATTGGAGCTAAAGAAAGTTTCATAGAAACATAAGCATAAGAAAAAGATTCAACTCACACAGTACTGGTGCGGAAACCAACATGGCGGACGTGACGTCATGTGAAAACATTCTGCAGTTGACCACTACAGAAAATACCATAACATACCATAATACACTTGTTGGTCACTCAAAAAGTTTGCATTAGCATTGTTTTCAGTTTCTGTTGGGGCCATTTTAACTCCCAGGAGAAACTGAAGACAATGCTTATGCAAAACTTTGGAGTGGCCAACAGAGAGTATAATGGCATGTTGTGGTATTTTCCGTGGTGGTCAATAGAGCAAAGGACGTTTGCTTGCACCTTTACATCACATTTCGTTTGTTGCACCGTTGCGAAGTAACAAATAATACAAGCAAGACTTTTATTGAGGGATAAGACCGCCTAGTAAAAGAGGTTTCTCAAAAATTGCCCTCTTGTTTACTCGAACTAAGGGATGTCCGATACCCTAGCACATTGAATTAAGCCCTTTTGGTAATAAGCTCTTTTGATAAATAATGCTGTATGAACCGGCCAAGCCTCGGAATAAAAAAAAAAGATTCCTCGACATAATTTTTTTTCGTTTGCCTATATAAAAAAAAACTTAACTTCTTACCAATACAAACTGGATTCAGTGGGTCTTGCTCACCAGAATCAGGAACAAACCCAGTCAAACATTCACACCTGTACGATCCAACGGTGTTATTACAAACATGATTGGCTCCACAAATATCTGGGGACTGGCATTCATCTACATCTACGAAAGTTGCAAGAGTATGTCTCCATGAATTTAAGAACAGCGTTAAAACCTAAAGGCAATAACTAATGCTCATTTATTAGAATAATTAATAAAGAACAAAGTAATTAAACATGTACAGGTGGTTTATAAAAAGTTCCTGCATTGGTCTCATGTAGAGATATGGAATTGACTCACACGGTGTAGACCTTTCTCTCAATTAAGGCGCAACATAAACTGAGCTGCACAATTATAGGACAAAAGTTTTCCTTACATATCGGCGGTGCTGGATCAGGATCCAGACCTTGAGATAAGTAAGAATTCCCACGGAATCACTGCACTCTTTTCATTTAACTAATTTTACCCTAGTTTTACAGTTGCTCACTTTGAATTACTAGCAATAGTTTAGCTCTTTCATTAGGTTTACAGACCTTATCTGTCAAGAGGGTACCACATGAAATGTTTCCTCCTGAATGTATTTCTCAACACAGTTTATTTACTTCTTACCAGCACAAACTGGATTAAGTGGGTTCTGTGCAGCGCAGGCAGAAAATCCAGTGGAGCATTCACATATATATGATCCGACGGTGTTATTACAAACAGAATTGGCTCCACAAGCATCTGAGGACAGGCATTCATCAACATCTGTAGAAGTTACAAAGAAAATCTTCCATGAAATGTAGGAATGCTATAACAAACCAAGGTATAGAGCAATACGGACTCTGCACATTACCTTAAATAGCGATTGCAATTCGAGAATAACACAAAACTCTTCCATCTTTTTATTGCAGTTTTTGAGGCTTCAAAACTGATATTTAGGGAAACACCAGATTTTGTTTCTCCGCTTAATTAAACTAATCATTATTTACAAGAAAGTTCAAGCTTTGCTTATGTCTACATGTAGTCTCTGGTTTATACCCAAGACTGTTATGTTTTATTTTTTTTCGCCCTCCCGGCGTTCCTGTTAGTAACATCCTGAGACAAAAGAGTGTTTTCACTCACGTGGCCAGCATCTATGCAAACTTATTGGAACAAAAGAAAGCGTTTGCATAAAAAAAGAGTTTAACTCCCACAGGATTAGTTTGGGACACCAACGTGGCCGCCGTTTTATTGTTTTGAGACACCAATATGGCCGCCGTGACGTCATGTGAAAACACTCTATACACAAATGTCTTCAAACACTTCTTCATAAAGTCGAAATACTCTATAGGTCAGAAAATGAGCAAAAATCATTAGTGCATATGTTATGATATTGTACCAAAATGATATGGAAATTCGCCTTGGATCTCAATGCAAAATGTTGCTTTGTAGAGAATGCACATGATGCTTAAATTATAGAGCAGGAGGCGTGGACGCTGCAATGGGAAGTATTCGACTGGCCAACGTTTTGTATACGTATTTGTATACGTGAAAGTTGACATTGTCCGTCTGAAAATAACTAAGAAACCTGGTTTTACGACCCACAGCAGAGCAATAGAACTTAGCAACAACCTCTAACTTACAACACGCCTGGAAATGAAGTCATTGGGATAGTCTGTTCCATATAAAAGGGTCTAAAACATTTCTACTACTTCTAGTAGAGGGTACCTTTACGTAAGGTTTCGCTCATTGAACCGTTTTAGTGACAAGTTAATCAAGTAAAACCAACGCTTAGATTGCCTGCATAGAGGTCGCTTGCCTTCTTGTATGTTCAAATAAAATTTTAATCGATACGCAATTTAATTGTCTTTTGATTATACAATTAAGCCCTATGGAGTACATGAATTAAATGACGGTCACCAAGTTTTTTCCCCCGAGGGTAGCCAATATCTTCAGATTCCGAGTATGAATTATTTTCTTTAAATTACTTTGTAATCTGGAAAAGAAACTTTCGCACTGTTTAGTTCTCAATATGTGTGTGCATAGAACAATTTTGTATATTTCTTACCGATACAAACTGGATTCGGTGGGTCCTCACCGGAATCAGCAGCAAATCCGATTGGACATTCACACCTGTACGAGCCAACGGTGTTATTGCAGGTATGATTGGCTCCACAAGCATCTGGGGACTGGCATTCATCTAAATCTATAGCGGTCACAAAACAAATGCTCAGCATGAGATGGAGAGAAGCTAATTTTTGTGGATCATTATACGTTTCTGGGAAACTGCCCACCTACCCCTCCCTGAAGCCAACATCAACAGTTAATTCTCATTTTAGGCAAAATTTTGGCGTAGGTGGCCAGCTTCCGAGAAACGTATAATGCATTTTTATTTACAATTTGAAATGATTGGGGAGAAGAGAAATAATGAGGTGTTGACTATTTCATTATCTCTTCACAAAATCTGTTTCCTCATTCCATTATTACCCCTAAAAGGACATAATATTCTATTACTCCAGCTCAAAATTCTTCGTTATTCTGCTCCCAAAAGGTTCAGACCTTCAGATAAGGGGGGGGGGGGGGGGGGGGGTGGGGGATAGGGTTAGGGTTAGTTAGGGGGGGCGGTCTTCGGGCCTCAGTAGAATCTAAAAATAAGGAGGGACCCCCGGGCCCCTCCCCTAGATCCACCACTGCTTTCTAACAAGTTTTAAAATTGTTGTTGGGTTAGACTTTTACAGAATTTTTTTCTCTTTACTTACCGACGCAAACTGGATTTAGCGGGTTCTGTGTACGGCAGTTATCAACAAATCCAGTGGGACATTCACATCTGTATGATCCAACGGTGTTATTACAGACATGATTTACTTCACAAGCATCCGAGGACTGGCATTCATCAAAATCTGCGGAGTTAAAAACAAAAAGTATCCATAGTATAATTTAAATATTATACTAAGGTAGATTAGGCAAATTAAAGAGTGTAATCCGGAAAACATGCATATTAGCGGAATACTTAAATTAAAAATCATTTAAGCTTTTCAACATTGCAGTTTTTGACTCTTTAAGACCGTTACTTAGAAAAATTCCAGGTTTTCTTTTGTTGATTTTATCATTGCGTAACATATGTCAAGGCTTACTTATGTTTAATCACCCACTTACACCCCAGAAACTCTTTAGTATTGTTAAACATAGCATCTTCATTTTATCCAAGCGAGAAAAGAAAGAAATACTAGAATACGCTAATTTACAGCAACGGAGAATAACAGTTTTAAAAAATGAAAAATTCAGCCACTGATAATTTTTCTTCAAACTCAATTTTCCTACAGCCTTTAACGTTCACAGAAAAGGAATGAAACGGTGTACTTCTCTGTATTGGAAGATTCTTCAAGATTACTAGACTTCGTACCAATACAAACTGGAGCTAGTGGGTTCAGTTCACCAGAATCAGCAACAAATCCGATTGGACATTCACATCGGTATGATCCAACGGTGTTATTACAAACGTGATTGGCTCCACAAGCATCTGGGGACTGGCATTCATCTAAATCTACGAAAGTTGCGACAAAAAATGTTCATGAAATAGATAGCTTGGAAGCAGTTATTAATCAAATGGAAAAGGTACGGCAATAGATAGTACACCATACACGCGTCAAATGGAAAATGGAATTAATTGATAATATATAGTTATGGAGGGATATTTTAATAAAAGTCTTTCTCAAGTAATTTATATGCCTTATGTATCGGTCAAATCGAAGCTTCAACATGCCCCCCCCCCTCCGGGCAACCCCCCGGGCATTTGACTTTTTGAAAATTATTGTTCAAATTCCTCCCTACCCGGGCCAAATTATGCCGTTCAAATGCCCCACACTAGGGTCCATTCAGGTGATCAAATGCCCCCAACCCGGGGACATTTCACAGGCACAAAAACGACAGCAGGACGGCGGGAGACGCCTTCAGTTGTCGAAAAAAATCTTTATAAATATAACAAAAACTGAGAAACACTGTTAGCGTATTTACTACGAACAAAAGTCTCGTGCAAAGCAGCGGAAATCGCTGATACAAGGTCACTGAATGCTCAGCTTTTCTTCGTCATGCAACATACAAAGCGTTCTATAAAAAAAGATCCCACCTATTGAGATTACTACATTATGACCATTTCACTGACATGCATCATCGTTTACCTTATTAATTAACACAAGCAGTAGGTCAAAGAACAGGAGGGCATTTTGTGTGCGCATGCGTCAATATGAGCTGTTGAAGTGCCACAGAGGCCATTCTCGACCCCAGTGCTTACGGGTTTGGGAATGCGCCCGTAAGCTCTGGGAAACTCTGCGCCGCAGTAGCCAAAATCTGGCTAATTGGGCCTCACAGCGCATGCTCTTTGATCCAACCCAAACTTTTTGCTTCTTTTATATCTGCTTCATCGCAGAGTGTTGTGTTGCTTCGATATTAGAATGGAAGAAATTCAGTTAACGGCCGTGAAGAATTTTCACTCACACTCGGGGTGGGAGACAGTTTCTTGCAGTCTCTTGGGTATTGATGTCAACAGGAGCAAGAGACTGTCTCCCACCCCGAGTGTGAGTAATTTGAATTTCAGGCCGGGTCGCTAAGCTATCTTTCAACCGTTTGGGTAACGCGGAGCTCATCCCGAGCCTCAGTCGATGGCTTCAATCGGGAAAGCTTGCAGAGATTGGCGACCTTTGATTCGCTCTCGGTGCAAAGGCGTCTTGAAGCAAGGTAACGAATGGAAAGGAGAACTATCGTGTGTTACCTAGGCAGAATTTGGAGGCGATTGGAGGAGTTGGAGCGAATTTACGGCCGTTTTCCTTCGGTGGATCAGTCGAGCCGCTTCGCTGGAGTGCCCAACCTTGGTAAACCTTTATATAGAGAGAAAACCGTTTACATAAAAACCCATAAAATGGCCACAATTCGGCCCGTGGACCACACAGGAGAGACGTAACACACATTTTAAGTAAGGTAAGCTGTTTTTTATTGAAATCCTTTCATTCTCGTAGGTTACAGAAACTGTAGGTTTTTTCCCCATACAAATCCTTATATTTTGAATGTTACGCAACAATGCCGATGCTCATATTTCGAGCTTGGGCTACCTGTGGTTAAACGTTCCCAATCACAGATTGAGACTTGAAGTTTGTGTATGCTTGGCAGTTGATAATATTTCTGTGGACTACTTCACGAGGTGGTAAGTGAAACCCGAATGGCTTGTTAAAATAAACGTATGGAAATTCCAATAAAACTTTCCAAAATATGAATTTAGCGTCCTTTTATTTATGTTTGTTCATGAACATTAATACTTCAGCGAAGCTGCTTTGAAATGTGATATCGTGGGAAAAGAAGAGAACTATAAATATCTAGTCGCATTGTACACGTATCACTTTTACTTTTTCTGGTTTTTTTTTTTCTTGGAAGTCTGTAGCAACGTGTCACGCTTCTTAACTTATAGCTGGCAAAGATGTCGGTGCATTTTTATTTATTTTTTTTTTGCATTCAAATCTTTTTCTGGTTCACGGTTCAATTTTCGATATGTAGCTAAGCGTTTTTATGTGAAAACTGGAAAATCTAGTAATTCTGCCTAATTAGTCGTTCAAATGTTGTTTTGTAATCGCTGATATCAAGAATCGGCCGTCCGTGTTTACTTCAACATGTCTAGGGAAAAAACCCGCTCACACGGGGTGAGGGTAAAAGGCGGAATGAGTTTGCGGAATGGCATGTGGCATGGCTTGCGGAATGACATAATTGTGTGGAATGTAAAATATGGAAATTGTCGCAATTAAATAAATTAAACTGAAAGGCATACGCGCGTCATTGCCGCGCCTTTTTTGGCGCCAATTTGAGTGAGCAACTGCTTTGCTGGTTCACGCTAATCTCGTACCCAGATCTCCCACTGGGTACGAGATTAGGCTCACGCATTTCGACATTTATCTATAAAAACACACCTGAGAATTGGCTAGGGTTCCTGAAGGCAGCCTCCAAACGAAAACATTGAAGTCGGCACCAAAAATGTTACTCTTTCGATCAAGAATTACGTTGCGTTACTACCCTGATTTCGTGACTGTCATTTTGACAGCTCCGTCTCTTCAAACGTACGTTGTGCCACGTGCAGTCACGGAACAGACTGTCACGTAGAGTCGCCGCCAGGTAAAGAATGGCTAAAATTGACCCAGTTTCACCTTTTAACCCCATTCTTTGATTTAAAAAAGCAACAACCTACAAGACGTACGAAAAACGAGCCTTTAGGCTGTAAATATCTATTTATGTGCGTTTCGAAATTGGAAGTGTTTACACAATACAGACAATCACCGCCAGCCTACCATGAAAATTCCTAAACTTCGATGGTGTCTTACAGAGATTTCCTTCACTTACCCAAACCGATTCCCAGGTATGTTTTAAATGAATGTCTTAAATGTGTGATTTAAATAGCAAGAAGAGAATTTGGAGTTATACCACATGTTAAATATTGCCGTCGAAAATGAGTAAGGCCTGTTTCAATCGTCTTGCTACTGCCGTGCTAAGCTGGCTCGACTGTAGCTCGACTGTAGCACGACACTAGCACGACTTGGTTTCAGACGTCGAATTTAATTCAGTCGAATAGAACGGCTGTTGCCGAAAACAAAACACGAAAATTAAAGAAACGGTTTAGCAAACTTTTAAATGATTCTAATGTATTTATAATTTATGAATTGAGTTCGGCACGGCAGTAGCGCGACGTTTGAAACCAAGTCGAGCTACTGCCGTGCTAAAGTCGAATTTAATTCCATCAATTTAGTTCGGCACGGCAGTAGCACGACGTTTGAAACGGGCCTAACGAACTTAAATTTTTGTTATCCTGTAAACCTATCTCTTATTTTTAATATTATTTCAGTACGACCAGCTTCTCTACTGTCCAGAAAGTATCTTCTAGTGGAAGGAAAAGAATTTTTCTGTTCATGGAAAGTGTCCACATTTCTCCATTGCGAACGCAAGGAAAGTTGATGTTAGCGAATTTCAGGTTAAAAGTTAATGCAGTCTGAGACTCCGACATCGAAAACCGATCTTCTATTCTTTCTCACGAATAAAAGGCTTTCGGCGGGAACAATCTACGTTAGGTTTCTAAAAGCTATCTTTGAACAAAAATGAAAGAAATTGATTTTTCAACTCTTGCCACGAAATTAAGATTTTGGTCGACTTTTCTGTTTCGCACGTCTCAAGCTCGCAACTGAGGAAACAAAATACAAGATTCGATTCATCTCTGAATATTATCAATTATGTCACAATCACGTAACCCACAGTCTCATAAAGAAACACTTCTCACACGGTTTCGAATACAAATATAGGTAACAAGAAACTGTTAAGTTAATCGTACAAACATCTTTTGCAGAAAAAATTAAATTAGAAGCGTGACCTTCGAAAACATCTTTTCTTGAATAGACGAAGAATCTTTTTGGCTTTGCGGAAAAGGCTGGTCGACAATGAGCCTTCGTGGTTTTTTTTATTGTCATCGTATGTTAAGCCCGCAACATTAAAACAGCGACTGCGTTTGCAAATTGATTGGCGCCAAAAAGGGCGCTCTTTTCGGTTTAATTTATTTCTTTGGATCATTCAGCTGCGTATATTAAATTCCGCATAATTATGTCATTCCGCAAGCCATGCCACATGCCATTCCGCAAACTCATTCCGCCATTTACCCTCACCGGCTCACACGCCAGACACGCCGCACGTTCAACCGCTCTCGCACAAACTTGAATAGACCAATCAGAAACACTTTTATTGTTTTTTGCTGAAACCACTCAGAGACAAATCTTGCTCCAGGGTTCCCCAGAGCTCTTGATCCCTCTCCTTTACATGCGCAGAAGAGCTCTGGGTCGAGATTGCCACAAAGGCATTTTCTTTGAATTGTTTACGTTCAGTACCAGAATTTGCAGGCTGTTTTCTAGAACTGAATAAGGTGTATTGGGTGCTACGTTCCACAAACGTGTTCTTCAACGTATCGTGGTATTTCTAAGATGAAAGTGAGTTTATTTTCGCCTCGCTGTTGCTCTTGAGAGGACAGTCTTTCCTTTCGTAAAACAGTACATCGAAGACAAGATGGCGGCTGAATGTTCTTACGACCTAACATTTCGCGCACATATTTTGAGCAGGAGGAAAAGGAGGAAAAGGTGAAAAGGTGCAAACTTGGTAGGTGATTTTCGAATTTTTTTAACGGTTTCGCTAAATATTGCCCTGAATATTGAATGAATGGAATTAGTCTTGAAAAATTGTGAAACTGACTGCTAATTGTCTGAGGTCAGGCGGTCTGTATGATAAAAACAGCGCCTCATAGTACTCTTTCACCTCAGATGTGATGTATAAAAAGTATAAAAGGTTGATTTGCACGCACCCAGATTTGTTGGCAAGATTTTCTAAAGTAAACTTGTCGAACGTAAAAATTCTGCCTGATTTTTTTTCCAAGAATTTGTTTTCCACGCCTAATCTACCGTGATCAAGAGCCATTATTGCTCTAAAATGTGACCGAAGATGATTGCCAGTGCTATTTTTTGGGTGTACATATAAGGCTATCAAACTCGATGCAAGATTTGTTTCACTCTAAAATCACTTAGCCTGTCCCTCAAAAGTCACACGAATGTGCCCTTAATTTAACTGATTTGTGGATTACAAGTTTATTGTTTGTTTTAAATTATAAATTTATTAATGGAGCTTCGCGATTAGCCCTGGCTAAATCTATATATTAGACAAATTCATCCATCTGCAGTGTCATGTTTGTTGTCGCATCCCAGCTCATCTGGGTCCTCTAGAAGTAGTATTTATGTTTTGAGGAAGCAGCATTATATGCACCCCTTTAACAAACTTCCTGTCTTATGTTTAAACAGGATTTGAAGGTGAACAACATCGTCAGTTAGATTTATGGAGTGATGGCCATTCTCAGTTTTGAATGGATCACTACTGTCATCAAATATAAAATAATAACAAGAAATCGATTGTGGAACGCAGGAGTTGTTACTCAAGAGTCGCTTTTAAATAGCAGCTTAGGAAAAATCTCTGTATCTTCTAGAGTTAAAGAAAAATAAAAGTATTGTTCGTTTTTTCGGGGTATATATGTGCATTCGTTTTGTCTGCAACTGAGCTTATGAAATGCTCAACTGATTATATGTAGTACATAATCACTTGTAATTGTTGCTGTCTCAAAGTCAATCCATTCTTCATTTCCTGTAGAATATTATTTATAAAATTTTCCTCAAAAACTGTCGAAAAACTGTAAAAAAAAGCTATAGATTTCATGCTTTTGTGGCATATATAAACACGTGTCTCCGTGATCAGTTTAACATGAGACATCGCGCTAATAAATAAACCTCGCGTGGTAATTTTTTTTTTCGCCGTTTAGTCTTAAAGCAGCTGAACATTGCTACGATGCATTTCCTCCTTGATAAGTAAAACGACGAGTTTGGAAATGAAACCATAGAAATGCATTGCTTTGCCAGTGAAAATCAGACCTATACAGGAACATGACTTTTCAGTTGGCGTTGAGTCTTGAAACTCTTTAAAGGGTCAAGAAAACCTGCTGCTGAAAAATCTACAAGTGAAAAACCCGGGTAGAAAGCGTCCGATTTTTGTCATGGAGAATATTTTTTGCTGGAAAGTACGGTATTCAAAGCACCAACGAAATGGCTTTTAAAAGGATCGTACCTTTACGCAAGTTTTCGATTTCCCGCCATCAGATTTGATGCGCCCACGCTATTGTCGTTCAGCGGATGCACGCATGCGCATGCAAAATGCCCTCCTGTTAGGTCAAAGTAGTTGACCGGAGCTTTTTATTTTATTTTATTTTATGTTGTTGTATTGAATCGCCGATATAGGTATTAGACGACGAGAAGTCCAAAGACTACTGCAAGGCTGACACAACGTAATATATTTGAACAACAGTATTTCGGCTGGCCAAACTAGCCTTCTTCAGGTTTAGATGTTACTAAATTATGTAAATGATTTTACAACATTATATTATGGAGAATGTCGCAATACATAGGAGGGGCGGAAATGACGTATACAAGGTATTTCAAAAAGATAATAAGTAAAAAAATAAAATAAAAATAAAATAAATAATAAAATAAATAAATAAATAAATAAATAAAAATAAAATTACAATTCATCACGTCTATTTAAACCGTGGGGCTCTAAGGTCCCTGTTAAATCTATAAGAATCGACTCTCTGGCTTTCCTGATTGAATCACGCGAGGAGTGGATGAGTTCAAGTGGGATTAGCTGCATGTCAGTGTGGCAGTGGTTAGGTTGAAAAAGAAAATGTTCAGAAACAGTGGTAGGTTTGGATTTAATTTCAGTTTTGTCAACTGAGCGTCTATGTTCGTTAAATCTGTCTTTGAGACGTCGCTTAGTTTCACCTATGTATTGTAGATTACAGCGGTTACATTGTACCATGTAGATTAAATTTTTGGTGTTACATGTTATGTGTGAAGTGATGTTACGTGTTTCGCCTGTGGAAGAAAATGTATAGTGTTTAAGACCGTTAGTAATGTAAGGACAAGTGGCGCAATCTTGTCCACAGCGGAAAGAGCCTGGTGGTAAATTAGTGCTGTTAGGAGCTGTGACAGCGGGTAGTTGCGCTTTAACTAAAATGTCGCGAGGGTTAGAAGTGCGTCTGTAAGCAACGATAGGTGGTTGTTTAAAAACGTCCCTGCAACGATCAGAGGAAAGTAATATATTAAAATGTTTGCGTAATATATTAGAAAAGTGAGGAAGTGCTGGGTTATATCTAACTACAAAAGGTGTGAATACCCTTTTCTGACAGCTGTCAATTGACCATAACAGGATGTCCAATACCAAGTTAAACACAGACAGTATATGCCTTGGACTCCTAACTAGTAAGTGTGCCATTTCACATCCACTAACATGATGGGGTGGACGACTTAGTGATTAAGAAAAATTTTTTGGATGCATAGATAACCAAATTCTCTTACCTATCGTGCTCCGCTAAAACACATGCAATTTATACTCTACACTTTCTTCGGCTTTCCATGTAATGCCTTAGTGCGGGGAAAGGTCTGCTCACATTTATTCCTGCGACACATGGGAACTGCAACCTTTCCTAGCATTAACGCAACACCGAAAGCCGTCCTGACATACGAAAAAACTTCACCTTAAAAACGCTGAGTACCAACGGAATCAATAAATTATTTCATTTTTTATCTTAGGTATTCGTGACCACGTTCCTATCAGTAGCGTGGCCCTACCCTTGGATATATAACCACAAACAACCCCTTTTCTTCCATGACATCGACGATCCGGCGGCTAGCAAACGAAACGTTGGTTTTTAAAACCCTTTACGGGAGCTGTTAACTTACTTAATTATCACAGTTCTTACCGACACAAACTGGATTTAGTGGGTTCTGTGGACCACAGGCAGCAATAAATCCATTGGAGCACTCGCACCTGTAGGATCCAACGGTGTTGTTACAGACATGACTGGCTCCACAAGCATCTGGAGACTGGCATTCATCAAAATCTGTGCACAAATGTACGTTCAATGAACATTATAAACCACTTATTAACCTTGAGTGAGGTCTATACAGCAAAATCTCAGACCAAGGCCTTGTTGATTGACCGCGCGAGCGATAGGAAGGTCAATACATCAAGACTGAGATTTCCCTACATGTAATGACCGAAGAGACGAGGTTAATAAGTTATTTATTATCTGGCCTTTTTAGCGCTTTTATATTCTCAGAAAGAATAAAATAAAACACACTGGAAGTAATTTTCATCATCAGCTTCCGCGCGCAAGAGGTCATTTGAGGTTGTGTTCACTGAACAGAAGCGAACCTGGCGATGTGATTAAAACCACAAGACACAGTTTTTTTGACAATGACACGATTTTTGTCCTGAACCTTCGATCAATTAAAACCAGTAACTGGTTAGTGGATAACTAGAAAGAAAAAACACGTCTCCTCAATGAGTTGTACACTTGACCCCGCGATACGGTCATGTGACATTGATCCGGGAATACTTATTTGACAGCTGCCAATTGGCCAAAACATGGATGTCCACTATCAAGTTAACACACGGATTGTATATACCGTAGACAGCTTGCCAGTAATTCCCTGTCATTACAAGAATGTTTTAACCGCTCAGCAGCCAATCAAAGCGCGAATACTATTGTAGCAATATAATAATACTACTTTAAAACCTCTGAGTATTATAGTTAAGTTTGTGTGAGAGAGTTTTGCCGATGTTCTAGTTTTAGTTTTTACCTTTACAAACTGGATTCAGTGGGTCCAGTTCACCAGAATCAGCAACAAATCCGTTTGAGCATTCACACCTGTACGATCCAAAGGTGTTATTGCAGGTATGATTGGCTTTACAAGCATCTGGGGAATGGCATTCATCTAAATCTGCCAAAATGACAAAACAAGTCTGGGTTCATCAAGTGGAGAGAAATCGTTATTTAACAACCCGTTTGGGTAAAGAAATTTATCCCAAAAGTATCAAAAGCGGAACGCTAGTCATTTAACTATTGTCATTGTTTTCACCTGGACGTGTTGAAACCAGCAATGTGGCTCCAACGTTCCAAATACAAACAACCAACTTATTGATCCCTTCCCAATGAAGGAGGGCTAGCACACAAAAAGTTAGCTTTGGAATTTCTTTAAAATAGCTAACTATCTTTATTTAACAGCGAAGATAGTAGTTAACTTCTTACCGACACAAACTGGATTTAGTGGATTCTGTGCACCACAGTCAGCAACAAATCCAGTCAAACATTCACATCTGTATGATCCAACGGTGTTATTACAGACATAATTGACTCCACAAGCATCCGGGGACTGGCATTCATCTTGATCTGCAGAGAGTACAAATTCTCCATAAACCGTGCGCAAGAAATAAAACTCATCAATTTCCAGATATCGCTCAATGTAAGGTAATTCAAGACAATATTGGATTGTGGATTCCATGCCGTTGATTCCGGATTCCAGATCACCATGGAACTTGGGCTCTGGATTGAAATCGTTAGCGGGATTCCGGATTCCTTGCGCGTAATTCTGGATTCTAGCGCCAGGGACCCGTTTGAACCTCGCAAGATGGTTAAGTTTAGCCCAGGATTAATACTTCTTGTCTACGAACATCTAACAAAAGCTTAAACAGGACTGTTGAGCCTCTACTCTTAGATACAGCTATGATAACACAAAATGTTACTCTAAGCAATGCATAGGAAGGTAAATACAACATTAATCCTGGGTTACCGCTAATCGGCCTTTCAGGAACCGGGCCAGGATTCCAAACGAATAATTTCTCCAGATTCCGGATTCCACAAGCAAAAATTTCTCGGATTACGGAATACGAGATTACCTGAGCGACAGGTTTAAACCAATCCTTATGGTTTATCAATGCGCACATACACCTGTATTCATGTACTGATTTGGCTATACCGTGTCTGTAAAGTATACTTGAAATATAGACATTCCTTATGTAAAACTTCGACTTGTTTTCATTTGTCTAAAAAAAAAACTTTCCGTCAACTCGATTACTTTACTTCTTACCGATACAAACAGGATTCAGTGGGTCCTGTGCATCATAATCCGATTGAACAAATCCGATTGAACATTCACACCTGTACGAGCCAACGGTGTTATTACAAACATGAATGTCTCCACAAGCATCTGGGGACTGGCATTCGTCTACATCTACGAAGGGTACAAAGAAAATTGTGCTACAATAGGAAAGCTGCAATTTAACAATCCGTACTTAAAAGATCGAACATGCAATAAATGAACCGTTTTTGCTCACGTGCTAAATGTTTATGCCATCTTGTAGGAGCAAAGGGAAGTCTGACATTATGCTCATTACACTTTATGTTGCATATTTCTTAATTAAAAACAAATTCGCACGAAAAGATGCTTTTTTGTTGTTTTATTCTTTGAGCTTTTTATTTATCTATTTATTCTGATTTTGCGAATTGTAATTTCAGTAGTTTAGCATGTATTTTTGGTCAAACAAATAATAAAACCCTGAAGACCTTTAAAAAAGTATAGATTATGATTAAGTGCACCAACCACTCTGATACAATGTGTTGTTCCAGTTGGAATAGGGACCTTACGAAACCACGACGACGACGGCAACGGGAACGTCAAAAAACAATAGGTTTAATGAGCAAAACAACAGCTCTGCACGTGAATCACGCTTTTTTGTACATTTCTTTGCCTTCACTGCACAACTACGACGTGAAATGTCCACATTTTAAGTTTACTTGGGAACGGAAACGGCAAGGCGATAAATTCTACCATCTCTGTCCGAACTTGAGCGCGTTCCCCTCTCTTCAGCTTCGGCCAAAATCCCCTTCTTTTACGTAACAGGGCGAATTGGGATAATCGCGCAAAAGTTTAAAATGATACGAAGTCTGTTTTTCAGCGACGGTTTCATGGACGTCGCCGTTGTCGGATCGTAAGGTCACTAATGTTACTAGAACGGGAACGGGGAGCGGATAACGAGCACGAGGAACGAGAAAGCGAAATTGGGAACAAAACTTAACTTGAACCCCGGCGCTAACTGTAAATTCATTTCTAATTCTCTGCTGAGTTCCCATTTTTCATTTTCTCGTTTTATTTTAGCAACATCCTTTTAGTTCTGTGCTGTTGCCATTCATGCTAAACCAAATAGCCTTTTATGTCAGCACGTAAAGCAATCCAGTATAGGAATACTAAACACTATAGCTTCATATTATAAAAGGCATTTTGGATTCACAGTAAGGAGGATGCTGAAAACTTTGCTTGACCACTTTTTGCTGAGACCAGTTATTAAACAGAATCGAATTAGGCTGGAGAAGATTTGGTCACCAAAGATGACGAACTTTATTTTCAAGATCTCCCAATATACAAGGCGGGGGAAAAACCGATACCCACTAAGAGAAGATTGGCTGGAAATACGACACGCTCATAACCGGCCACCTGAGCCTGCAGACCGTTATCTAAACAATGCCTTGCCATAAAATCCCATTATGATGTCGTCTTAATGGTGTCTTTTTACAAACTTATCATTGTTTTTCACGTTCCCACGTTCCAGTCAGCAGTGTATGGCTCGCTTTGTATCATCATATAAACCACACACAACCAACAACCCTTCCTTTCCTTCTGACAAAAGGCTAGCACGCAAAACGGAATAGCTTTTGAATCATTTTACATAGCTAGCTTACCGACACAAACTGGATTTAGAGGGTTTTGTGTACTGCAGTTAGCAACAAATCCAGTTAAACATTCACATCTGTATGATCCGACGGTGTTATTACAGACAGAATGTGCTCCACAAGCATCAGATGAAAGGCATTCATCAACATCTATAGAGGGTAACAAGAAAGTTATCCATAAAACGCAGAAAGGCTATTATTGGCCTCTTCCAGGCTCCGAGGTGAGTCGGGTCTGCAGAATCGAGAAAGCAACCGCCCCCCGTTTTCGCGCGCCTTTAATTCTCTATCGCCTTCCCCGCTATCTGAGAAACTGGAATAGGCTAAGCTATTTTATTAAAAACTGAATCATTGGATAATGCAATTCTAGTGTTTTGATTGGCTTAGCCATTATGGTATATGAGCCATTATACCATGCTCTTCATATATGGTCGGTGTAAGTGTCAGTTTAAAATTGGAAGCTAGCTGAGATTTTTTTCGCGAAGGATAGAATGGCGCGCGAAGCAAATCGTTTAAATTAATTAATTAGAAAACTAGAAAATGCAATTTCATCGGGGAAAAAAACCAAACAAACAAAAAAGCCACAAGAGCTTGTTTGAAAGTTTATCGAAAAACGCATGAAAATACATGGAACTAAAGTACCTTGATCAGCTACGAAAGAAGACAAGTGTTGTTTCTTCATGATTGCGAAGCCACTCGCCTAGTCACCCACCGTATAGATAACTGCGGCTTGTTTATTCGACATGAAGAATATAAATCACAAGCAACCAGCTACAACTACAGGCTATGCAGCCATTCACTACAGCAATCGAGACGTCAATATAGCTTCTTTTCTCGCTCAGCAAAACCAGCTGGTGGCTTCAAACAACTTCATGACAAGCGACCGACGTAACAGTTTTTCTCCATTGCTCTTACTTTTGTAACTGCTCCGAAAATCCAAATTCACAGTAATTTCGACGGCCGTCACTTAAAAATTCTTTTTCTTCACATTATCTGCCAGGTTCTTTTAGCTGTCCTGCTGTGTAAAATCCTAGAATCCTGATGAGTTTTTAAAAGTGTTCACCGCTACAAAGTTTTGATTTTTCATTCATCCAGTCCAGGCGAGTCCGTTCGCGCGTTGACAGCTTTGATAGACGTGTGACATGTGAACAGCGGAAGTCCCTTGTCTTTTCCGGTTTGTTCAACGAGATTTTGTGGGCATTTTTAATAAAACAATTATTCCACTCGCACTTGTTGGATATGAGATGATTATAGCCAACTCGGCGCTACGCACCTCGTTGGCTATTTACCATCTCATATCCAACGCGCCCTCGTGGAATAATTGTTAAATATACCAAAAAAAAGAACAAAAAGGGTACTTTGACGTTTCTTAAAATAGAGAATTGAATAATATTCATTCATACAATATGTCATGTAACATTAATAGGCCATTTCCGAGTTCCCCTAGGCCTCTGTATCAAAACGAGGTTAGGTGCTCAACTTTTCTTGTGGAAATGAGTTTTATTTGCATGAGAATGAAAAATCATTTCCATATCAAAGGTTGAGCACCTAACCTCGTTTTGATACAGAGGCCCGGGGGAACTCGGAAATGGCCTATTGCATTCTCATAAGGAAATACTTGAATTTGAAGCATTCCAGCTTAACAACAGGAGATTCTGATGTTTTACGGAAAATTGAAGGAAATTTCAGTTTTTATTTCGTCTATATAAAATGCCCTCCTGTATCCTGCTGATAATCTGCCGAACTTATTACTTTTAAGGAAAATAACCAATTAGTATACGTTAATTTTGTTATAAAACTTAACGATAAAAAGTCACGACGTTAAGTTTTATAACAAAATCAATATCTACGAAATTACTCATCAAGATAGTATACGTTATATTGGCAAAAACGTTTTAACGACATCATATTTAGTCTCCCAATTCATCGTATACTGCAATAACGTTGACAAAGTGTAGAACGAGCTCAATAAAATTCTTCAAGAAAAATTAAAAGGTTAACAATTGATCATTCAGGTAAAAAACTAGAGTTCAATACCAGAACCTGACGTGATTCAACTTATTTTGACTCTGAAGATGACAACCGCACAGGTGGTCGAAACGTCAGTCATTGTCAATAATAAACAGTCCTATTCAGGCATGACTTCACTGAGACGAACGATCATATTCCGAATACTTATGAAAAGACTCCTGTGTTCAAACCATTCGCAAATGGTGAAATTAACTATAGGCTTCCTTTTGGTTACTCGATCTGGTACGGTTTGGGGGACTGAGTTAATAGCAAAATAGTCAATATATCCACCTTAAGGTTCCTTTGTAATGAGGACAAAATGATGTGTTGTTTAACTTTCGGCTACTTTTCTTTTGTTTGCATACGACAATTTCACCTATTCTTAGATCATGTTTCTTCTTACCGATACAAACTGGATTCAGTAGGTCCTGTACACCAGAATCAACAACAAATCCGTTTAAACATTCACACATGTACGACCCAACGGTGTTATTGCAGTTATGATTGGCTCCACAAGCATCTGATGACTGGCATTCATCTAAATCTGGAAAGTTGCAAAAATAAATGAATAACCTATTATCCAGGCAAGATGATGAAAGCATAATATACCTATGTCACACGCGATTCATACTTAAGATGTTTACAGCTTTCATTAAGTCGATCGACACAACCAATCTCCGACCTGACTCGGCGGAGGCACCACGCAATGCTGTACAAATCTACAACATGAAATTACCTTTCAAAGCCCTACTCTATGTCGCCTTGGAAAAATGAATGGTTTTCATTTTACTGACCTATCCGTGTTTTTCATATAACGCATGCTATCAACAATGGCGTCGCTGCAAAATTTCGGCCCTTGCAAGGGCATCTGGATTAGGGAATCCGGGAAATTTTTGCCTGTGAAATCCGCCGAATGCCCAGCTTTGGACCTGAATCAATCAATGATTGGAATCCGGAATTCATTACCTGGATTCCGGAATCCACGGAATGAGATCCAGAATCCAAGACAGTCGTGGACTCCCTTACGTGACGCGAAATATTAGCTTAAACCACAGTCATCACACCATCCTTCCATTTCCTCTGACAGAGTTTGAGTAAACACAGTTTATTAACTTCTTACCGACACAGACTGAATATTGTGGGTTTTGCGGCCCGCAGTGGCCAGCAACAAATCCAGTTGAGCATTCACACCTGTACGATCCAAAGGTGTTATTACAGACATGATTGACTCCACAAGCATCTGAGGACTGGCATTCATTTACATCTGTAATGGTTACGAGACATTTTCCCCGTTAACGAACGAAGACACGATATCAGATAAGCTGTCATATAGGACAGGAGATTCATATAATACAGAAGAGAACACTTGAATTTTCAATTATTGCAGCTTCTTAACATTGCTATTTCTGAGGTTAATCTGAAACTGCTATTTCTCAATATTCAGCATAATTCAAGGCTCTTTTACCTAGAGTCTTTAGTTTATACCAGCTTATAATATATATTTATTTTTATAACTGTTGCTAATACTATCTATTCACTTATTTTCAGTACTGTGTCAGTGACATGTTTGTCGTGAACCTGTAAAAAAAAATTTACATATTTAGCAAACTTGTATAGCCCTTGAACTTGCTGTTTTCTTATCCTGCAGTGAACAGTTAACGTCAACCTTTTCAAGTGGTATCTCCAGGTGGATACCATTTCACTGTATTATATTTAAAGCTATGTTCACAATTTACTTCCGGCTCCGGGGATTACAGTCCCCGCTCCTACTTTTTAGTTCTGCTTCAATCCCAATACTTGTTCACACTGCACCAAAGTGTTGCGTAGAGCTTATCCAATATCACGGAAGCTCTACTTTCGCTTCGTTACAGAAATCGCGCCGAAATCACCGACCATTTGGTATGGTTTTCGTGCTGGCGCAAGGGCCATCCGGTGTAGTGTGAATACAGCCTTAGTTCCTCTGGTTTCTCACGCAAAAAGTCGACTTGTTTTTCTGTATGAGACAAGTCCACTTCTTCAACACAAGTTAAATTCCTACCGACACAAAGTGGATTCTGTGGGTCCTGTTCACCGGAACCAGCAGCAAATCCGATTGGACATTCACATCTGTATGATCCGACGGTGTTATTACATACATGATTAGCTCCACAAGCATCTGGGGACTGGCATTCATCTAAATCTACGAAGATTACAAGGGAAATTCCGCATAAAATGGAAAGAACCTTTTATTTTTCGTCTATCAAAACGTAAGGACATGAAGCATTTAACAGCGCACTTGTCTTAAAACTGCGAATAAAATAGATATTATCAAACCTAATTTATATTTCAACTGACAGGAGAATCTGAGGCTGCTCCTTACATCAAGGCATTTACCGGCAAAATCGTGAAAACCTACTACAAAGAATTACTTTCAAATCAACACTCTTCGCCACCGTAAAATCAAACGACGTTTATGCTTGAACTAGTTGATCCTCATGTGACAATGTTTTCCAAACAGTTAGCCCCATCAGGAAAGAATGGGGGGCGGGGGGGAGAACGAACAACTATCCGTCTTCTAAGTTAGCAGACGGGACGTTCGCGTTCGATTCTGTTCACAGCTGGTAACTCTTAAAATTTTCAGACACGCTCAATGAACTTCTTACCAATACAGACTGGATTAAGTGGGACCTGTGGACTACAAGCAGCAACAAATCCAGTTGTGCATTCACATCTGTACGAGCCAGCGGTGTTGTTACAGGTAGAATTAGCTCTACAAGCATCTGGAGACAGGCATTCATCAAAATCTAAAGAGGGAAAAGAGAAACGAGAAAAGGTATTTATAAACAGAGAGAATCTGTTTCAATTATCAACGCTTTCGCGGGCGAAATGAACAGACACCTGTGGTTTGACAGGCCATGTGCTTATCTTGCCTGCAGATCTATGATATTAACAAATTATAATTACAGAAAAACTTTAAGGTAACTATGTCATCATCAATCTAAAACAACTAAAAAACAAACCAGATCTAGCTAGTCACACAACATAAATAGAACAAGTCAAGTCAATCGAGGGCAAGCTAGGAAGTTGCAGTAGTTAACCCATCACTGCTCGTTAAGTAAGTAGGAATGCAGATTAATTCATTTGAAATTGATGAGGTACACTAGCTGCGTCGGCGACTAGCAGATTCAGGCTATTTCTACACTGGATAGTTTTAAATGTCTGAAAGAAAACGTATTGGATATAGCGGTGGAACAGTAACCTCATGTGATATGTGACGATCCACTTTGAAGATCGGCCATGGGCAGCTTCGTTCGGTCTTGACAAACAGCGAGCCAGCGAGTCATGCGAGTCATCATGTGAGCCATGCGAGTCATCATGTGAGCCATGCGAGACAGATGTTCCCAGTCCATTTTCCTTTCTTCAGCTTTGTGTTTGGCATGAGCTTTCGGTATCCTCGCTCTCCTTTCAATATCGTTTTGTTATCTGCTTTCATCTTTTTCATCGTTTGTTAAGGTATGTTTTGTATTGTTTTGTTGTCAATAAAATTTGAGATTTGATGTTTTATTTATGAGTGTAGTCGCAAACGATTGAAAATTCATGCATATTATTTACATGTAATTACAGATTCATGGCAAATCGACGTCTACAAAGCCTCCTGGAGGCCAATAAGCGGGGATTAACACTATGTTATGACCCGAAGCTTGTTAAGACGTGCCATTTTTATTTTTGCAACCCAGAGGAGTGCAACAATCTTTGGAATAAATACGTTACTTAGTTACCGAGGCTAGTATTGTAGTTTACATTAAAAAACTTATTTTATACTGACTCGCATGGCTCGCATGTTGGCTCACATGACTCGCATGACTCGCTGGCTCGCATATTATACACGCTCGCTTCGTTTCGCAATATTCTCACCTGTAAATAGAGCCTCTATCCGGTATATTGTTGGTTTTCACCTGACGACACTAAAATTCAAACTAAAAAACTATCGATCCTACCGAGATTTTACTTTCGCGATCCATTAGAGCAGCTGAAAACTAATTTTCATTCAAATTTTCACTTCAAAAGGATTCTTGGTTTTGTGATACAGTACGCTCGAATTTCTAAGCTTTTGCGTGACACGGCATTTACATGACGGCCAAGCTGGCTGTCATGTAGGTTTAAAAAAATGACTTATCTTAGAAAATTTTGCTATCTAAACAGTTCATGTATTAGAAAAAGTATTACTTTTAAGTTATAAGAGGATGCTTTACCCCTAACTTTTACCACCGATATTTTCTGTCATTTCCCTGATTAACTTCATACTAACTTCATCAGTACAAAAAATGACAAACTTAATGGGAAATTTTAACCCGTCATGCACCCACTTTTTATTTCCTGTTTAACCCTGTCATATTTTGGTACTAAAAAAATTTTTGAAATATTTTAAGTTTCCCATTAACTCTGTCATTTTTGTGGTTTTTGAACACTTTATGAAATTAATGGCTCGCCCTGCGGGCTCGCGGAAATGACAGAAAATATCGGTGGTAAAAGTTAGGCGTAAATCATCCTCTTATAACTACTCTAGAAGAATTCAATCGCGATAAAGATTATTACAAAATATATTTAGAAAAGATTATTTATATAAATAAAAATAATTTTGAAATAAATATATTGTAGAAACCTTTATCGGATTTGTTTTGTGGGTGGGTTGGATTAAAGAATTATGATAAAGATTATTACAAAATATATTTAGAAAAGATTATTTATATAAATAAAAATAATTTTGAAATAAATATATTGTAGAAACCTTTATCGGATTTGTTTGGAGATGGGGTGGGATGATAGATTTTTGATGGATGGGGTTAATCGAATTCTATTTTACTAAATTCTCTTATTCCTCGCCATGTCATACGATGATTGAATTTTTTTATATACCAAACTGAATTTTCGATTACATGTTTCATAAGTTCAACACTACGATAAACATCTGGGTCCATCAATGCAACTTGAAGTTTTTTATTTGTTTGTTTTTTAATCATATCTCTTTTTTGTTTTTCCTCTTCTGAAAGTGGTTTTTTCCCTCTGTCATATTCTTTTAAATCGATTGTTTTTACTTTATTAAATAGTAAAGTTTTTTTTTTATAATAATTACTAATTAAGTAATATTCACTTTTTTCAAAATATTTATCTTCGAATACACCGAGTTTATTATCAGGAAAAAGATCGTATTCAGGTTGAAAAGCAATACCATAGCGGTTAAAGTCGTCTAGCATATTGAAGTAAAAATCAACGACATTGTCATCATAACCATCATAATTTGGGATGGCATCGTTATCATTCCAACCGTTGTAGCTGGGGTTATATTTGTAAAAAACCCATAAAAGAATTTTATACGGATGATTAGGTTTGATTTTTTTTATTAGTTTTGGGTCAAATGGTTCAAGCTCCATCCATGGTTCAACAATGAATTCGTCTAGTTCTCGACTGCCAAGAATCATTTTATTAAAGGGATTATATTATGTCGTCAATACATTCCAGAGTTCCCTAGCAATTTCAATCGCTGAAAGTAAACACAAAATCTATTTTCAGTTTTGCTGGTTGCTAGGGAACTCTGGAATGCAATCTATTGTTTTTCAATGAAACGTGAGGTTATTTTTGATGAGATGATAATCAGGGTATTTCCCTTTAAAATAATCTAAACAAATACTAAAATGGAATATCAAAGCCCTGAGGACCAAGATTTTATTGTTGAAGATGGCTACAAACATGATAAAGATCCTGATTATGTTCCTGAGGAAGAGGAATCATCCGATGATGATAAATATGTTGTGAAAGGAAAAGATTTTCAGAAGTTAAGCAAAAAGGCTAAAAAACTCGGCGCCGAATCTCTTGATTATTCAAAGCGGAAAAATAATAAATACGTTGTAAAGCTGCCAAGTGGAAAGAATTTGCATTTTGGTTCGTCTCAACACCCAGACTATTTAATTCACAAAGATAACGAGCGAAAAGAAAAATATCTTTCTCGGGCGATGAAGATAAAGAATAAGAAGGGTGAGTTGACTTATGAAAATCCTGAATCGGCTAATTTTTGGAGTGTTAATCTTCTTTGGTCGGGGAAGTAGAGTTTTGAGGCAGAAAAATAAAAATTTAAAGGTTTCAAAATAATAATAAAAATGAGATTCAAGTCAATATTGCCAGGTGTTATAACTCCATTTAAAGTTGGTGGGCTTATATTTCCTAGCAAACATCTTTATGAAGATTTGAAAAGAATAGATGTTGATGCTGAAAATATTATTTTAGACTTCAATGATGAGAAAGATCTTCAAGATTTTGTTAATCAAATTAGCCCGATAAAAGTTATTGAAACGTACCCTGAAGCAAGAGAAGAGATGGATGGTTTGTTTCCAAATATAACAGGATTTTTATGTTATGAATTTTATGGAACTAGTAATTTTTTAGAAAAGCGTTATAAATTTGCTGATAAGTTTTTTTCAAAATTTAAATATATTGAGCTATAGATTATTGTTTTATATCAAATCTGATATAAAACTATCTTTAAGCCAGAAAAATAAAATAGAAAATTAAAGAATTAAATAATTATAAATAAAGATGGCTGATCTAAGTAAGCTTTCTATTGCTGAATTAAAACAAATAAAAAAAAATATAAAAAAAGAAATCAAAGCTGATTATAAGAAAAAGTTGATTGATGATATAAATAAACTACAAAAAGCAAGAGATAAAATTAAATCCAAACCCAAATCAAAACCCAAACCCAAATCATTTGAAGAGTATTTCCAGGACTGTATCAAGAATAAAGCAATACCTCCAGATACTCCATCTTATCTGCGCAAAGCACTTGAGAGAGCTCTCAAGGAATATGACCAAGGAATAGAAAAAGAGAAATCATCTTTGGAAGGATTTGCTAATAAATACGTAGTAAAAGGCAAAACTGATATTACGCCATTCGAGTTTTTCAAATCCAAGGCTGCTTATCTTAAAGAGTTTCTCAGGAATCATCGAAATATTAAAGTCAGATTTGTTCTTGTTTGCATGATGGAACAAATGGGGAAGACAAGCGATGGAAAGACAAGTCTTACTATTCAAGATAAAGCTTATTTTAATTCTGAAACACATATCAATCTTGAATCAACTGATGTAAAAGAAATACTGACCAGGGTTATTCGTTCCATAATTGAAAAGATTGAAATTTATCAGAAGAATGGAAGTGGTTGGTATTTCAGGGAAATAGTTCATCTCGAAATTCACACTGTCGAATACAATCCAATGAGAGGTTCTTTTTATATTCAACTTCCAGATTGGATAATGCGTAAGAAAGCTTTATTAAATATTAAAAATAAAGATGAGAAATGCTTTCTATGGTGTGTACTGAGATATCTTCATCCAAAGGGAAAGAATGCGGAGTTATTAACAGATTTGAAGCAATACGAAAATAGTTTGAATACAAAAGGAATTGCTTTTCCCGTCAAATTAAAAGACATTTCAAAATTCGAAAAACTCAATCCAGATCTCCCAGGAATAAACGTGTTTTCAGTCAATGAGAGAAACAAGTTTTACCCTCTCCGAATGGCAGAGAGAGATCCTCAGAAAACAATCGATCTGTTTCTATTTGAAGAAGAAGGTAAATATCATTATTTACTTATCAGAAATTTTTCAAGATTATTTCGATCTCAAATAACATCGAGAACGAATGGGAAAATACACATTTGCAAAAGATGCTTTACACATTTTTCAAAGGAAGAATTATTTCAGAGACATATTGAATATTGTTCGTCTAATGAATCAGTTGTTGTAAAAATGCCTCCAAGAAATAGTATTCTTGGTTTCAGGAATTATTTTAAAAAGCTTCCAATACCTTTTGTAGTTTACGCTGATTTTGAATGTTTTACCAAATCTATAGAAACATGCAAACCTAATCCAGCAGGTTCATATACACTTGGTTACCAGAAACATGAACCGTCTGGATTTTGTTTTTATATAAAGGGAATAGTCCCAAATATTTTTAAACCAATCTGTTTTACAAAACAGAAAGAAAGTGATAATGTTGCTGAAATATTTGTTTCAAAACTTGCGAAGGTAACCCAAAAACTTTACGATGATTTTTATCGTCATCCAAAACCTTTGAGATTAACAGAGGAAGAACAAAAATCTTTTAAAGAAGCCAGGATCTGTCATATTTGCAGCAAAGAATTAAAAGATGATAAAGTCCGGGATCATTGTCATTTTACCGGGGAATATCGTGGAGCTGCGCATAACAGCTGCAATCTCCAGTGTAGAAAACCATTGATATTACCGGTAATATTTCACAATCTTCAAGGATATGACGCGCATTTGTTTATAAAGCAACTTTCAGGTTTGAAGGGAGAGTTAAACTGTATTCCATCGACTGAAGAGAAGTATGTTTCATTTTCCAAAAAGATCAAAGTTGATGAATACAGATCCAAGCGAACTGGAGAGATGGTATCTTTGAATTTTGAGATAAGATTTATTGATTCGTTCAAGTTTCTACAAACCAGTCTTGCGAATCTTGTTGGAAATCTGCAACCAGATGATTTTCATAACACAAAAGAAATAATGAAAGACAATATCAATCTTCTTACTAGAAAGGGAGTTTATCCTTATGACTATATTGGTTCTCTTGAAAAGCTGACTGAAACACAACTTCCAGCCAAAGAGCATTTCTATTCAAAACTGAATGACGAAGACATTTCAGATGAAGATTACCAACATGCTCAAAATGTATGGAATACGTTCAAATGCCAATCAATCAGAGATTATCACGATCTTTATCTCAAGTCTGATGTATTGCTTCTGGCGGATGTTTTTGAAAACTTTCGTAAAACATGCCTGAAGCATTACAAACTGGATCCGGCGCATTATTACACATCTCCTGGATTGGCTTGGGATGCCTGCCTCAAAGAAACTGGACAACAACTTGAATTGCTTCATGATTACGATATGTTGATGTTATTTGAAAGAGGAATCAGAGGTGGAATGACGCATATAGCAAAACGATATTCGGAAGCAAATAATAAATATATGAAAGATTATGACCCAGAAAAGCCTTCTAAATTCATTCAATATCTTGATGCAAACAATTTATACGGTTGGGCTATGAGTCAATCACTTCCGACGGGTGGATTTAAATGGATTTCCAATTTGACAAAAGAAAAGGTGATGGAAATTCTTGAAAAAACAAATAGCAGCATGAATAATATGGGAAAGAGGGGGTACATATTTGAAGTTGATTTAGTTTATCCCGAAGAACTTTGGAAATCACATAACGATTACCCACTTGCTCCGGAGAAAATAAGAGTGGGAGGAGTAGAGAAACTTATTTCACACTTTAAACCTCATAAAAAATATGTAATACATTATCGTAATTTGAGACAATGTCTTGAAATGGGTTTGAGAATCAAAGCTGTTCACAGAGGAATTTCTTTTAATCAAAGTCCTTGGATGGAGCCCTATATCAGGAAAAATACCGAACTCAGGAAAACAGCGGCAAACAGCTTTGAGAAAGACTTTTTTAAACTGATGAATAATTCTGTGTTTGGAAAGACGATAGAAAATATTCGAAAAAGACAGAATGTTTTTTTGATTGATAATCGAGAAAAAGCTGCAAAATTAACAAGTCGACCTAATTTCGAAAGAGTGATAATATTTGATCAAAATTTGCTTGCGATTCACTTAAAAAAGACTGAAATTTATTTTAACAAACCTGTATATGTTGGGCAGGCGATATTGGATTTGTCAAAGTTGTTAATGTTCGACTTTCATTATAATTTCATCCAAAAGAAATATTCTTACAAAAAAGCTCATTTGCTTTTTACAGATACGGACTCACTTATGTACGAGTTAAACACTGATGATTTTTATAAAGACATAAAAGACGATATTATAACCAGGTTTGACACATCGGATTATTTGCCAAACCACAAATCTGGGATACAGACAGGATTAAATAAAAAAGTAATTGGGAAATTTAAGGATGAGGTGGCTGGTCGGCAAATAACTCACTTTGTCGGTCTTAGACCTAAAATGTATTCTTTCAAAATCGAAGATTCAAATACTGTAAAAAAATTAAAAGGAGTTAAGAAAAGCGTGGTGAAAAAACAGATTGAGTTTGAAGATTATGTAGAATGTCTGTTTACGGGCGAAAAACAAATGAGAAGTATGAATATCATTAGAAGTGAGAATCATGATATTTATAGTAAGGAAGTTAATAAATTAGCTTTGAGTGCCGAAGACGACAAAAGGATTTTATGCAAAGATAAAGTGAATACGAAGGCACTAAGATAAAAAGGTTTAAGGATTTTATATTAAAAATATAAAATCATGAGTAATCGAGAATATGTTAAATATCAAGGAATTAAATTTTATTGGCATCCTTTTAGTAAATATTATTTGGCTAGCAAGTGTGGAAAGATTCTTAGTTTAAAATGGAATAAGAAAAGGATTTTGAAATTTCGAAAAACTGGAAATAATTATTTAATATTTTGTTTTTGTGAAAATAATAAAAAAAGAGATTATTTAATTCACCGTTTTGTTTTTGAGTGTTTCAAGGGGGAGATCCCAGTTGACAAACAAGTTGATCATATCGACAATGATAAAAGCAACAATCAATTAATCAATCTCCAATTACTAACTCCTTCAGAAAATACAAGAAAAAATCATTTTAAGAAAAAAGTTTTTTCTTTTAACATAGAAACGCAAGAAAAAAAGATTTTTGATTCTTTGAAAGAAACTGCTAAATTCTATCAAATTAGTATTTCAACAGTTTTAAAGAATTGCCAGAAAAAAACTAAAATCACAAAATCCAAGAAAGACGGACAGCGATTTCAATTCTTTTATTTTAAAAAATAATTATTTAAACCATAAATAAAATGTGTTACACTGATAATGAAATAAAAAAATATCTTGATATAATTCATAATTACACAAAATCTCCAAAAAAGGAAACCGATCGAAAGATCTCTTGCTCGAATTGTCAAGAAACTGAATTTGATTTGGTTTCAGGATTTGTATTTTGTATAAATTGCGGGCGTCAAAATGGTCGTTATTTTGAATCTCTTGATAAAAAAGATCTAGATAGATTAGTATTTCGAAAGAAAAGCATTTACCAGCGCAAGTACCATTTTGAAAAGAAAATCAATCAAATTTCACAAAGAATAAATCTCTCTGAGGATGAGAAATACAATCTGTATTCAAAACTTTTGGAAATAGACAATAAAATTATGGAAAAATTAAACAAACAATTTAATCGAAAAAGAACTATTAGCATCATATTCCTTGTAAAAAAAATTCTTGAAGAAATGAGAAATCCAAAACACAGTCTTGTTGAAATTAACATTGGAGAACAAACTTTGGAGAATTACGAGAATTGGTGGCACTGTTACAAATCGCTCAATTTACGCCTTTATGAAAAAACCAGTAAATGATACCTGTTAAATAACCAAGAACTTCAGATTTGATTGGTGAGTTGAAGGTATAAACACAACCTCGACCGAGATTGAAATGTTTCCAAAATTCGCGAAAAGCGAGATTGAATATAAGATGATTGGATAGTATTGATGAGTTTGATTTGCAACTGTGTCTGAAGTCAGATAGTTTGTAAAGGACTTGATTAAAGTTTAATCTTTGAGTAAAATATTTTATATACAAATACTGATAAACCAAACAGGCCTTAATAAAGTTATCATCGTAAAACTGTGTTTTATGAGATGGAAAGTAGAAATTCACATATGCTACAATCGATTCTAACATCTTCTATCTATAGAGTAGATAGAAGATGAAAAATAATATTACAAATTATTTTATCAGAATCTTTTTTTATATTAAAAATAAATTTTTCTTTTTATATTTTGTAATAATCTTTATCTACTTAAAAAGAATATTATCTAGTTTTAGATGAAAAATATTATTACAAATTATTTTATCAGAATCTTTTTTTATATTAAAAATAAATTTTTCTTTTTATAATTTGTACAAACCTTTATCAATATTTTTTTTAATTTTATCTTTGATTGCTTTTACAATATTCAAATCGTTTGGATCGGAATATTTAAAAGAGTATTTATTACCGTTTAATTTTGATGATGCTGTTTTTCTCTTTCCTTCCGCAATCAGTTTAATCGAGCCACTATTGATCTTAAGTGATTTGGATGCCTGATATATCGAGTTAAAAAATTTATTATCACCTGTTGCCAGATTAGTTGCTATTATTTTTCTAGATTGAAACTCTGGATTGGAAGATTCGTTTAAGACACGTTTTAAATTATCGGGCCTGTTATTTTGCTTATCTCCGTCAACGTGCAAGATTTTAAAAAACTTGTTTGTTTCCTCGTTATTAAAGGCTTCCCAAATAAACTCGTGTTTTAACAAGCCGATTGGGTTTGAACCTCGAGGTCTGATTGAGATTCTAATAAAGCCGTTTTTATTTGGTTTGTTTCCAAGTTCTCTTCCTGTTTTTGAGTTATAAACACCTCCGTTATCAGTTGTGAAGAATCTTGAATAAGAAGGATGAAAATACTTTGTCATAGTTGATAAAGATTATTACAATTTATATTTAATCAATTTTATTTTTAAGTAAAAAATAAAATTCTTTATTTATATTATGTAATAATCTTTTACAAATATTTCTTGTTATATCTTTTTGAGAATCTATCTGCAACAGGCGATTGATCGATAATCATTTCATCAATCAATTTCATTCGATCAATAAACTCTTGCTTGTTAAACTCATCTCCTCTCAAAGCTGATCGCAATTCGACCAATACTTTCTCATAAGTTGTAAATGCTATTTGAGACATTTCAATCTTTTTTTTGTAATTCTTCATTTTTGAAACAGAGCTCACAATCACTCCAAGACCATTGATAACACCCAGGATTATTGGATTGAGTGTTATTCCTCCAGCAATTGTGCCAATTACAACCAGTCCTCCTCCGGATAGAGTAAGTGTTTCATCAAGAATTTTGTATCTTTTGAAAGATTTCTTGAAACACCAAAATTTCTTGTGATAATGTTTATAGAAATCTTTGAGAGTTTTGATCTCTGATTCTGACAGGGAGTTATCAATGTGATTAAATTCAAACAAGTCCTTCATTTATTATTAAAGTATATAACTACCATTTAGTTTCTCTTGAATCATTATCCTTTTAAATGCTTCAGAGTCAAAGTCGTAAAAATTTGGAGAAAACATAATTTTATTCATAATTCCATCATCAGTTGTAAAGTCAAAAATTTGGTTAGGTTGGTAATTGGCGCTATCTATAGTTAATGTTGAACTGTAGTTATTCAAGTTAGCTTTTGTAACTATTGAATCAATACTATGCGCCAACCATAAAACAATTTTTTTTCCATTAAGAATATTTGGTAATCTAAAAAATTGTCTTTTACTAGCGGTAATTAAAGTTAAATAACCAGCAACTCTAGTATAAGTTAAACTCAATAAATGATTGCTACTTTGCGGAATTTTCTTAACTAAAGCAAAATCTCTATTTTTCCAGTAATAAAAAACCAGGCACAGGGTATAATTTCTAAAATTATCAGAGGGATTTAAAGTAATAGTGTAATTATTAATATTTAATCCTTCCTTTTTGATATTACTTATGTCTTTATTTGGTATAGTAATACCATTTAAACTATGAAAGTCATTTAAGCCGCTAATTATAATACCAGATGCCCCTCTTTTTAATTCGTAATTATTTGCATCTGTAAAATCATAAATTTGATCAAAGAAACGACTATAAACATGGTTTACCGTAAAAGGAATCAACTCTTTTACCATTCCAACTGTTGCAGCACTACTATTCAGATTTCTATTGAGAGCAATGTTCAATATACTTTTATTATTTGCGTTAATGTCAACATTGTACTTTACTTGCGAACTATAAATTTCAAATGATTTATGATAGTCATAAACTTTATCTGGGTCGATATTGCTAACTTTGCTCATAATACCGTAAGCAATCATGTAAACACCAGAAAACTGTAATGGATACACAGCCAGATCATTTCCATTACTTGGAATATTAACCAAAATGTGAATAAAGAATCTGTTACCAGTTGTCAACTTCTTGAAATTAATAATGACTCTATGATAATACATAAATTGTGTTTGGCTTTTTGAATCGGTGAAACTATGTTGGAGTTTTTTTACACTAACATTTTCAAGTTTGAGGCCTTGTGACGTTTTGTCATCAACACTTATCTGGGTTTTATGCCAAAGTTGATAATCAGTGTTAAGTATTTCTAAACAAAGAGTATAATCAGCTCCTCCAACTAATCTGTAAAAATTAAGACCCATCTTATACTTATAACCACCTTGAAAATTCTTTAGTATAGTTGTATAAAGAACTCTTGTATTGTATTCGTGAAAGTTTCCTTTAAGAGTTGGAAGGAAAGTTATCTTTTTTGGAATAAAACTGGTTCTATTATCTATTTCATCTGTCCATTGAGTTGGACTTGTCATCAAAAAAGCAAACTCATCTTTGTAATGACTTGGTTGAACTTGAGTTTGGTGCAGATGACCGTCAACATACTTTTTGGTGACTGCATCCGAATCTGAAGTTGGATCTTCAAGATTAATTATTTTATGTCCACCGATATTAAGATCTGAAGTCATGACCCTACTCCCATCTTTTTTAAAGAAAGAACTGAAATCTTGGTTAGATACGCTATCATCTACGTATTTTTTGGGAACGGCATCTGAGTTATTTGTTGGTGTAACAAGATTAATTATTTTTTTATTATTCATGTTCAAATGATTAGTCATCATATTTGATCCATCAACGTGAAGATAAGCAAGATCACCGTAAGCCAATGGTATTGGTTGTTTGGAACCAGTTGGAGCTGGAAGATTAATTATTTTTTTGTTATTCATATCCAAATTTCCAGTCATTTGTCTTGTTCCATCCAGTCTCAAAAAGACACTGCCATCGACTTTGGAATCGTCAACATATTTCTTTGTCGCAGCATCATCATTGTTTGATGGTGTTTTGAGTTTTGTAATCGAGAATTGACTTTTCATATCAATATTGGAATCTACCGTCAAAAGTGATGTTTTTCCACCTCCAGAATTGGTATCAACATATTTCTTGGTTGCAGAATCTGAATCAGATGTTGGTGTTCCAACATTTGACAATTTTTTTCCAACCATATCATAATTTCCATCTGCGGTGAGATTAAACCCAACACCTGGAGCTCCTTGAACTCCTTTTGCAAATTGATAATGATTAGAAGAGTGTTCATTAAATATTCCCATCTTATTTATTATTTAGATAATCAGTAAAGTTTTTTGAAATGGTTTTCTTTGGTTTGTTAACGTAAAGAAATGAGAATGGTTTTTTAGTCGCCTCTTTATACATATCTTTATCAACTCCCAATTCAGACGATATTCTGTTTGCTTCTCTGGATGATGGAAATTCGTACAAACAGTAGTGAGAACAATTCAATCGAATATCTTTTGGAGTTTTGTAAAATGATTGACTCAAATAAATCACAGAACAATTCTTATGTCGACCTTGAATAAAATAATCAACGATTTGTCTCTGATTTTTATCACAGACATAATCATCAAATATCACAAGTTTTTGATTGTCTTCGTATCCCATTTCTGTTACAGGAGTTATTTCATCATTACTCACAGAAAGGATTTCATAGCCGAGCTTATGTGACATCTCTCTCATTTTTTGCATCATTCTCTTGTACTTATCCTGCTCTAAATTTCGAGCGTAAAGATAAATCTCATCGTAATATAGCAGAGGTTTCATTAGCATATGGAAGAGCAAATTAGTTTTACCACTTCCACTATTTCCACAAATCAGCAGTCGAAATGTATCCGATGGCATGAAAGGAAACAGTTGTTTGAATTTTTTATCTCTGTCATCTTTGCTATCATAATTTGGTATTTCCATTTTTATATAATAAATATATAAATGGATATTGAAGAAATGAAAAAATATTCACAAAATAAGATTGAAGCCGATAATCTTATTAAACAGATTCGACAACGAATAAAAGAGACTACTTGGGAAAAACAAAATCTGAGAGAAGGATTTAGTGAAACATTCAAACCTCTGATTTCTCAGTTTGAAAAACCTGTCGACCCAAAAGCACAAAATATATTTACTCAAAATCAAAAAATGTTGCAAAATCAACTGGCACTAACAGAAGGACTCAGAGCCAATCAAAAAGCCATTACAGATGGATTTAGTCAGTTTGAGCGATTGGCTGATATGCAAGAGTTGCCTGGAATAGGAGCTATTGAAGATGAAGAAGATGATAAAGACGATCAAACTCAAGCTCCGATTCCAACTCCAACTCCTCCTAAATCTCCAACTCCTCAAGCTGAAAAAAAACCTATAACAGAATTTAGTCTTAATATATTTGATAAAAATTTAAATAACAAAAAAACCTTAGACATATTAGAAAGTTATGGCTACTCATATCTTCCTTCTTCTTATTTCGATACAAGTATCAAAGATATTACTTCATTAATAGATGATGTTAGAATAAACTTAGAAGATACACAAAAAGAACTTACTAAAAATATAGAATATGTACAAGAAGGGATATATACTTTAGTTATACCAAAAGCAGAAAATCCTCGACCAAAAACAATAAAAGGCATAGATAATTATAACGCTTTAAGTATATTTCATTCCAATTTAAATTTACTTTATGAAGTCAAAAAAAATGAAAAAAGTGGTTCTGGATTATTCAGCTACCCCCAAGAACTGCTTCATAGATTTGAATTACTCAAAGGATCTCTTATTGCAGGAAATAACGGTGTGCTTCCTGAATTAATTAAAATACTACATCGACTAAGAGATCTCGGAATCCTATCTAATAAACAATTGAATACTTTCCTTAGAAAAGTTATCTGAACATATTATAAATGAATGAAAGCGCTATTCATATTTCATCTGTTAAAAGAGAAAAAATAGGTGTAAACAAACCCCATGATTTCTTGGTTAAATTTAATCCTCCTTTGAAACTTGACCCGCAATTCAAGCATTTTCTCGCTTTGGATAGGTTATCGATGACTTACTCTTGGTATAACATCCGGAGTAGTTACAAAAACAACACAATTAAATACACGCACGACGGATCTACATGGCAAACTATCACCTTTACAGACGGAATGTATTCTTACTCAGACATAAATGATTACATTCATCAATACATGGAACAAAAGAATCATCACACAACAGACGCTAAGGGTGTGAAAAATTACTCAATAAATCTGTCTTTCATTCTCTCCACTTATCGTGTTTTAATTACGTTTGAGGGTAGTTTTCAACTCGATCTGAGAGGAACAGATTTTGGAGAACTCATCGGATTTGAAAAGAAACTGGTAACTAAAACTGAGTATGGAAACAAGCTTCCAAATATCACAAAATCGATTGATTCTCTTAATATTAATGTGAGTGCTATAAAAGACTCCGTTGTGAACGGAGTGAATACAAACACAATTGCTGTTATTCCAACGGATAATTTGACAAGGTCTTTTCCTTTCGCTTTTGAACCAAGAAGGACACTGTATTGTCCTGTAAGTTCTAATACCATTTCTGAAATGCATATAACAGTGAATGATTCACTCGGTCAACCTATTGACTTGAACGGTATTGATTGGTTTATGACACTGTTGCTTCGCCATACCGAAGATAGCAATGTTGTATAATTATATAAATAAAATGATGCGACAATCAGAGTTTAAAAAAAAATATGATCCTGATACAGGAAAGTTTTCAAGAAAACATATATACGGAGAAGGAATAATCGATACAGTAAAATCTTTTCTTGGTAAAAAACCAACCAAAAAAAAGGTAACATTTGCTCCGCCTCCCAAACCAACCCCCACTGCAACTAAAAAGGCCGGTGACAAAATAGTAAAAATGCTTTCTGGTAAAAATCCTCCGTCTCGTAAAACAAATAATCGGCAAGAAATCAATAATAGATTACTTCAAATTATGACTGGATCTGGAAAGAAAAAATAATATAATCTATTTATTAAAATGAAGTCTTTTAGAAACCCAAAATATCTTGAAAGATACGAAGATGTAGTTTCTGATCTCGAACAAGCTTTGGATGTGGAACCAGCAAATAATGCTACCCAAAACAAAACAGGACATAGATTTATAGCTGATAACACTGGTGAGGCTACCCCTTTTGATTGGTATAATGCGAGACTTTCAGTAGATTTTAAAGTTAATCAATTAGCAGCTGGAGCTGATATCGATGCAGATGGAGATAATATGGGAATTGTAAATGGATCCAGTTCTCTAATTGAAAAGTTAACTATCTTGGCAAACGGAAGAGATGTATATAGTTGTAATTACGCAAATCATGTTGTAAATATTAAGAATTTGCTTGAGTACAATCCCTCTTATGTTGATAGTGTTGGAACAAATGAATTTTATTATCTTGACACATCACGAAATGCTAATAGAGTAAAATACTCAACAAGAGATCTTCAGCACGTAAGAAATGCTGCCAATAATGCTGAAGAAAGAGCAAATTTAGTTGATGGAGATAGTAATACTTACAACAAAGGTTTTGCCCTGAGAAAAGCTTTACTGGGTGACTCAGCAACAGTGCATTGTGAAATTCCTCTCAACAGATACTCGTTTTTTGAAGCACTTGAAGATAAACTGCTTCCAAATACAAAAATTGAGTTAAATATTGAAATAGAATCGGATAACAATATCATCTGGAGAACTGGGGGAGCAGACTGCAGAGTTATTTTAACAAGATTTCAACTATTTGTTCCAAGATTAGTCTTTAACTCAGAAGGACAAAAAATTTACGCTGATAATTATCTTAAACCTTACAAATGGACTTATCTTAATGAAGTAGTTGAAAGATCAAATAATGGACAGCAACAAACAGGTCAATTCAGGATTACAAATGGTATCTCAAAACCACGTCATGTTTTTGTTTGGGCAATTAACACAGCCAATGTTGATATACAAACAGCAAATCCATTTTTATACAACACTTTTAATCTTCCAAACAATGCTAATATTTCACGTTGCTATCTCGAGGTTGGAAATGGAAATGAATATCCCGATATTGCCTTTAAGCCAGCTACAGATCCAGCAAGAGCTTTCAGAGAAGTAATGGGTTATGTTTATGCTAATAATGACTTTCAAGGAGGCACACTTCTCAATAGATCAAATTTTGAGAATCTTTTCCCATTTGTTTACTTCGATCTTACAAAACAAAAAATAGACTTGAAAGATGGAGTAACAAAATTATCTTTTCATTACGAACTAAGCGCTAATCCAAACGCTAATTATAATATTTACGCTCTTGTACTTCATGAAAGAGAAGCAGAAATAGAACAAAAGAGCGGGAAACTACTCCTTAGAGCTTGAGAAAAAATAATATAACATATTATATAAAATGACAACTTATATCGAATACGGGGTAAAACTTTCAGATGGCCAAAAATCAAAACTATTGAGTGCAATTCAAAATAAATCACCAATTACACTTCGATTAAAACATTCTCATCTCAGGGGGCCTGATGAGTTAATGTTGACACAAAGACAGTTAGCAAAGATAAAAAAATCACTTGCAAATGGAACAGGATCAGACTTGAAAATAAGTAAAACACAGATTACACGTTCAGTAAAACATGGAGGAAACTTATTCACAAGTCTGGCAAGAATTGGTTCTAAACTTCTTCCCCTTGCAATAAAGGGAGTTTCAAAAGTTGCTCCTGCACTTGCTACTGGAGCTGCAAATGCACTTGGAGAAATAGGATTAAAAAAACTGTTTGGACAAGGTATTCCAATTCCAAAAAAGTTTTTCCCATTTCTTTCTCCCTTTGCTAATGAGTTTACCTCAGCACAAATAGATCAAATTAACAAAGTTTTCAAGACAGGAGGACGATTGGTTATTAAACCAACTCGACAACAAATAGAAGGTGGATTACTGGGAACACTAGCAGCGATTGGAATACCAGCAGCAATTAGTCTGGCTTCAAAGTTGTTTGGATCTGGTTTACAGGTTGATAGGGGATCATCTAGTAATACGAGAAGTGTTTATGTTCCTCCCACACAAGGAGAGGGTTACTATCCACCCCCCTTTAATGGTACTTGGGAAAATCCAATAGGAATGGGGATAAAAAAAAAGGCAAAAAAAAACACCAAAGGCAAAGGTTAGAAAAACATCCCATTCAACTCAACTCCCATAATAGGCTCCATTTTGTAATTAAACCCCTTTCAAACTTTGACTTGATGGATTGGGTAAAAAAACTTGGCCTGAAACACTTCAGAGGAATTTACAGTCGAGACCAACTACCACAAAAGATAAAAAAAGAATGTGGAATAATTAATCTTGATGATATGCAAGGACCTGGCACACACTGGGTTTGCTATAGAAACTTGGATTCAGTTGTCGAGTATTTTGATCCATTTGGTCTGATAATGCCAAATGAGGCTTTGAAGTATTTCAGGTCTTCTGGAAAACAAATTATTTATTCGATAGATGAAATACAAAATCGAAACACTGTTCTTTGCGGTTATTGGTGTCTTTACTATTTGTTTGAGAGACAGAATGGAAAAAATATTCTTGATGTAATACACAACCCTCATTTCGACAACGATAACAGTGATTTTATAAAAGAATACTTTGGAGGATAAAGATTATTACAAAATAAATAAAAGATTTCTTGAATAATATTTTTCAAGATTAAATATAAAATTTATATTTAATCTGAATCCACCGGTGAATCCTTCATCTTTTTAACCTTCTCAACTTTTCTTTCCAATTCTTTTACAGTATCAACAATAGAATCAAATTTAGTGTAAATATCAATAAGTTTAAAAAGTTTCTTCTTTTTATCAGATTTGATTTTCAACCAAGAATACTCTCCTTTTCGTATTTTTTCCCACATCTCGCATTCACCAGCCATTAACACTCTTGAAAGATCAGCATTTTTACTCCGAAGAGTCTCAAACTCATCAATTATCTTTGTTCTTACTTCTTTCTCAAAATCTTTGAGTGTTTCAACATCCATATTTTTTTCTATCTCTGAAAAGAATTTAGCTTCCATTTATCTTTAGTTTATACTAAATCTTCATCATCTTCATCTTCATATTCACTATCTTCAGTTATTTCTTTTTTTAAATTTATTAATTTTTCTTCTATTTCACATAACTGTTCAACTGCATAATAATTATCATGTTCTAACTTTTTGATTATTTTATTTTCAATTAAATCCAATCTTTTAATAATTTTTTCATGAATACTATCTAATTTTGAACAAATATCATTTAACTTTTCATCAATTGCTCTTAACTTTCCTTTAATTGGTTTAATTAGCTTGCTTTCTTTTTTATTGCAAATTAAAGATCGTTTTTTCATAAAATTACCAAATCCTTCTAAGTCTATTTCCTTTAATTTGGCAGGAGGATTACCTAATCTTTTTCTTACTTCCATTTTATTTCTGATTTTATCTTTTTAAATAAAAATATTTTTCATTTTATTAACCTGTTTAATAAAACAGACTGACCTTTGATTTCCATTATCAACTCAATTATTTTCTTGAATCGATTATCACTCTTTAATACTGCAATATTAAGATATTCAAAACTATCATTAAGCACATTATATATCTCATTAAGTTCAATCTTGACCAATTCAACTCTCGCTGACATTTAATCTAAACATTATACTAAATGAAAGAATCATATTGCATTAAAGATAAAATGGTAACTCCTTGCACCGAGCCAAGTGGTTACCAAACTGATAAAAGAGGAAGAAAGCAATTATTTTGTCATTGCGCGGTTTGCGGAATTAAAAAGGTGAGATATGTTAAAATGTCCCAAACTGGAGCTGGGGGAAAGAAAAGAAAAACTAAGAAGAAATCAAAAAACTAATAAGCCCGTCTGAGAAGGCGGGCAAGCAATCTGGAGGAGATTTATTTGACACTGTTGTTGGGACAGCTACAGATGCATTTGTTGAACATGCTCTTCCTTGGATGGGGAAAAAAACAGTCGAAATGGGACGGTATGGAGCAAGTGAATTAATGAGAAATAAAAATTTGCAAAAAAAAGCTGTAAATTACGGAATCAATAAATTGACTCCTTTTATTCAAGATTCTATTGGTTCAGCATTGGATCAACTATCAACCAAAGTTAGACCCAAAAAGAGATATAAAACCAATAGACGCGATTTGGATGGAGCTGGAATTGATCCAATGACTGTTGTAAAAAAAAGCACCAGAAATTGCTATGAAAACAACTCAAGAATTAATTCCATCTTTGAAACCAGTTTATGATCGATTTAAATCTGGTGATATCATGAAATCTGCTTTTGGATCGGATCATGGTATTACATCTGGTAAATTCTGGAGACGACCCACAGCAGCTGAAGAAGCCAAGATGGGAATAATAAAAAAAGGTTCTAATCCTGAATTATTTTTCAAATTTGAAAAACCTTCTAGAAGAATGAAAAAGTCAAGATTTTTTGAAAATAATCCAGAAGCTCTGGCAGATATGAATAATATCATTTCATCTAATCCTGATACATGGCCTCAGATCCTGAGAACCAAATATCAGATTATTGTTGACGAATATTTCTGGGAAAATAATCCTCTCCTTAGTTTTGGAACTGGAGTTGACATTCACAAATGGATAGGAAAACTCCCAAAACCAAAAGCAGGATGGACTCCAGGTAAATACAAGTATATGGGGCCTTATAATCCTCTTGAAAAACAAGTAACTTACGATCCAAATACCGGAGAAGTAACTGAGTGGCACGTCAAACCTTTTAACAAAGTTGATGAAATTGCAGCTTATCATGATATTTGTTATGATATGGGAAAAAACAAAGGTGATTGCGACAGAAAAATGGTAGAATCTTTGAATCAGATTCCCTATGGTGAAATGCCAAAATGGGGATCAACTGCTCGATTCTTGATTAATACAAAACAAAAACTTGGACTTGGACTTCAAAAAAACGCGCGTCGGCGTTGAGTAGTGATTGGTCTCAACAACTTGCCGACGAACTTCACAAACCAATCACAAGAAACTTTCAAAAGAGATCAGTAATCTCAAAAGGGATTGATGATATCTGGGCTGCTGATTTGGTAGAAATGCAAAAGTTTGCTAAGTGGAACAGGGGGATTAAATATTTGCTGATGGTTATTGATGTGTTTAGCAAGTATGGTTGGATAAGAGGTCTGAAAGACAAGAAAACTGAAACTGTGAAAGAAGCATTTGACGATATTTTTGAAAGAGGGCGACAACCAAAGATGTTGTGGACTGATAAAGGTTCTGAGTTTATCAGCAAACACTTCAAAGATTTTCTGAAGAAAAAAGGAATCCGGCTTTATCACACTGAAAATGAAGAGAAATCTAGTGTTGTTGAAAGATGGAATAAAACAATAAAAAACAAGATGTGGAAGATGTTTACTGTAAATAACAACACTGTTTATGTGGATAAGATAGATAAACTGGTTAATGATTACAATAATACGAGACATTCCAGTATTAAAATGACCCCTGTTGAAGCGAGTAAAAAGAAGAATGAAAAAATAGTTTGGAATAATTTGTACGGTGAATCTATTTACTTGAAACCTGAGAAACCAAAGTTCGAGATTGGAGATCGTGTTAGAATTTCAAAGTACAAAAGAAAGGTATTTGATAAAGGTTACACGCCAAACTGGACTGAGGAGATATTTGTGATTGATAAAATTAATCCAACAAAACCTGTTACGTATTCTATTGTTGATCTAATGTCGGAATCGATCAAGGGATCTTTTTACGAACAAGAATTACAAAAAGCAAAACAGCAGACTTTTAGAATAGAAAAAATTATCAGAAGAGATAACAAGAAAAAGATGGCATTGGTAAAATGGAGTGGATATCCTGATAAGTTTAACTCATGGGTAAGTTTCAAGGATTTGGTTAATTTTTAATACAAATTTTGTATTAAAAATCTCATGTTTATTCCTCAATGTCGGAAATAATTAAATCCTCAATATCGCCAACCTCAACAGTCACATCATCATCACTTTCACTATCAACTTCTTCCTCGGTTATTGTTAGAAGAGATTCTCGAGGTTTCAATGGTCTTACATAGCACTCATGAACTTTTATTTGAATAGATGTTACAGTTTTACTCAAAAATATTCCTTCAACTATCAATGCCATTTTGACATTGCAATACTGATCAATATATTTAAAAGGATTCAAATCTTTTTTCCCCTTGGTCTTGAATAGAGAAAGTATTTTCTTTGACTTCTCAGAGTAAATAAGTTTTGCGTAAAGAACCGGAGCAGCTGACTCATCTTTTCGTGTTTTCTTCTTTCCTTTTTTATCTGTATATTCAACCTGTTTGTAATAAAGGGGGGAAGACAAACTTGATGCCATATCAGATCCGTATTCAGTTTCAAGATGTTGACAACATATTTCCACGATATTATTCAAGGTGTCAAAAAATTCTTTTTCCTCTGTATTTGGTTCACTATCTTTTCCCCAGAGGCAAACTGGAATACTGTAGCCAACAAGTTTGTTATTTTCTTGGTTTTTCTTTTCACTTACTCCAAAAGAGAAAAGAAACGGAGTTTCAATTACGAGAGCACCTTTCTTTCCATTTGGGTATTTTACTTCAATTGGGATTCGTTTGTATTTGATTTTGCTATCTTTTACTTTGAATTCTTTGGCTTCATTAAAAATAATATTTTCTGGTGTGAGACGATCGTAACTTGACAACTGCATTTTATTATTAGAAAATATTATTTTTTAAATCAAAATTATTTTAAAAATATATAATCCTTAATAAAATGATTACTAGTGGCCCCGAATTTGATAATTTTGAAGTCAAACCAGGAATGGAATTAGAATCATTTGATATGAAAGAAAAAGATGAAATATTTCTGAATCACCCCTTCAAAATTCTCATGTTTTATTTAGGAAAACATCCTCCTTACTTCAGTAGATGGGATGATATTGATTTGTGTGATTTTTACTTTGAAATGCTTGATGATTATAATAGATATGGAATTAGTTTTAGAAGAAAAGATCATATTTGTGGTTTTGATAACTGTCTCTATGTAGTAGAAAACGATAATTCAAAAAAAGTTGATGAAATTCGTTTCAAAAGTAAATATGATCTTATTTCTATAAATTATTTTGATCTAAAAATTCTTCTTTTTAACAAAGTAAAAAAGATTAACCTAGATGATTATGACAAAGAACCTAATATATTTAAATCACCTTCATATCCTATTCTCTTTAAAGATTTAATTTTTGGAAAAATTCCATTTTCAAAACCTTCAGAAAAAGTTGAATTAAAAAAACCAACTTTAGAATGGGAATTATTAGAAAAAATAAGATTAATTGATGATAAAAAAAATAAAATTACTGAATGGGATTACACAAAAAGAAAGACAATCAAAGAACAAAAAAATAAATATCTCCAAGTTGCTTTAATGGACCCAAAAATATATAATAATGACAAACTTTTTGAAGAATTAAGTTTTGGATTATTAGATGATTATAATGCAGAATTTGAAGCTTATCCTCCATTGATGTTTACAGATGAAAAATATGATAATTATATAAAAAGAAAATTCAAAAAAATAATAGATATGATAAAAAATATTAATTATCTTATTGAAGAAGGAAATAATGAATATCTTGGAATTATTGATAATTAAATCCAAATCCGATAAAGGTTTCTACAATATATTTATTTCAAAATTATTTTTATTTATATAAATAATCTTTTCTAAATATATTTTGTAATAATCTTTATCGCGATTGAATTCTTCTAGAGTAGTTATAAGAGGATGATTTACGCCTAACTTTTACCACCGATATTTTCTGTCATTTCCGCGAGCCCGCAGGGCGAGCCATTAATTTCATAAAGTGTTCAAAAACCACAAAAATGACAGAGTTAATGGGAAACTTAAAATATTTCAAAAATTTTTTTAGTACCAAAATATGACAGGGTTAAACAGGAAATAAAAAGTGGGTGCATGACGGGTTAAAATTTCCCATTAAGTTTGTCATTTTTTGTACTGATGAAGTTAGTATGAAGTTAATCAGGGAAATGACAGAAAATATCGGTGGTAAAAGTTAGGGGTAAAGCATCCTCTTATAACTACTCTTTTAATGTTTCTGAGTTTCTCGAAGAATAAAATCACGCTTTTGTAGCAAAACTCGATAACAGATGTTTCTGCTGGTTTCCGTCCGCCATGTTGGAGCTCATCCGGATGAGCTCCAGCATGGCGTCTCCATACAAAGCTCTATAAATTTGGGTAAAACATCTCTTCGGATATCTCGTATACCAATTATTCCTTCGACCCAAATCTTGGCGAGGGTCTTTGTATATTTACCTCCTTTCATTTCCAAGATTCTGGACTTTATCTGTCGAACGGTTGTGATTTTTATTTTAATCTATTTTGAATGGCGTGACACTGAAAACCAGCAATGCGGTTTTTGTGTCTACGAAAGAGCCAGTGGTGGATCAAGGGGCGGATCCATTGGAGCCCCTTATTTTTAGACGAAACCGAGGTCCAAAGGGCCGAAAAAAACTATTTTTTCTTAGACCGGCCTCCGCTCCCCCTTATCCCAGGGTCTGGATGACCGCCCCCACGTCACGGCGTTTTTACGGACGAGTTTATTTTTAGACGTATTTTAGCGCACTTTTTCCCGCAACGACGTGACACGAGCGCATGGAAGTTGCTCGCCCCCTCCTGCATCTACAGATATTTTTCTTTGGAAAAAGTTTTAGCTAGGGTTCTTCTGTTTTCTTTTGTACGGTTAAGAAACTTTCATATATTTCAGATTAAACTTCTTACCGACACAGACTGGATTCAGTGGGTCCTGCTGTGCACCAGAATCAGCAACAAATCCGATTGAACACTCACACCTGTACGAGCCAAAGGTGTTATTACAAACGTGATTGGCTCCACAAGCATCTGGAGACTGGCATTCGTCTAAATCTACGAAAGTAACATGATACGAGAGATGCTATGACTTTTTTTCAAGTCGTGAGGGTAGAGCAAAGCAGACTGCACATGAATCAAAAGAGAATCAAAAATTGACATAAATTATAAAATATCGTGATTGATTTGAGAAATGTTTACGGTTTCCATGTTGCCTTAATGTGGAAAAGGTGTCATTTATTTCGCAATCTGTACCCCCTCTCTCCCTCTTTACTTCAAGGCACCAGGGAAGTGTTAAAATTTTCAAAGAAGAGTTACCTTAAGATATCTTTCATAAGTAGGTTGAGTATGATGGTCCGGGTGAACGTAGTCCTGAATAGGACTACTGTTGTTATTGACATTGATCATACTCAACCTACTTATAAAATGATTCTTAGGTTCAAACCCTTCACAGTAATATATCTTTCTTATTTTTCAAGTGACCATCTTTTTTTCCAGCCGGTACGCAGTTTAGCTCAACCGAGATGTACAATAAGACTCTAAATAGTAATCTTGTATACACTGTTTTAAGCTCAAGACCTTGGAGCTGCCTACTACCCCCTTGAAATCCGTACACCCTGTTCAGCGGCACATAACCATTTAGGCCAAATAAGGAAATGAACCCCCCGAGGGGAGGGGCAGATACAAGCTACAATCCACGGCTTTGTATCTCTTTGCAATAGCTAAGTCATTTTCTGAATCTGACAGTTTATTTAATTCTCACCAACACAAACTGAATTCTGTAGACCGCAGTCAGCAACGAAACCATTTGCACAATCACATCTGTATGACCCTACGGTGTTATTACAGACAGAATTGGCTCCACAGGCATCTGGAGACTGGCACTCATTAACATCTGCAGAAGTTACAAAAATAATACTCTTGAACGTGTTAAATATATCAAGCATTAAAACTTCCAGATTTAACTTTGTTCAGATTTCTTTCATTATGAATAATTATTGGGGCCATCCGGGCCTGTATTAAGCCACACCCTCCCCTCAAACAAAATTGGGGAGAGAGATTTTGTTTGGGGGGAGGCGGCTGTAAACAGCCTAGCCTACCAGTTTTACACCACCAAGGGTTATCAATATTCAATGCTATGGTGTCATATTCTCCTAAATCTGTTTGGAATACGGACAAGTCTCCTCATGCACGTAAAAACTTCCAAATTCCTTTCGATTTTATCCTAGGCACTTGATCATTAATTTTCTCCTTACCGATACAAACTGGATTAAGTGGATCCTGTGCGCTAGAATTAGCAACAAATCCGATTGGACATTCACATCTGTACGAGCCAACGGTGTTATTGCAGGTATGATTGGCTCCACAAGCATCTGGAGACTGGCATTCATTAACATCTGCAAAAATTATAAAAATGATACTCTTGAACATGTTAAATATACCAAACATTAAACATGCACCAGAAAAGAACTAAATTCTACGTCACTAATTCAGCTTTTCAATATTGCAGTATGCGAGGTTTTCAGGGTGCAGAGAAAGTCAGTTTTACAGCTTGCCATTCGGGCTAGCTGTAGCTAGCATGTACTACCCCAAACATTACTTTAACTAGCCCCAAAAGTTTTCTGATGAGCAGGTTTGATTACACAGTTCTTCTGTAATTTGAATTCTCCAAAAACTTCACTTGCCCATCGGGCAAGCTAAGAACAAAATTCACTAGCCCGAGAGCAAAATCCACTAGCCCCGGGCTATCGAACAGTACTTTCTTTGTAGGCTGGGTTTTGGAGACTGATATTTAGAAAACTTCCAGATTTAATTTTGTTCAGATTTCTTTCATTATGAATAAATATTAGGCACACCCTCCCCTCAAACAAAACTGAAGGGGAGAGAGTTTGTTTGGAGGGAGGTGGCTGTAAACAGCCTAGCCTACCAGTTCTACAGCACCAAGGGTTATCAATATTCAATGCTACGGTGTCATATTCTCCTAACGTTTGTTTGGAATACGGACAAGTCTTCTCATGCACGCAAAAACTTTCAAATTCATTTCGTTTTTATCTTCAGCACTTATCATTACTTTCCTCCTTACCGATACAAACTGGATTTAGCGGATCCTGTGCGCCAGAATCAGCAACAAATCCGAAGGGACATTCACACCTGTACGAGCCAACGGTGTTATTGCAAACTAAATTGGCTCCACAAGCATCTGGGGACTGGCACTCATCAACATCTAAATATCAGTACACACCATAAATTAACCAATATATACTACTACAGGAGAAATTTCTGCAATTTGATTGGCTTAGAGCAGTGGTATTTCAGCTTAATTTGAAACATCTACATGTGAAAATTACAAAACTTCTAGTCAACTAATCGAAAACCAAGCCGTTCATCAACCTTAAAATAACTAGAAAACCTGTCAGACCAATTAAATAAAACTAGAACATGACAAACAGATGAAAACCGGTCAAGGCTAAGTGTGTCTGTTGTTTCTTTGTACTAGAAATATTCAAAAGGGAAGGTGATGAGAATCCTCCACATTTTAGTCATTTGATTTAGACAAAAAGCGATGACGTCATCCATCTTAAACCTGTCAAACAAGTTTTAAAAATAGCACGAGACGTTAACTTATTGAGAATCCATGTATTCTTCCGTAAGTTAACGATATTCCTCCGGATAATTTCATCCCTTTGTACTGCTTTAATTTATAGATTCAAGAATCCACAACAAAAATATGAGCACCTGGGGGCTGGCATCGGGCGACTGGCATTCGTCTAAATCTACGAACGCTTCAAAGAAAATTCACCAGAAACAGCCCCTGCGGCAATGAGGACGGGCCATCGTCCATCAAGCTTCGAAGAATGGATTGGTATTAATTCATTAGATGATCTGACCGTACGGCCCAGCGCGCAATGTAATCGCAAAAGTACACAAAAATCCCCTTAATGAAGCAAGAAGGGATGGACCAGCTGGGATACCTACCATCTACATTTTCGTATTTTTCACATCTGTACGATCCCACGGTGTTATTACAGAAAAAATTAGCTCCACAAGCATCTTGGAATAGACATTCATTAACATCTGCAGAGGTTAAAACATTATCCATTAACAGACAAAGCTAATATATATATTTAGTAAAATCCAACTAGTGGTCTATAATCAATGCTGCATTCTGATTGGTTGAGCTACTACTAGGCCATATGCGATAGCCCACTAGTAGCGAAAAGCGCGGGCTTTTTGGCGGCAAAAAAGGATTTAAGACTAGCTTTAAATATAACTAGCTAAACTTTGTTTATTCTCGATATTTTTTACCAACTAGTTGGATTTTACTAGAACAATTATTCCTCTCGCCCTCGTGGCCTCTCACTCAATAGCCCATTCGGCCTTCGGCCTAATGCATGGGCTATTGACTCAGAGGCCATTCAGGCTCCAGGAATAATTGTTAAATATATATGTGCCAAGGTAAAGCAATAATACTACAAATAAGTAGTTAGAACAAAGGTTATAACCCACATATCACACACTGTGCATGCTTCATTAAAAAAATGAAGATGAAAAAATTTAAAAAGAAATAAAGAACAAGAAGGAGAAGAAAACAGCAAAAAAGAAGAAAATCTCAACATGGAAAAATTTTACTTTAAAAAAATTTAGTTTCTTTACCGACAAAGCACTCAGGAGTTCTTGAGAAATCGTTTAATCGTGTCCGTGCGTTCCAGATCGAATTGCAATTTGAAAGTGTTAGTTTTTGCCGGGAAAACCAAAACGTTTGCCGTTGCATTTTCACAAAATTCCGCACCGTAGATTCTGGCGAAAAGTTACTGACTGGAGCTAAATTTCATTTAGTACCTGGTTTAACCGAAGCCGGAAATGTTTCAGAATTAGAAATCTATTATGCGTCTATTAAGTATGACCCTTTTTAACTGCAGCTGGTCGTGTAACTCTAAAGCTTCGGACATGTACTGTTTTGTATTTACAAGAAGATTTTAACCCGGCTTTGGTCAAGATTCATCTGTTTTAATTCTTTTAATTTTTTGGTATAACAAGAAATAGCATTTTACCTCCTTATAATTTCTGCACTTCTACTTACCTACACAAACTGGATTCAGCGGGTCCTGTGCACCAGAATCAGCCGTAAATCCTATTGGACATTCACACCTGTGCGATCCAGCGGTGTTATTACAAACATGATTGGCTCCACATGAGTTTTGGGACTGACATTCGTCTACATCTATGACGTTTACAGAAGAAATTCTACATGAATTGGAGTAAATCACTTGTGATTTCTATTCAAGAATCTACGACAAAAAATAGACCTTTAATTGGTCAAGATTCATCTGTTTTCTTTTAATTTTTTGGTATAACAAGAAATAGCCTTTTACCTCTTCATAATTTCTGCGCTTCTACTTACCTACACAAACTGGATTCAGTGGGTCCTGTGCACCAGAATCAGCCGTAAATCCTATTGGACATTCACACCTGTACGATCCAACGGTGTTATTACAAACATGATTGGCTCCACATGAGTTTTGGGACTGACATTCGTCTGCATCTAAGACGTTTACAGAAGAAATTCTACATGAATTGGAGTAAATCACTTGTGATTTCTATTCAAGAATCTACGACAAAAAATAGACCTTTAAATTGGACACTCTTTGTCACCAAGAAAACAATAAACGTTTTTCCTTCAACTATTTATCCCTTTTTTTTTTTTTTTTTTTTTTTCCAGGTAGCCATGTTTCAGCAAATTGCGTAGCTGTGCCATTTGATACATACAGTATTATCTTGCCATATGTCGACCAAGCATCTTAAAAGCGAGCTTCAATGAGGTCGCGCAGAGACCGAGCCAGCGACGATATCACGAAGTCGACTTGCCTGAACGGTTTTTAATCACATCAGAAATTCAAGAGGGGAAACTGATTGACATACGCTGTGTCGGGAGTGGCATCAATGCCACTCACTCCCCTATTGGTTCATGAAGTCGCTGGTGGAATTTTCCACTGGTGAATTTCGCTCCAAACAGGTATTATATGAAATGCCCTTTCAAATGGCATAATAGACTGCTAGCAGTCCCTCAGGATGGTCACGCGAGCGAGGAAACCGAGCGAAGCGAGCGAAACGGCAAAAAACAAGAAGCCGAGGAGAAGCTGGGGAGGAGGCGGGAAAGGAGGGAGGGACTGAATCCTGTTGTGAGAATGCAGTCTCTCTTCTTCCCGCCTCTCTCCAGTTTCCCTCTCGGCCATTTGGCCCTCTCCATTCCTGCAGAGCTTAGACTCGACTGACTGAAGTAGGGACTGCTCGCAGTCTAATGGCATTATAAATCAGGAAAAACTAAGGATATTTAGAAAAGTCTACTTCAGTATATGAAGGACAGAAAACTTTGATTCGTTCCATTTAGATTCATAGTATATTGTTAAACATAGACTCTGGCAAGGAACAATGTGAGTTCCATAGAAATGATTCAGATTATATAATAATAAAATAAGTTAACTGACCTTATTGAAAACCTGAGTATACAACAGACATATAATATCATTTGATTGTCAAAAGCATTTGACACGGCACGAAATAACGTGTTTCCGTATTTTTGTAAACTCGATGGAAACATAGAAATGCTTATATCCGTCATGCTTTCGCCCTGCGGAAACATGGTTCCTATGACAAAAGTCTAACAAATGGAACACTAGCTCGCAAATGTCTCTATGATAGCTAGTTATTTATTTTCTTATATTTAAACACAGTTTGTTTACTTCTTACCATTACAATCTGGATTAAGGGGGTCATGTGGAACGCACTCAGCTTCAAATCCAGTGGGACATTCAGTTTTGTATGATCCTTCAAAAAAAGAAAAAAACTTTTGATAATTATTTCCTTTCGATGTCTGCGGATTGTCGATACCTCGGTATAACCGGCAACAGGAGCACTTTTAAAGAGCCCAGTGGATTTTTTTCTGCATCGTTTTGGCAGTGATCGTTATTTATAAGAACTGTTCTCCAAGGTACAGTTATACTTCAAACCGAAAGTAGCTCTTAACAAAGCGTTGAGAAATAAATGAAATATTTCCAAAAGCGGCAGTGGCAGGTACATGGTTGGATTACACCCTTTTCAGAGAAAATAATTTAGAGCAATAACTTTGTATATTATCACACATCGTCTAACCCGCTAGCCTGCGTAGCTGGCGGTATTCTTTTGCCCCGGGTACTTTTTCGGCGGCGGAGACGCCACGCGAGGCGAGGAAGCCTCGATGGAAAATTGACTTGAATACCCACTCTTCTCGAGGCTCCGCCGCCAAAACAATACATAATTTACCCGCTTATCCCGCCAGCTACGCAGGCTACTAACCCGCTTAGCTTGGTGTGTTGTAAATGTATAAAGGTGTTTACGACCTAAGCACCTTCCGCACGCGGAGGTAACCGTTTTTCGAAATGCACAAATAAGCTTCACTGTTGTAAGTTTAAAATAGCCAACCAAAAGTACATTCTTTGATTTGGAAACAGAAATTGCTGGTAAATGTTCTTCTCTGATGAGATCGAGGAGTCTAGATTGTTTGGATCCACTATAATGTACACCTCCAAATTTTCTTCAAACGAATCCACACTAGAGCCATCCTTTCGCCGAATTAGGGCCGCCCACCATAATTTGGGTCCTCAAATACACTTAGCGTAAGGTAACACGACTATTAAACAAGAAATCTGCCTGTGGCAACTGACTCGATTCAGAGATATCATTCACGTAACAAACCCGAGGCACTGAAAGAGAGCGCGGCACTACTTGGTCAAAAGGACACATTTGAAACGTAAAACTTTTCAGTCAGGATGTTGAAACGAAATGAAAACCCTTTAAAACGAATTACTGGAATAATAAGACGGTTGTCCCTCCAGATAACAGTCCCGTTCGTCAACTTTCTGTAATGTACCCGGAATTTGTAGTTTGTAATGTACCAAGAAATCGTATAACGAACGCAAAGAACTCAACAATATTTTACTTCAAGTCTGTAAGCACATGGCAAGAAGACCTACTGCGCATGCACGAAGCGCATAAGGATTCATGGGATATGACAAATGCCCCCTCTTAAACCAAAGGAAAGAAAAACTGAACCTGAAAATGATACAAAATAATGTACTGATAGGGACAAGTCCCCAAGTCACGAACACTTAAGTTTACTAAAGACTAGTAGAACCTCTCTGGCGGTTTACGCTCTCTGAGAGGGTATCTCCGTTCTGGTTGCTCAGGCGCTGATGCTTGAAGTTCTGAATCTCGCACAGATGAGTCCTGTGGTGAAGAAAAAGCATCAGCCATGCTATCCAAGGCTGGAGTGTCAAGTACAGGTGTAGTCTCTTTAGGCTGTGAAAGGGTTGGCGTTGTAACAGGCCTTTCCCTCACTACTGGGATCAACCCTTCAGTTTGCTCAGGTAGCTGAGGCGCACAAACTAACCCTGACCCTAGTGTGGAAGGTATGAATCGTGGACGTAATTGTTCTTGATGTCGTTTCCAGATAATACCTCCGACCTGAACCTCAAAATTCCGGGGACTGACTGTTCCAACAATGGTTCCTGGAATCCATTTGGCTCCTTTGCCAAAATTACGCACGAAAACTGCTTGGTTTGGTGTAAACTGGGGTTTGTTATCAAGGTTGTCTTGAAAAACCTTAACTTCCTGTTTAGAACTTTTGGCTCTCAGTGCACTGAATCTAATTTTGTTTGCACAGACTCGCCTGTATCTCCAATCTTGCCCAGTTTATCCTTAAATTCCCCCACATAGCGTTCTGCTAACCCATTTGTAGCAGGATGTCCTGGAGCAGTGAGAGTATGAAGAATGTCGTTCTCTCTTAGAAATTTCTGGAATTCATCACTCGTAAACTGAGTCCCATTATCGGTTACCAGATGTTCTGGTAAACCAAAGTAACTAAAAATGTGTCTCAAAGCAGTAATTGTGTTGGTGCTTGTGGCATGAGTCATGGGTCCTATCTCCAAAAATTTGGAATAAGCATCCACCACGACCAAAAACATCTTGCCAAGATAAGGCCCAGCAAAATCTACATGTAATCGTTTCCATGGTCCGCCTGGCCAGGACCATGAAGCAGTTGGGGCGGAAGCTGGCGATTTAGCAGATTCTTGACAAGCAGGGCATAATTTAACTGTCTCCTCAATTTGCTTATCAAGTCCAGGCCACCAAAAGTACTTTCGAGCTAATTGTTTCATTTTGACCATACCAGCCTGTAACGACTCTGGTACAACGACTCGCAAGTTCCACAGGAGGATACCATCTTCATGAGAGAGTTCAAGCCTTTTGCTGTAGTAAGGTTGGAACACCGGTTCCGGATTATTGAGCCAACCCTGCTGAGTAAACTGTAACACCTTTCCAAGAATTGGGTCTCTCATGGTTTCCATAGCAACCACGGACGCATTTAAAAACTGGTCTTCTTCGATAAACATCACATTTACAGTTACCTGTTCTGCAGCAGACTGCTTGTACTCAATAGGCTTCCTAGACAAAAAATCTGCAAACACATTGTCTTTGCCGCTTATGAATTCAATTGTATAGTCATAAGCAGATAAAAGTAATGCCCATCTTTTGATCCTTGCTGCTGCCATCAAGGGCACGGGCTTGTGTTCCCCAAGTAAAGTAATCAAAGGTTTATGATCTGTTAGAAGTTTGAAGTGTCTACCTAACAGGTACTGGCGATATTTGGTCACGCCAAAAACAATTGCTAATGACTCACGTTCAATTTGGGAGTAATTTTGTTCTGCATTGTTCAGTATCCTCGAAGCATAGGCAACAGGTTGTAATGCACCATCAGGTCCAGGTTGCAGTAATGCAGCTCCCACACCTACTGAAGAAGCATCACACTGTAGAACTAATTCACCCATAGGATCATAGTGACGTAAAAACCGAATCAGAGCACAGAGCAGCCTTGATGTTATCAAAAGCGCACTGTTCCAGTTTTGACCAACTCCATGGTACCTCCTTGCGAAGTAATCCGTACAAAGGTGAAGCCAACTTTGCAAAATCTGGCACAAATTTACGTAGAAAATTGGCGGATCCAAGGAATGACTGTAATTCAGAAACATTTGTTGGAGGTGCTGCGTCCTTTGTTGCCTGCACTTTCTCTGCAGTCGGTGAAATTCCCGCAGCAGAAATGGTAGTACCAAGATACTCTACTTTATCCAGCATGAAAAAGAATTTATCAGGGTTAAGCTTAAGACCGTAGTCCTGTAATCGAGTGAGTACTCGATGAAGGTTTTCCAGATGGACTTCATCTGATTCTCCAGAAATAACAATGTCATCAATACGGACACAGCAGCCTGGAAGGTCCTTAAGGACATTTTCTATAGTGCGTTGGAAGATTGACACAGCACTACTCACTCCAAAAGTCAGGCGCTTGTATTGGTATAAGCCCAGATGAGTGTTAATTGTGGTGTATTTTCTGCTTTCTGGCGTAAGTTCTAGTTGATGGTATGCTTGAGAAAGGTCAATCTTAGTGAATTTTTTTCCCCCAGACAATGTACTCAGTAGTTCCTCCAGCGTTGGTATGGGGTATTGCTCTAAGACTGAAAATTTGTTGATGGTGACAGAGTAGTCCCCACAAATTCTCAGGTCCCCATTTGCTTTAACAATAGGGACTGTAGGTGATGCCCACTCGGAATGCTCTACTTTCTCAATGATATCCTCTGCCACCAATTTCTGCAAGGCCTTTTCGTACTTAGACCGAATTGCAAATGGTACTACTCGTGCTTTGGTAAACACAGGGCTCTCATCACTTACTCGCAATGACACTTGGATTCCTTTAAGTTTTCCCACTGAACTAGTGTCAAACAAATCAGAGTACTGCTGAACTATATCCTCAGCTGCAGTTGAAATCGTACTAAAAATGTTCTGCCAAGGCAATGTAAACTTGGACATCATGTCCCGCCCCAGTAGTGATGGTCCCTGAACTACACGAATTAACAGGGTACCCACCTGGTCTCCAACTTTGACATCCATTTCCTTCTCACCTAGACACTGGATAATGTCCCCAGTATAGCTTTTCAAAAGCACTGTAGGGGTTTTGAGTGTAGTTACTTGTCCTCCGTTTTTGGTAAAATCAGCAGAACTCAACAAGGTCACAGAACTGCCTGTATCAACTTCCATAGGGACTTCCTGGTCTTCAATGGTAACGGTAAGTTTGTATAAGGGCGGTGTAACTGACGAATTTTCGGAAGATTTCACACTTTTCAAATAAACTGTACAAGAAGGGACTGAATTCTCGTGCTCCTCCTTGGTACATGTTCCTGATGTTGGAGTAGTTATTACTTGGTGAGTGGTGTTATTACCACCAAATTCTTTCTTTTTCTTGAAGCATGCCTTAGCCAAATGCCCAGGCTTCCCACAATAATTACATGTAGATTCGACATGACTGCACTTGTCAGCCAAATGTTGTGGAGAGCCACACCGAAAACACTGCTTTCCTCCCATTTTTGGCTTAGGATCTGTTTGCCTTTGGCTTTCTTGAGCAGAAAAAAAATTTTTGTGAACAGCATTTACAGGCAGAATTCCAGCACTGGAAGAGTTAGAGTTGCCCTGGAGTAACTTAGATTCCTTCTCAGCCAGTTCATCGGCCTGAGCGACCTTGAGAGCTTGATCGAATGTCCTGTCCTCTGAAAGTAGTTTCTTTTTAGTAGTCTGACTTCTCACTCCCCCAACAAATTGATCTCTGAGGGCTCTTGTAAGGTAAGGACCAAAATTGTAGTGAACAGCTAAGCGTTTTAGCTTGTTTGCATACTCCGCTACGCTTTCAGTTTCACTTTGTACAGTGTGATGGAAGCGGTAGGTCTCGGCAACTTCGAGTACCTTAGGTTTGTAGTAGTCTTTCAGAATTTGTGTAAGCTGATCGTAAGTTTTATCAGCGGGTAAATCAGGAAGACAGAGATCTTTGAGCGTACTGTAAGCGGTTTTACCGATCAAGGAGATTGTAACGGCGACCTTTTTCTTGTCTGCCTCTCGTTTAGCTGCTTCGCTGGCGTCTGCTGCAACTTGACCGATGTTATGGGCGATGAAGTAGGCATTCAAGCGTTCGCTGTAATCCGTAAAGTCAGCTCCATCGAACGGTTCCAAAGTGCCAAATTGCTGTGTAGTCATCGCTGGCACCTTAAGTCTTCATCCTCGTCGCCAGTTTGTAATGAACCCGGAATTTGTAGTTTGTAATGTGCCAAGAAATCGTATAACGAACGCAAAGAACTCAACAATATTTTACTTCAAGTCTGTAAGCACATGGCAAGAAGACCTACTGCGCATGCACGAAGCGCATAAGGATTCATGGGATATGACATTTCTGTCAGAATAGCGGAGAAATCGTACACAGAGCGATTCATGGCGAAAGAGAATCACGCTTTGTGTCATTTGCATGTGTTCGAAGCCCCCACGGTTTTGGTCAGCTGTTTCACCCCAAAACTCTCCGCTGTTTAATAAAACCGCGGGCTTTAATTTGATCGAGAGGCCTAAGACTGAAACGCTCGTGTAGCCCGCTTGGTGTGTTGGTGGCTGCCTGTTTTTGAAACGGAACCCGGGAAGTTTTTGCTTGTGAAAATGTAAATCCTGGGCTTTGGAATCCGAAATACAGCTCAGGGAATCCGTAGCCTGCGCCACAGACGAAACTAAACTCTGGTTAAGTCCGCCTGCGAAACAGTGCCGAAATCTTTGTTCTGGGCCCCCACTTGTGAACCAGGATTTGAGCAGGCGCCATGATTGGCCTGTTAAATAGCCATTGTCGATTTGCCAATCAGGTTGAAAGGAAATTCGAAACGCACTTCCGGTATTCGTTGAATCTGTTGGGGACCCAGAACAAGGAGCTCGGCGCTGCTTCGCAGACGTTACTTACAGAGGTTAAATTGCGTTTGTGAAACAGGCTAGGAATCCAATGCCTCTCCTGGATTCCCTAACATAGGGCCGGCGATGTATGTTATCTAAGGGCCTGTTTACATGATGAAGGTGGTTTACCCCAGGTAGGTGAGGTAACCCGCTTAGGTGGGATAACCCGCCTGTCCATTAAATCTCTCATTTTCATTTGATAACGTTTACATGTTAGGTGGGGTGACCCGCCACATGTTACCCCACCTATCTTGGTTACCCCATCTCCATGTAAACGGACCCTAACTTAATTCACATCCTACCTCTTTCGTAGCCGTAAACTTCAACTCTTAACGCCTTATGAGTTTCATACAACAAAGGGTATACGCGAATGAATTTTGCCAGAAATGGTTGATAAAAGTCGTTTTTAATAATCGATGGCCTGTCATCATTGCCGTTAAAGATCTAAAAAATACAAACAAACAAAAAAAATAAACGTAATGTCCTAAACACGAACAAGAGTGTTTTATGTTACAATTTCCAGCACGAATTGCAATAAAAAGAAACACTTTCTAATAGTCTTTAAGAAAGTTTTGCATAAAAAAGGTTACTCTCTCTCATGCAGGATTAGTTTGAGGCACCAACATGATCATATGGCTGCTGTTTCATTGTTTTAGGGCACCAATATTGCTAATTAGTATAATTACATCGATGACTATCGAAAATAGAGCGCTGTGATTGGCTAGGAGCTTCGCACTATCCCGCTATAATCACCGCGCGGTGATTATGGCATTAAAGGCTAGTAGTTTTCAAAATGGCAGCCAGATTTTTTGATGTTTCGGGGTCGGAAATTGATTATTTTCTCGAATAATCATCAATGTAATTATACTAAAACAATTAGTCGCCTCAGGCGACGTGAATATTGGCGAATAGTCACCTCGACTTCTTCTCAGTGACTATTCGCCGATATTCACGTCGCCTGAGGCGACTAATTGTTAAATACTGTACTTCTGTGAAAGGTTTGAACCCAGGAGTCATTTCAAAAGTAGGTTGAGTTTGATCGTCCGGGTGAACGTAGTCCTGAATAGGACTGTTGTTGTTGACAGTCACTGACGTTTCGACAACCTGTGCGGTAGTCATCTTCAGAGTCAAAGTGAGTTGTATCACGTCAGTAGATGGTATTATATACTCTGGTTATTGATCTGATTGGTCAATAAAGTCAAGATGTTATTGGTCGTCTGCCAGTTAAGCCGCGGTGTTATTGACTATGAAGACAATAGACGGATCGAAACGCACCAATTACTATTATGCATTCTCTCTACAATAATCATGCTTGTAGCTGCGAGCACCCAGGCGAGCAGCACACTAATCTTTCGTGGCCCTGTGGTTTCTTGGGTCCCCTGCCTTCAGTCTTAAGTGAACAGTCTCGATTGTTGTGTGTTACGATGATTTTGAGCACGCGTGCGTCCAGCGGTATCATCATAACTTATATGCGCCTGGATCTGGATGGGTCTTTTGCCGTCCATACCACTTCAATGTCAAGGTGAGTGTGTTTCTGGGACCATTCATCAGGGTCTCGAACGAATTAGTAACATTTCACGAGAAAGACAATGTTCTTTTATGCGTTTTTCAGCGTTGTTACGTGCTCAGAGTTTACCGATTGAACAACGGACCGCCTCCAACGTAGATCAGATTCTTGAAAAAGGAAATTAACTCTACGAGACGTGTTCTTAGCCATTTACAGCAAAAAGACGATACTAATCTCTCTCTCAGCCTAATACATAGATTAAGCCAATACTAAAAGTGAAGCGCTGGTTAATAAATTTCATCGTGTAATGTTAAACGGGGACGGTAATGAAAATGGCATCAAGATCAGCAGATCTAATTAGCAAAAAAGCAAACTTGCACGTGCAGCAGGCTTTCTTTTTTTCTAATTTGCAAAAACTCGAATTTGAACGTGTAGCACGCTTCCTCGTCTTTCTTTGCCATTCTTTTGTACGACTACAGTGCCGTTTTGTAAGGCTAAAAAGTCAGACTTCCTAGTTACGCATTATTTTAATGGACGAATCGTCGTATGTGCTTACCAAAGATTTCGTTTCCTGTGTTCATGTACGCTTTTATGTTTTCACTGCCGCTCATTTTCATCTTACTGGCCGCTAGCATATCTCATTTTCTCACCGCCGCTATGAAATTTTCATGTTTTTCTTCCAACAAAATTCTTCTCCTTTGTTTTCAATCACTCGCTTTAGCCCTTTCTCTGTTAACCACGTGAGTGTAAACATAAAAAATACCGCCGAAAAAGACACGACTTTGTTGTTGTTTTCTTTTTTTCTCTCTTAAAGTCCGGGCAGCCATACGATTTCCTTCCAAATAAAACCTTGAGTTGCATTTGGGTTGCCACACCTCTTGATTGAGTTATTTTATATTGGTTTATCTGTGGTGCGGAAGGATGGGCGGACGGGCGGTCGTGCGGACAAGCGACCACCAAAATCACTCGGATGGATAGGTTACCAAATTTTCTTACCCATGGTGCTCCGTTCGCGCGCTAGAGCTCCGCTATTAATTTCATTTAGTTACCTTAGCTTGATGTTCAAAATCCTTTTACTGTTTCTGTTATTCTTAGCATCAAATTGCAAAAAAACTGTGTCTGCATCCATTCACGATATCACTTTTTTTTAAATGACAGTTTTTTTTATTATTATTGTTAAGCCGTTGCAAGGAGTTTGCAAGGAGTTTCCTATTTTTTAATTTCCTTAGGGTTGTATTACTTTACATTTCACATTTATTATTATTGATATTGTTCTGTACGTGTAATTGCTTGGAAAAAAAAAAAAAAAAACTACAATCGAAAGTAGAATGTCGTATTGAAAGAAAAGGTCACAATAACTGTTATTGTCCGTTGTCTTCAGTACCCGAAACCGGTATCTGAGAAGTTTAATATAAGAAAAGTCACTTGGAACTTTAATCGACGCACTTAGCAGAAGAACAAAACTATACCATTATTGTCACTGTTCATGTTATTGCCGTTTGATCCCAAAAAATTGTGATTGTATCCATAATTCCAGAGGTGTATCCAGGGAAGGCCAACACCACTTTTATCCCCCCCCCCGAACAGCAAGACCGTGCTCTCCACTTAATAGGGACCTTAAGATACCCTGGACGCGGCCGAGGAGGACGTCATCCGGAAGTGAAATGTTCAATTCTTGGAACTAATTAGCATAATGCCACAGCGTCGACCTGAAGTCGCGACGGTGAAAACTAGAAGTTTGGCCGCCTCGTTAAACGGTGAGTTGGTTTTCTTGTTTTCAGAGCAGAAATTGCTTTTCGTACAGGATTTTCGATCCATTTTACTTCAAGAGACACATTGAAGTGTTTTTAGTGTGGTGTTCTCTCAAGATTGACTCTTATTTTTTTGCTATCAAGCCTTTTCTGATTTCGGTTCAGTGTTTTGGCAGCAACTGAGAATGAAAGCGCAGAGTCTTTCAACCCAAATGTAACACTATAACTGCTTATTTTTAAGGGGACAAGGTTTTCGCTTTAGGATAGTATTTGAAAAATTTAAGAGACGAGAAGAATAAAAATTGTTGGAAAACAAAAATCTAGGCTTGTAATAAACTTGAATATGTCGGAGAAAATTGAGATCTTGAACAAGACGCCATGGTTCATTTATGGCTTTCATAATTTTCTTTTGTTCACTTTTAGTTCAGCGATGGAGTGGTCTGAAGATCAAAATCTCGCCTGAAGACGGGGAGTTCTCATAACAGAACCATATCGTTTTAAAGCAAGAACAACGGAAAGTGGAAAAGTCTGGCAACAAATAGCTGATAAGCTGAACTACGCGCAGATCATACCGTCAAGTTTCCCTCGAAGAAATTCGGGAGTTTTTAGAGAAACTGGAGTTATAGCCGGCAGCACAAATTTTCTTCCAATGAAAGATCGTTAAGGTATCAATCAAGCAAGACTTTACGAGTTCTAAAAGACGTCGTGGAATGAAAACACGAAAGCATTACTTCATCCTCTCTTGTCAGGCGAGCACTGAACGCAACCTGCTCAATCTTAATTTGTTTTTCCCACCAAGTTGGCGGCGTCCTCGCTCCAGGCTTTCTCCGGCAAACCCACGTTCTCTCTACCGCCGCGTCCAGGGTATCTTAAGGTCCCTAATTAGTGAACTTACGCAACAGAACGGGAGAGGAAAGAAGACGGCAAACCTTGTGTGACAAGCGTGACGATAATTTTTTTTGAAATAACTTTTCACCAAACTCCACTTCTTTCTTTTAAACATATTTTAACATCCATGTTGATGATCACAATGATCCAGCTGCTTGTCGTTTCTTGGATTTATTGGAGTCAATGTCGTTAACTCAACATGTGGCGGAACCAACGCATGAACATGGCCATACACTAGATCTGGTAATTACTCGAGAGTCAGACAACCTTATTTGCGGTCGACCCGCACCTGACATCTTATTTTCAGACCATCTAGCACTACTATTTAAATTGAAAACAGCTCGACCATCCCTCAAAGTTGGCCGTGTCTCATTTAGGCAGCTGTGATCAATTGATAGGGATGCATTCAAGGATGAAATTCGTAACAGCACACTTTTCCAAATGGATACTGATGATCCTGATGAGCTTGCTGCCTTATTTGACAATACATTGCGTTCCCTGCTGGATCGTCATGCTCCCGTTAAGCATAAGAATACTACTAGTCGACCATGTGTTCCATGGATGAACGACGAAATTAAATTGGCTAAACGACAAAGGAGGAAAGCTGAAAGGAAATGGAGAGCTTCTAAAGCACACATCGATTTACTGTCTTACCGTAGTATGAGAAATCGTGTGACATTTCTGAGTAACAAGGCTCGTAGTGACTATTATACAAACTTCATAACTGAGAACAGCAAAGACCAGAGGAAGTTATTTAGAGCAAGCAAGTCCTTGCTAAATTTATCGAAAGGTTCTGGCCTTCCATTATCTACCAATGATTATCACTTGGCTAATAATTTTGGAAAATTCTTCGCCCAAAAAATTGCTGATATCAGGTCTGATATCAGGTCTGTTAATACAAACCAGATCTGCCTTCCTATCAACGCAACTAGTACTGTGGCTGCTTCCTGTTTCTCAGAATTTAATCTGTTGTCCGAATCTTAGGTGTTTGATCTAATCACAGCTTCGTCTAAGAAGTCTTGTCCTCTTGATCCTATTCCAACCAAGCTTCTTAATGAGTGCGTCCATGTGCTACTGCCTCCGATCACCAAGATAATTAATCTTTCGCTTGATTCTGGTTATTTTCCACGCACCTGGAAGTGTGCACTGGTGCGGCCGCTGCTGAAAAAGGATGGATTACCCCCTGTCTTTAAGAACTTCAGACCAGTGAGTAATTTGGCATTTATCTCAAAGCTGGTTGAGACTGTGGTTGCCAAGCAACTACAACATTATTTAAATTGTAACAATCTGTTCCCGGTGTTCCAATCAGCTTATCGACAAAATCACAGCACAGAAACTGCACTGCTTAAGGTTATGAATGACATTCTCTTGAACATGAACAATCAGTGTGTTACTTTGCTAACTCTGCTCGATTTGAGTGCTGCCTTTGATACAGTTAATCACGACACCATGTTACGTCGACTTGAATACTCATTTGGTATACAGGGAAAGGCCCTCTCCTGGTTTCCATCCTATTTGTCTTGGAAGAACTCAGCGGATAATGATCAACGAGTCACTATCTAAGTCCGCTATTGTTCACATTGTACACGAGTGAGCTTTTTGAGATAATTAAATATCATCTGCCCATGATTCACTGTTACGCCGATGATTCACAAGTTTACATCTCATTTAGTCCGAACGACAGAGCTGAACAACTTGCTGTGGTGAGGAATATGGAAGACTGCATCAGAGACATTCGGTTTTGGATGTTGAATAATGATCTTAAATTTAATGACGACAAGACTGAATTCCTCATCATTGGTTCGTCACAACAGCTGGATAAGCTGGATAACATCAGTATACGTGTAGGTGACTCAGAAATTCATCCCGTGCCACTCGCGAGAAATCTTGGTTGCTGGTTTGATTCTAGGCTGTCCATGGCATCACACATCACAAAACTCTGTGCCTCTTCATTTTACTATATTTATAACATTCGTCGGATCAGAAAGTATCTTTCACGGCAGTCAACTGAGGTACTTGTCCATGCATTCATAACAAGCCGCCTTGACTATTGGAATGGTCTTTTATATGGACTACCAGACTACTTGTTAAATAAACTGCAACGAGTACAGAACGCTTGCGCCAGACTGATTTTTAGAGAACAGAAATTCTGTCATGTAACGCCTCTTATTTATGAATTACACTGGTTACCGATTAAATACAGAATCGAGTTTAAAATACTTTACTTTTTCGTCTCTCATTTCTCTTAGGCTTCCATCTAAATATAATCTGAGGAATTCTAGCGATAACCTTTTACTTAGCTATCCGCGTTTTAAATCTAAAGCTACACTAGGTGATCGTTCTTTTACCTGTGCTGCACCGAAACTATGGAATGCGCTACCATTTGACATAAGAAGCGCCAGCACAGTTTATATTTTTAAAGCCAAGCTAAAAACTCACCTTTTCCGTCATGCACTGTTATCGTGACGGTAGTTGTTTTTATTATTGTGAGTCTACTTTTAATATTGTAATTTTTTATTTGCTTTTAAATCGTTGTAAGTTTACTCTTAATTGTTATTTTTGCTTTTTAACCTTTTTATTTCGTTTTTTAATCTTGTCATGCGCATTTGAACATTTTATGGAATTTGCGCATTATAAATGTTTTATTATTATTATTATCTTTTTGTAAAAGACCAGAAAACATGTGAAGATCACTACAAAACACCCAAGTTATAGCCTTGTCACGTTCGTCACGCACAAGCGTTTTGCCGTCGTCTTCTTCCTGCCGTCCTGTTGCGTAAACTCGCTATTATCACAACCCACCACCCTCTATCCATTAGGTCTGGACCCATCACTGCCCACAGTACATTTACTGTTCGAAATATTTGCACTTTTGCTTCACAAATACAAAGAAATTATAATGTAAGTTATATAATTCAAAAATGATGGAATTGACCCGATGGATGAATTTATGAAATTATTAAAAACTCTTTACACATTTAGACCGCCATTATAAAAGAGGTCTATACTACAGCGTCTAATAACATGAATATTTACTGAAGTACTCAAACCTTCACGCTGTTGTTCTCAGCATAAGATGTCCATGTCGAGTTATCCAATGATGTCATAATCTTGTACGTTTTTGTCCACTCATCCGCGTTTGGAGAACCTTGAGTGGCTACACCGCAGAGAGAGTAAACAGAGCCCAGGTCAATTTGCAAAAAGTCATCGTCACTAAGCGTGTTGTTGGGTAACCATGACGCTTGTCCGTTTAGGCGGCCCATTGATGGGACTTTGTTGTCTGCAGATGACGAGGCAGTAAACTGGTTGTCAAGAATTTTAGAACTGTGTTCTAGTCCAACCGGGTTATAGTTGCATCCTAGAACAAGGCATTACGCATATTTAAAAGAAGTGACTACTGCACAAATGCCGTTTGGGTGGTAATAAACAAAATCAGAGGTAGTCTTTTTGAAAAAAAAAAGAAAGAAAGGAAAGGAAAAAAGAATTTTCTTGGACTTCTCCTGTGATATCTGCCAGGGTATGTCTATGCGCCATTCAAAACAACACGAAAGGACTGTTGATCCATCAAAAACTCCAACATGTGGCATTGATCACACTAAACACGAAGTTATATCAGCTTTCAAATAACTAGCAGAGTTTTTCTAGGCCTTTCTGCCTCAACCATTCGCTCACAAAGAAAGTGTCGTTTCCTTTAAATTCTTTTAACGATGCACTGATTGTTTTTGTTTCATGTGCAAACTGATCGCGATAGCGCGAAGCAATATTTCTTAGACGGATGCTGTGGGGTAGGGTAGTGGATGAAAACCACCCGTGTCTTTTTAAAGCATATGTATTAAAATATTCTTTACCTATTTAAATAGGCATATTTTTAAACGAAATATTGAACAAAAAGAACGATATCAACCGCTTCTAAAAGGATTGAGAAATGGCCCACCGGGCACCCATGAGTAGAGGTTTTCTGACAAATCCCCCACCACCGGGACCGAAAAGATAACAGACGCCCGACAAATGCCCGGGAGGGGGATGGGACGCTTGGAATTGAATGAGCAATTAGTCTGTCTGGTCATCATGTGAGACCGCAGGTATGATTGCGTCGGACATGGCTAAATGTCATTTGGACATTGTCCAATGGCCGCCATATACAGTATTTGCAGCTCTGCCCGACTTTGAATAGCTTACTCTAGTCCTAGAAGGACAAAGAATAAACTTGCGTTGGAACATGCTGAATCCCAGGAAGGAAGGGGTGAGCATACGTACCGAACCGGGAATCAACTCATTGCCTAATTTCAAACCGAGAGGGGCTGGGTCGAGTCCGCTTATTATCAGATCAAACAACACGAGAACCACACATAGTTAGAGAGAGCATATTGAGTTTAGGAACATTCTAACGACGTCCGGACGATGTGTCTGATAACTCCTCTCATAAATTTTCAAGTGTTTAAGTAGTTGTATCTTGTTCAACATTGGGCCGACTGACACCAAAATTGAGATGCTTTCTAACCTCAATGTGTTCTTTCTGACTATGTGGGTCTCGTGTTGTTTATCCCATAATAAACGGACTCGTACTTTGCCTTACTCGGTTTGAAACGAGGCAATTCAACTGACAGACGAGAACTGGACGCTCGTAGCAGACTACCTTTAAAAGCGCCTCATGGTTTCCGATGATCTCCCGGCAAAATATCCTGTTACGTAAAACTGTAAAAACAAATTTGTTCTAATATTGTGGGGCTTAATAAATAAAATTACAGATCATGGTTAACCTAACTTCAATAAACATGTAAAACTGAGATACCTGTACTTCTTAATGAGGAGAATACTTCCACCTCACAAAGGTTCAGATACTTCCAATAACCAGGAATCTGTATAGTGACATATCGACCATAAAGTCCAGGCAAACAGTAAAATGACTTTTTTGTTCCTGGGTCCATACTAAGTTCTCCTCCACATCTCCGATTTGTAACACCTCCATTTTGGTCATTATCACCTACAATCACGATAGAGAAATTTTTATTCCTGGACTTAGAGTATTACTTTTTATCACAGCGGAGTTCCACGCGCGCGCGAGCGTAGCCCCATACGGTAATCACGTGACCATACGGCCGTCCGTCCGCCGTCCGCCCGCACCATAGGCATACCGATGTAAAATAACTCAATATTTTTCTTAATGAAGTGTGTTGTTGTTGCTGTTTGTTGTAGGCAGCACAAATTCAACTCAAGGCTATTTTGGCGGGAAACCGCATAGCCACCCTCGTCTTCTGAAGCAGAGACAACTAAAGAGTCAATAAGGACGAAAAGGGAAAGCGAAAATTGTTTCCGTATCGGTATTGCCTAATGTACTAAGCGTAGATTAAATGTGTCAGTCACGTCTACAAATTTGGAATATAGAGAAAGAGAAAGAAAGATCCGAAAAAGAGAAAGTAGGCGACAGGCCATTGAAGCTCAACAAGAAAAAGAGCGACAGAGAGCTACAGCGAGAGATAAGAAACAAAGGAGCCATTTCCTGTTGGAAGAACAACATGAAAATTTTGTTGCGGCGGGGAGAAAATGAAAAATGCTAGCGGCCTTCAAGGTGAAAATGAGCGGCAGTGAAAAAACAAAGTGAACAAGAACACTTACGACACTTCCTCCATACAACGTGTAACTAGGAAGTTTCTGGAAGTTTCACGATGTAGTCGTGCAAAACTATGGCAAATAAATGCACAAAAAACTGTGTGCTCCATGTGCAAAGTTGCTGTTTTTATATTAAGACCTATTGATGCTTACGCTTATGTCGCTGCCGTTTTGACTTGCTTACATATCCTAGGAGACCCAGGGGCAGTCAGTCGAGTCAGGAGAAAAGGCAGGACGAAAGTTTTCAAGTAAGGGCGAAAGAGCCCATGGGTACCCACTCTCACCGAACTATTTCCAAAAATTCAAGCGGATGCCGGCTCCTGATTGGGTACAAAAAATCCTTTGTATTATTGTGCACAATCAGCGAACAGTTTCTCCTGAGTTCTTTCCTTGAGTACACGACGACTATTGTCTCGCCACACTTGCCCGGTTTGTTCACAAAGCTTGTGCGTGCAAGGAGAAGTTTTGAAAGTAAAGAATGATCATCACAGTAACTTTTCCAATTTAAGCAATTGGAAAGAAGAAGCCTGAAAAAAAAAAAAAAAAAAATCAGGGCTTCAACGGGATTCGAACCCATGACCTCCGCGTTGCCGGTGCGTTGCTCTACCAACTGAGCTATGAAGCCTCACATTGGGAGGGAGGTCAATTTATTGAGTTCATGTCTCCCGTGAGGAGTGAAATGATGTGAAGTATATTGACCTCCCTCCCAATGTGAGGCTTCATAGCTCAGTTGGTAGAGCAACGCACCGGCAACGCGGAGGTCATGGGTTCGAATCCCGTTGAAGCCCTGATTTTTTTTTTTTTTCAGGCTTCTTCTTTCCAATTGCTTAAATTGGAAAAGTTACTGTGATGATCATTCTTTACTTTCATCTACAACCGCAGTTCAAATATGAATTATTTCATATACTTCACATCAAGGAGAAGTTTTATTTTCTACTTTCCTAACCAGAAACCAAGTAACTACCGATGAGTCGAAAAAACGTTTGGTATGCTATTGGCAGGAGCAGTTCAATTTGCCCCGAGAATATTCTGTTTTTGACGGATCACAATGTATCGTAAATAATAGGAAGTTTAAGATGCGGCGGCGACGAGAAAGTAAAATTAGCAATAGCTTCACAAGGTAATACAACAACTTTGCACGTTTATCACGCTTCTTTGTACATTTCTTCGCAGTCAACTGCACGAATACCCGTGAAAATGCCTAATTTCACGTTTTGTGAAGGACGTAAACAACCAATGACAAAATTCATTCTCTTCAGGAACTTGGATATTGTTAATAGAAATTCAGCTCCAGAAGAATTCGCTTGCATTTGACAAAGTAAGCGAGTTCGAATAATCACGATATAGACTGGAAAAATGTGAATTCACTTTACCATGCGACGTTTTCGTGGCTGTCAGCCGTCGTGGTATCTTTTAAAAACTCCCTAATATTTACGCAAGACGCGTGACCGATGCAAGTGTGAATACCTGTTGTAAGCTCATTTTAGCTTGTATTTTTGGAAAAACGTCTTTAGTTTTCGGGAAGACAATATTTTGAAATCAGATTGGGATTTTATATCAAACTGAAAGTTTGCTAACTGCGTGCATTTCTTTGGTGCATGAGCCAGACAAACCGTGATCGAGACAATAGCCGTCGTGTACGAACTCACGAAAAGAACTCAGGAGATGGATTTTGACATCGAAAGAGGACTTTTAGGACGATAGATTTTGATTTTAGTGTGTTTTTGAATAAAATGACTCGTTAAATAATGAATTCTTTTATTTTAAAATTATTATTATTATTGTTATTATTATTTGAATTTTATTTTACATATAATTTTTATAACTCAGGAGAAACTATTCGCCGATTGGGCACAATAATACAAAGAATGTTTTGTACCCAATCAGGAGCCGGTATCTGCTTGAATTTTTGGAAATAGTTCGGTAATAGTTGGTACCCAGGGGTTCTTTTGCCCGTACCTGAAACGTTCGTCCCGCCTTTTCTCCCGACCCGACTGACTGCCCCTGGGTCTCCAAGGATGTGTAAGCAAGTGAAAACGGCAGCGACATAAGCGTAAGCATTTAGCACAAGAAAAAACGGACATGTTCGTTGTTCTTGTGCTTATGCTTATATGTCGTAGCTTTGACTAGTGAGAACGGAGTCGACATAAGCACAGGCCTGGACCAATCACAGGTCACTTTGACCCAGACCTCATGCGAACATATCAAAAGCAATATGGCGGACGCTTTGTGCGCTTGTTACCAAGCTTTTTCAAAAGTGGTCCCAAAAACTCTTTTTGCGTGCGCCATCGTATTTATCATCGGGTTGAGGACAGCTGGTATCGAGAATTGAATCAAATATGCCATTCTGTGCGTGCGTTTGTCCTTATGCTTATGCTTATGTGCAAGTGAAAATCACGCATTACTATTATACGATTTTATATTTTGTTTGAGCAAACTGTAAATATTATCGAGAGCTTCGCTTTTATCCCTGGATAAATCTATATATCACAAAGCTGCTAGAAGTGTCAATAAACTATTATTATATTATTATTAAAACGCAGTGCTTAACCGGCTAATCCAAAACGATAAGGAATACTACGTTGTATAAACTTCATAAGGTGTCCAAGGGCCTTTCGACAGGTGTTAAAAAGTGCTGACCATAGATCCACAAGTTTGACAGGTTTTCTTTCAAGCATCCAGAGATATCTGGACAAACCGAATTACGGCTTCACACTTTTTACTGACGGTGTGTTTATAACTACAATGGCTACTCTCAAATCGCAACAAAAAAAAAGGAAGTAAAAGCTGTGGGATTGGGAAATAAGCCTAGGACATTGGATAGCCTAACAGACGAGGAAATTGAAAAACTGTATGCTTTCAAATCCCTAGGGTAGGTGGCCTTTTCGTCTAATTAATATATAGATTTAGCCAGGACTAAAAGCGAAGCTCCCAATATAATATAAATAGCTTAAACAAAATGTAGAATCATGTAATGCTAGGCGGTGAAGGCAACGAGAACGGTGAAAAAACAAAAATAGGTCTAATTAGCAAAAAAGCAACTTTGCCCGTGCAGCACAGTTTCTTTGTACATTTCTTTGCCGTTGTTTTGCACGACTACAACGTGAGACTTCTAGAAGCTTCCTGGTTGCACGTTTTATGGACGAAATGTCGTAAGTGCTCTTGTTCACTTTTTTTTCCACTGTCGCTCATTTTCGCCCAGGTAGCCGCTAGCATTTCTCATTTTCTCACCACCGTTACTAAACTTCACGTAGTTCCTCCAACAAAAAATGTCTCCTTTTTTTTCTATCTCGCACAAGCTCTTTTTCTGTTTGAGCTTCGCTGGCCCGTCGCATTACTTTCTCTTTTTCCCTGTCTTTCTCTGCCTTTATTTTGCAAATTTGTGGACATGACAATTAATCTAAACTTAATACTTTAGACAACAAGATACAGAAACAATTTCTGCTTTCCGTTTTCGTCTTTATTGACTCTTTAGTCGTCTTTGCTTCACAAGACTCGGGCGGTCATACGCTTTCCCGCCGAAATAACCTGACATTTGTCATCGGCTTACATGAACTGGGTGTACGGACGGTCGGCGTTCGTACACTACGTCATAACCAACTTTTCTTGCTTTCATAGGTTACCAATTTATCTTAGTATTGGGGCTCCGATAAAAATCTTTCTTTGTCTTGAAATAACTCGGCCTTAATTGCTTACGATTGATACAAATATACAACTGACTGTGAGCTTATGTAGTCAATTTCAAAAACTTGAAATAAAGAAGAAAGCATCTTTTGTTGTATTGTGAGGACTGTATTGTGTTGAAAATATATCACGAGTGAGCGCAGCGAACGACTGAAATATTTTTAAACACTCGAAGAGAAATTGCGTATCTCCGCGCGGCCATGTAATATCCTCTATCTATGTAAATGAGCATTTCTCAAAATCCTATTAAGTATTTGTTAATTCTACGATTAGAGTTTACTGTACCTATCATAATTCGAAATACTTTCAAGTATTGTGCACAGACATGTGTACAAGACCTGCTAACAATAGAGACTTCAGCAACAGGATAAGAAAACCCCAAGTCCACCATCCACCAAGGGTCCTTCTCTTCAAGGTGTGTATGGGTACAGCTATCATCGTTCCAATGTACAGAAGGATTTCCATCGACAGCTCTTCCTGATGAACCGCCATAAGCTTCAGAACTCTGCGTAGTAGGTTGGTTAAGAGCTAAGTCTGATTGAAAAAATAAAATGTAGGTTAGGGTAAGGGTTCACAATGATTAAGTTGGGCAAACTGAAAATCGCCAGAATTTGATAGTGTATTGCAAAATATCTTGGTAATATATAGACTTAGCCAGGGCTAAAAGCGAAGTTCCTATTAACTCAAATTTATTATTTAAATAAAACAATAAACTTGTATTCCACAAATCATTTAACTTTCGACCACATTCATGTGACTTTTGAGGGAAAGGCTAAGTGATTTTAGAGGAAAATAATTTGCAAACAGTCCATCTAAGAGTGAACTTAATCTTACATCGAGTTGATAGCCTCATATGTACACCCAAAAAATAACAATCAACTTCGATCACATTTAAGAGCCATAATGGCTCTTGATCACAGTAGATTAGGGCCTCGAAATCAAATCAGGCCGAATTTTTTGCGTTCGATAAGTTTACTTTAAAAAATCTTGCCAACAATTAAGTCTGGGGACGTGTAAACCAACCTTTTATACTTTTTATACATCACATCTGAGGTAAAACAGTACCATGAGGCGCTGTTTTTATCATACAGACCTCGGTGCAGTATGCAGTCCATGATTTCACAATTTTGCAATACAAATTGCACTCATTCAATATTCAGGGTGATCGAAGCACGCGTGGGCTTTTAGAGAAACCGTTGAAATATTTCCAAAATCACCCATACGGCTAGCCGGTTCTCACTGTTGACAAGTGCCAAAGTCGACTGTTTAAATTAAGATTAATAGAGTTATACGCTTCAACATAGTAAATAATTTATTATGTTTATTTTTTATTTAATGGTTTTATAACGATGTGTAATCTTCAAAGGCGTTTGATACGGGCAGCATTTTGACTACCCCTGCAAGCGATGTTCATGAGCGACTGAAAACAAAGGGCACAGCGATTAAAATTGCAAAAGAGACTACTAACAATCAATAAAAGGAAATAATTCAGTGAAACATATACAGAAACAACAATTTTCATTCACAAAGACAAGTATTAAAGTGTCTCTGAAAATCCTTGTTGATGTTTTAAGCCGGCTTCCCGGTGTTTGCGTTTTTCAAAGATGAACTCGAGGCAAGAAAATCGCTCAAAGCTTTCTTTTACAGCCAGAATTATAACTAAATATTCTTTGGAACGTTTTCTTTCTATTTGCGGTGAGAAAATCTCTAAAGGCTTTTTAAAGTTCTATAAGCTTATATCAAACCTGATACTCGGTAAGATCATTGTCTTAAGAGGCCCTGACTGTAAATATCGAGAACCGCCGACAGTTGCAAAATTTCACAATTTATTTTATTCTACCTAAAAAACCCTTTTGGTGAACTATTTTCAAAACTGGAAATAAAAAGCTCCATCGCGCTTTGCTTTTTCCGAAAAATCCAAAAGTTTAAATTACGCCGAGGCGGCCCCCGATCCCCCGGCAAAACAATGAAAAAATCTACAACTTCGCTAACTCCGTACGCGACAACGCGTTGAATTCCCGGTTTGCTATTTTGGATATTGGTAAAAGGACCCTTTGTCTTTTAAAAAATGTAAGCTTCATGTAATTTTGTCAAGTTTAAGACAACATAAAAACCCGTTGAAATAATCCACTTTCGATCTTTTGGTTTGAGGTGAAATAAAGGCCAACTTTAAAGGCCTATAAAAATCCTAGTATATAAATTTACGTGTCATATTGTACATCAGGAGAAAGCTTTATTCTCGTAGGTCATTATCTCCAACTGTCGTTTTTGGCCCGCAAAAATTAGCGCATCCACTTTGAAAAGAGTTCGGGCTATTTTGACCAAAAATTCAATGCAAATTGCTGAGCGGATGTCACGCAAGAGGTCACGGCGAATCCTTCAGTTTGCAAATAATGCATCTTTTTCTCTTTCTGATTGAAAATGTCAGCAAAGAGCGCCTTGAAGTACTTCAATGACCTTTCAATATTTATTTAACGATCATACAAGCACGCCACATGTCATTTTATTTATCTTACATCTAGACGAAAATCAGTAACGGTCGTCGATCGCGTTGATGCGTAGTCCAATAAACTGACATAAAATTTGATTCACATACACAGCGAAACTTATTACAAAGTTGAAGAGAATAGGGTAGACTTACTGTTGTTACTCTTTGTTTAAATAACGCGATGTAATCCCAGGAGCTCCCTATCATAAAAGGTCAACAAACCAGACTGACAAAAGAAATGATCAATGAAGATTTGCGTCCTTCCACTTCTTGCTTACCGTAATTCGTTCATAAATGATAAAGCCAATCACTCAAACATTTTTCTTGCCTGTAGAAAAAAAAAAGGAAGAAAAAGAAACCAATCAAGAGTAAAAGAAAAACTTACGACCTTTTTCACCAAAAAGTCCCATTCCAAAACGAATGTCACGCAAAAGAGTTGCACATTCCATGACATTCTGACAACATTATCGTCTCGTTGTTGTAAAGTTCTTTCTTTTTTTCAACGTTTTTAGCAGGATTTTTCGTTTGAGAATTCTCTAACACTGTTACGAAACGGCACTAGTACCTGATTGCGTCAAGTGAAATATTACAAACATGTCAAATCTGATTTGTTAACATCACGTGATGTAACCGTCCTACGGAGTTGGCTGGAGAACAGCAATTGACCAAATGGATATTCAGTTCCAACCGAGACAACAGGACATATTTAAATCCTCTACAGCTAAAGGCGACTGCGGAATTAGTAGCAGTGAGTCAACTTTCGTCTTATGAACCAGCGAAATCCTTTCTTCTAGTTGGGCATGGTAGTAAACCCTTTTCAAAGAATAGCTAAGAATACCCGGGTACATCGGCTCTGGGATACCCCTAGACAAAGGACTTTTTTGAAAATTTTGGATATTAAACCCGGACAGACTTCAAGCGAGGGAAGTGATCCAAAAGAATTGCTATCAGACGATCATCCTTGTCACTTGAAAAACAGAAATGCCCCGAAATACATATTCATGACAACACGTTATTGAAGATAAAATTGTATTGGGGTTTTGCGTAAAAACTCAGAATAGAGGCGTAGAAAGAAGGTAGCTTAGCGTACGTGGCAGTACCCTTCCCCCAGGGGGAAAGAATGAAAAGGCGGAGGGTACAGCTACGCCTTGGCAAAGGGTAGGCTCAAGCGAGCCATTCTTTTCGAGCGATGAGCGATGCGAGCCAGCAAAGAGCGCTAAACCGGAGCGACCGCACCCCAGTCATTTCGCGTTTATCTTTCTGGTGCCCCTCGCCTCTCTCCTCCGCAGAGGCTCCCACTTGGTATTCCAGTAATAATAGCAAACATGCTTCTGAGGAAGAGACAGGCGCGCGAGTGAGAACCAGAAAGAGACGCGAGATGGCCGGGACGGGGTCACCCTAGCCTGCCACTTACGCCTTCTGTCTTAACTCGCGCGCGTTGCTCACCGCTCGAAGTGGATAGCTTGCTCGATGCTATCCTATCCTATTGCTTGGAATAAACGTCTGGGGGTGGGTAGAAAACGACCACATCAGCCCTAAGACCCAAAAATGAAAATAAACTCGAAACGGCTATCCTGATCTTACTGATCTACAAGTGTTAAGGAACATCAAGATCTTCAATTATCAATGAATCTGATCAATTTCTTCGTTTTCTTCAAAACCCTACCTAAAGTAAAAAAGGAAGACCCCCTCAAAATCCCCTTCAAATCTCTGGAAGCTCGCATGAAATGGGACTCTCGACCGAAGCAAAAGCAAGATACGACAAGGTATGCAATTCTGATTAACAAGACGAACAGACAGAATTCACTTGTTGCCAGCGTCCCTTCCTCCAGTACAGTAAAAAGGGGGTGTAAGATATATCTTTGGAGCCACTATTCTCACCGATTTTATCACAGTCTATCTTTATGTTAAAAAAGACCGTTTACAAATGCACAAACACAATTTATATAATTACATGTTGTCACACATATATCAAGTTAGTGCTTTTTAGAAGTGGGTGTTCGTTTTTTTCGGTGTTTTTTCTTTTTATTATTAGAAGACGGGCGGCGAGGAGAGGAGAAATGGCTGTATTCGCATGGTAAGACCCTGGTCAAATTCATTCAGATTCATTGATAATTGGAGATCTTATACATATCATGATGTTTAGAGGTGAGTCCAAGTGACTTTGACAGCATTCTTCGACTTTTGCTTTCGGTGGGGTTTTGTAGAAAATCGGAAAGGCTGATGAAATTCATTTACCAATACTATTTTTTTCTTGTACGTCTCAGGTCGAGATAGCCATTTCGAGATGTTTTCAGGACCGAATTTTGAGGAGAGTTACCCGAACATCTGGTCCTTGCTGCATGTTCTGCAGACAAATTCGGCAAACTCAGCGGCAGTTTTCTCATACTTGTTTTTCCTCTTGGCGAGAAGTTACCCGCATGAGCCTCGCATTCATGATGAAGGCATACTCGTCCCAGGACTGTCGGGGAATACGAATACTGTCTATTCATATGAAATATGTTGTCTTTTATATGTGCCGCACAATTAAAAGTTTGATTTCAAACTGACCTCGGAAGCTAAAATTCAGCCAGTTTTTACAGGCAGAGAAGACATGCCAGTTCCTTTTGGCTTTTCTCACCAAGGTCACGCGTTGGTCACGCTCTACGTCCAATTTATATACTCTGATTGGTCAAAATTTGACAGGTGAGTTCATGCGGAAAATTTATGCAGCATCTTAAATCTTGTTTACTTTTACAGCTGAAGCTGACAGAGTTTTGTACCAACTTGTGATGTTTTTAACTGTCGTTTTCCACTGAATGTACAAAAGAAAATTCAGCTGCTATCAAGAGTCTTCTGTTATTCATGGCTAGTTTTTTTAATTGGGTTTTTGGTTGAGAAACACGTCGCTTTGGCAAAGTCGGAAATCCAATTACGGATGGCATGGTAAGACGGTTGTTGAAGTCTGAGGCGATTCTGGCCTTACTTGATAGTTTTCAGTGCATCTCGAATGGTAAGCCTGACTCATTATTGTATTTGATGTTTGTTAATTTTTTAATTTAATGAAGTCGAGCGTAGTTTATGCAGCTATTTGGTTTATGCAAGTTTGTAAGATTTGAGACAATGATCTGACCGAGTATCAGGTTTGATATAAGCTTATAGGACTTTAAAAAGCCTTTAGAGATTTTCTCACGTCAAATAGAAAGAAAACGTTCCAAAGAATATTTAGTTATAATTCTGGCTGTAAAAGAAAGCTTTGAGCGATTTTCTTGCCTCGAGTTCATCTTTGAAAAAAGCAAACACCGGGAAGCCGGCTTAAAACATCACAAGGATTTTCAGAGACACTTTAATACTTGTCTTTGTGAATGAAAATTGTTGTTTCTGTATATGTTTCACTGAATTATTTCCTTTCATTGATTGTTAGTGGTCTCTTTTGGTTTTCAGTCGCTCATGAACATCGCTTGCAGGAGTAGTCAAAATGCCGCCCGTATCAAACGCTTTTGAAGATTACACATCGTTATAAAACCGTTAAATAAACATAATAAATTCTTTACTATGTTGAAGCGTATAACTCTATTAATCTTAATTTTAACAGTCGACTTTGGCGCTTGTCAAAAGTGAGAACCGGCTAGCCGTATGGGTGATTTTGGAAATTTTTTAACGGTTTCGCTATTAAAAAGCCCACGCGTGCTTCGATCACCCTGAATATTGAATGAGTGCAATTCGTATTGCAAAATTAGGGCCATTTATACGAGAAAAAATAAGACGTGAACTTTCCGTATAAACGGCACATTTCGTCTAAAATAAGACGCGACTTAGCTAGGACGCGTCTTATTTTAGAACAGCCCTTAACACCTGTTCTTAGATAAGACGCGTCTTATCATTTATACGAGCTGTTTTCGTCTTAAATAAGACATGCTCGTATAAATGAGCCAGTTCGCGTCTAATTTAAGACGCGTCGTCTTATTTTTTCTCGTATAAATGGCCCTATTGTGAAATCATGGACTGCATACTGCACCGAGGTCTGTGTGATAAAAACAACGCCTCATGGTACTGTTTCACCTCAGATGTGATGTATAAAAAGTATAATATATAGATTTAGCCAGGGCTAAAAGCGAAGCTCCCATTAATAAATTTATTATTTAAATCAAACAATAAACTTGTAATCCACAAATCAGTTAACTTAAGGGGAAATTCATATGGGAAAGGCTAAGTGATTTTAGAGTGAAACATCTTACATCGAGTTGGCCTATAACGTATATAACGTATATAATTAATCTGTCCATCAAGCAAAGAACTTTTCCTGATGATCTAAAAATCGCTAATTTGATTCCTATCTTTAAACAGGGATCCCGTTCCGTGACTGTGCGATAATTATAGACCAATATCAGTTCTTCCAGTGTTAAGTAAAGTTTTTGAAAAATGTATTTATAATCAACTTATATCTTATTTTTTGTCTGAAAATATGATTACTCATACTCAATATGGGTTTAAGCCAGGCAGTACCACTGTGGACTGTCTTGTTGATCTCATTGAAGAAATCTCTACGTGTCTAGATCAAGGAGATTATGCTGTATCAATATTTTTAGATTTGAGTAAAGCATTTGATACCGTCAATCATTCTATTTTATTATCAAAGCTATTGTCCTATGGCATTCGAAAACCTCATATCGACTGGTTCAAATCGTATCTTAATAAAAGAAAGCAGAGAGTTTTTGTAAATGGTAACATTTCTGACACCATGCCAATTACTTCTGGTGTACCCAAAGGATGAATTTTAGGACCATTGTTATTTTTGATATATATAAACGACTTTACTCAATCTTCTGATTTTTTCTCTATGAGACTATTTGCAGACGATACCTCTTTAACAGCTTCAGCTAAAACTATAGATGAACTCTTATTTGAGATAAATTAATTTTTTTGAGAACTACCTAATATTTATGACTGGCTATGTGCAAATAAATTAACCTTAAATCTAAGAAAAACTAAATATCTTATCTTTCAACCTCGTCAGAAAGTAGATTATGATTTATTATTTCCGCTATCGATAGCTGGACAATGCTTAGAGCAAGTATCCAAAATTAAATACTTAGGTATGTATATTGACAGCCACCTATCCTGGCAAGATCATATCGACTATGTGTGTGATAGAGTCAGCAAGAATATTAATATTATGACAAAGATAAAAAGTTATCTAGGTAATCAATGCTTAACTAGTATCTACTATTCTCTTGTTTACCCATATCTCATATATGGTAGCTTATTGAGGGGAAATAATTATGATAATCCATTATCACAGCTCATACGTCTGCAAAATAAAGCAGTTAGAATAATGAATGACGTTCCTTTACGAGATCATATCACTCCTCATTATGTTCATCTCGGTCTATTAAAATTTCGTGATATTGTTAAATTTATGTACAATTGTTTGTTTTTATATGACTGTCTCTGATAATAAGCCGTGTAATTTGCCATTATTACTTGTATCTGAGCAACATGATTATTTTACACGAAGTGCATCTGCCCAGCAATTACAGATTCGCCACTCAAGAATTAATATTCGAAAGTTCTGCCCCACTGTCATTGGTAAATACTATTGGAATGATCTCCCCCTTCATATTCGCAATAAATCATCAAAAATCCTGTTCAAAAAGGCACTTAAAATATATTATCTTGCTCAGTATTGACTTGTGTGTGTGTGTGTGTGTGTGTTTTTTTTGGTGAAAAACAAAACTACAAAAGAATAAAGTCAATCTTGTTAAAGGGCCATTAGTTCACTATAATGTGCCCTTCTCCATTCTAATTTTCTTCTTTTATTATTGTTATAATTATGTGCACGTAGGTTAAGCAACTATTGTATTATTGAATACAATTACTGTATTACTGTACAATTAATGTATTATTGTACAACTAATGTATTAAAGGATGGAGTAAAAAAATAGAAACAAAAACAAAACAAAACATAGCAATCATCTTCGATCACATTCAAGAGCCGTAATGGTTCTTGATCACAGTGGATCATGCCTGGAAAACAAATTCTTGGAAAACAAATCAGGCCGACAAGTTTACTTTATAAAATCTTGCCAACAAATCCGTGGATATGTAAACCAACGTTTTATACTTTTACACATCACATCTGAGGTGAAACCGTACTATTTATCATACAGACCTCGAGCGCAGTGAACATTAAAAGAGTTATGCTTCAACATAAATAATTTATTGTTTTTTTTTTTATTTAAGGGTTTTATAACGATGTGTAATCTTGAAAAGCGTTTGATACGCGCGGCAAAAAGATAACTCCTGCAAGCGATGTTCATGAACGACTGAAAACAAACAGCACAGCGATTTAAATTGCAAGAGAGACTATTAAACATCACTAAAACAAATATAATTCGGTTAAACATTTACAGATACAACAATTTTCATTCACGAAGATAAGTATTAAAGCGTTTCGAAAAATCCTGATTCTTAAAGCTTAATAACTTTATGTTTTAAGCCGGCCTCGCGGTGTTTGCTTCTCTCAAAGATGAACTCGAGGCAAGAAAATCGCTCAAAGTTTTCTTTCTACAGCCAAATTTATAACTAAATATTCTTCGGAACGTGTTCTTCTATTTGCGGTGAGAAAATATATCTAAGGGCTCTTTTAAGTCCTGTAAGCTTATATCAAACCTGATATTAGGTCGGTTTATTGTCTCAAATCTTACAAACGTCAGTGAAACGTGCATAAACTTGCCGCATAAGATTGTGCTCGACTACATGAAATTAGATGTAAAAAAAACTTCAAATGCAATCATTACTTAGGCTTACCTTTCGAGATGCGGTTCGTAAAAGCTATCAAGTAACGCGAGAGTCGCTTGAGAATTTTGAATCCTCTTTAATACACATCAAGCAAGGTGAAAAACGAAAACGATGCCATCCGAAATCGGATTTCCGACTTTGAAAAGCGACGCATCTCTCAACCAAAAAACCAATGAACAAACTAGCCATGAATAACAGACTTGATAGCAGCTGTATTTCATTTTGTACATCCAGTGGAAAAAGACAGTTAAAAACATCACAAGTTTACACAAAACTCTGTCAGCTTCAGCTGTCAAATTAAAGTAAACAAGTTTCAAGATGCTGCATACATTTTCCGCATGAACTCACCTGTCAAATTTTGACCAATGAGAGCATAAAAATTGGGCGTAGAGCGTGACCAACGCGTGACCTTGGTGAGAAAAGGTCTTCCTAGCCTGTATTGTTACATAACTTGCTGAATTTTCGCGACCATGGTTAGTTTGAAATCAAACTCTTAATAGTGCGGGGTCATCATGATATAAACACGGCATATTTCATATAAATTTAAAAAATAATAAACTTGAGCCTGCGATCATCTGAAAATCATGTACAATCAGTTTCCTCCTGGGCTTCCTGGGTTCCCAAAGTAGTTAGAAAGTGTGAAAGTAAACATTGGTTTTCCTGTGGTGCGGACGGACGGACGGCGGACGGGCGGGCGGTCGGTGTACGGTCACGTGATTACCAAATTTTCTGGGATGGGTAGATTACGTTAGCTATGGGGCTACGTCCACGCGCGCGCGAAGCGCGCGCGAGGAGCTCCGCTAAAAGGTTGGTTTACCCGTCCCCAGACTTGTTCGCAAGATTTTGTAAAGTAAGCTTATTGAACCCAAAAAATTCGGCCTGATTTGATTTCGAGGCCTAATCTACTGTGATCAAGAGCCATTATCGATCTTAAATGTTATCGAAGATGATTGCTATTTTTTGGGTGTACATATGAGGCTATCAACTCGATGTAAGATTAAGTTCACTCTTAGATGGACTGTTTGCAAATTATTTTCCTCTAAAATCACTTAGCCTTTCCCTCAAAAGTCACATGAATGCGGTCGAAAGTTAACTGATTTGTCCCATCTAAGATCAATGTTTTTCGTTATCTTTTCTCAGCAACTTGAGACCATGTTTTATTGAAATTCTCTTCATTGCAACTGTTACTTCATTGACGTCAGTTAACTGACTTTCAATATACGGTCAAAGCTCTCCTTGCGACCACTTTCGTGAGCGACCAGCTCTAGTTACGACCACCTTTGTGAAACCCTGTTTGAACTGTGTAATGAAAAGCTCTCGTAAGCGACCGCTCCTCTAAGCGACCCTCGCCCACTTTTGGGATTACCCAAATGGACTTGTCCTTTTTTTTAAGGTCTCGTAAGCGACTACTCAGAGTCTTATTCATATAATACTTTAATGAAACTGAACATTGCGCCAATGGTTCTAATATTTAGATTTGGGGTTATTTTGGTCTAAAACAGTGGAAAGGTCTAGCCGTGTCAATATCAGATACATGTATAAGGACACATTAATATCTTTTGTTTTCTCGTTATAAATTATTAGTATAATTAAATTGATGATTATCGAAAATACATGTAGAGCGTTGTGATTTGCTAGCAGCTTCGCTTTATCCCGCTATAATCACGGCGCGGTGATTAGAACATTGAAGGCTAGCAGTTTTCAAAATGGCAGCCAGATTTTTTGATGTTTCGGGGTCGGAAATTGATCAATAATTTTATTTTCTCGAATAATCATCAATGTAATTATACTAAAACTTCGTCTCGGTGACTATTCGCCGATATTCACGTCACCTTCGGCGACTAATTGTTAATTAACAGTTTCTGAACCTCTCATAAGCGACCACGCCCTCTATTGTTTTAATATGCGGTCGCTTACCAGAGCTCACTCGGCTCGTAAGTGACCATTGCCTTAGCTCTAGTTACGACCACTTTTTCGCAATTCGAATTTACGAGGTGATCTCTTATGAAAGCTTCGACTGCATATGCAAGTCTTCTATAATACGAAAAAAAAAAAACAAGAACACTTACTTGCTTGGCTATAGTCCGAAAAAACTTTAACCTGACAGACATTTATAAGCCTAGTATTGCCAGGTAATATAATGAACAAGTATCTTCCAAATATCGCTGGGTTACAGAAGAATTTCCTTTCCTGGGCTATCCCAATACTTGGTATATTTGAGCAAAGCTGATTCGTTGCTCCCCCATTTGCTGTTTCATTTCCTTGTCAATTGAAAAAAACAAAGTATATAATTTATATATGCAGATCCTCCACTTTATAAGTCTGTATTTCAGTACGATTGGACTTGGTAAGCAAATCATTTGAACAAAAGTTGTGTCTTTCAACAGAATTCGTTCGCTATTTTCATACTTGTTGTGCCATTTTTTGACTCGAATATTCGATTTGTGTACTTTCGCGCCAAAGGTGCTCGTGCACGAGTATATTTTCCAGCCACATATTTTCTGTATTTCATAGCCCGAATTGCTCGAATTCCTTGCTTGTTTTTGTGAATATCACGAAAGATAAACCCCGTTAACACAAAAACGTTCAGCTGCGTGAGAGCATAAGCCTGTATATTTTGAACTACTGGCTTATCTGTTGTAGAAATTGCTAAAACACTGGAAAAATCCGAAGGTTGGGTGGCAACACCAAAAAGCCCTGAATAAAATAGCTAAATTACTTTTAAAGAAGGCTGGATACAAAATAGGAGACTCGACAAGGAAGCTCAGTCTCACATAGTTAGCAAGCCAAATAAAAGGCTCATGAAAAGCTAAAATGTTTTAAAATTAGAGGCCCCTGAGTTGGCAAAAAATCTCTGCTTATTCTGCCAATTAACGCCCAACTCGTTTCAAATTTGTAAAGAAATACAAAAGCCTTGCCGTGGAAGAGGGCCGGGATGATTATCTTTTTTTGGATGAATGCCCAAAATATATTTTATTTTTCACCTGCCTAAACTAAACAAATATTGTTTGGGGGTTGAACTGGATCCTTCGCACCAGGTGATAAAAAAAGTTCAAAATGGATCATTTATGGGGCTACACGCTGTATCCCAGTTCATGCCTCAAAAAACAAAAAGGGCATGTCAGTTACTGAAATTCTGAATACATGTACTTGATAGAGAAATAAACATTTTCTAGAAATTTCATACAAAAATAAAGTTTTGATCAAAAGTTATAGTGCATAAAATTAGAGGAACGAACTTTTGGGACACCCTGTATATTGAAAAACAGAAAAAAACTAAACTTTTACCCCTACAAGCTGGTCAGAAATCAGCATCAATTTTGCTTTCGCCGAATAGTTTTGATTCCTAAAGGCTACTTTTTGAGGCCAGAGACTCGTCACCGCCCACTTCAAAGCTCGAAATATGATGCCTTTCCGTCTCAAGCCCGAGATCAGTGTTTCACCCGTTTAGCCAAAATGAGACGAAATACGGTAACATATTGGACGACGGCATCATGATACTTGTACGTACTCACTACTGTTTTCATTTCCAGCCAAAGTAATTATCAGAATTACATGGTATTAGTAATGGTAATATGTACTGCTTAATAATTATATTCTTTCAAAGTTGCAAGTGGCAAAATTTACCTAGCCGCGAAGCGGCGAGGTACATGTAACCATTCCTACAGCCAATATTCTCCGAGATTGAATAGGGTGATTGTCTTACTCTAAGGCCTCATGAGACGAACAAAACTAGTGGGGGGAGCTACTTCCCATACATTCTCTTAAATGAAATCCAAACGATGTTCTCACAACTTGCAAAGCGATCATCAAAGGTCTTGACAACGGATTTGTGTACTCATAATGCGGGTACGTCACAAACAAAGCATAAATGCATTTTCTTTCCAAGAGCTTCGATCCTTTTAGTCAGTGACGATCGGGGATGGAAATCATGGCTGTCGAAGGCGGGACTGTTTCTCACTATTTTATTTTGGTAATTCCAAAATATATTGATTCTATGTCGCTTTTCAGACATAGTGTGTGGGTTTCTTTTTCTTTTAAACAACCAGGCATTATATATGAAGTGTGAATCTGTTTAATCAGGTATGTAAGCTCATATTTATAAAGCTCTCTTAAATACACTTACTTCCGATGAATTTGAAAATTTATACCGTAATTTTCTGATGTCCTCGCCCGCGCCGGCGAAAACGATGTAACGATCGACAGACGTGTTGTTGTCGGTTGAGAATTTACACAGTTGCAGTGACTGTTGTTTGCGTTTGGTTTCCCTCGCAATTTCAGTACCAAAGGACAAATAAGGTTATGCAAAAATAAACAAAGAGGCATGATGTATATAAATTTTTAAAATTAATGAATTATTTCCTCTGCCGGTTCTCTTCTCGCTTCTAATATAGTACTTTGGGAAAAATATGTGACCCTCCGTAGGAATTTGATGCTAAAGGTGAAAGAGCGCTCACGGCACGCTTGCACGACACGCTTAGCGTGCCGTAGATCACGGATATGCGCAAAGATCACTGTTTCTGAGATAAGTGCAAATGTGTTCTAAATTAAGGAAACTTAAGATAATCTTTGCACAGCTTCGTCAGTAAACAATTTTCTGGAGAGAACTTTGATTTTGCAATGCTAATAAAGTTCTACCCCTAAATCCAGTAGGTCCCAAGCGACAACGTTTTTTCAATCAAATACTATCACTGCGATCGCTGAGGTAGAACTTTTCGTTCTCGATAGTTACAAGAAATGGGTGCGGTTCATAACCATTTACGGTTCCTTTTTGTAGAGGAAATTTATTTAGCTCATAGCCTTACAAGCCTTGCGTGCTTTTGCGCACACTGAAAGCTTGTTATGCTTTTTCGCACGGGTCTTTTGTTTGAAAACTTTAACACGCTCTTTTCTTCGACTTGCTCACGCTAAATTGTCTCAACCGTTTCCACTGAAACAAAAGAATTGCTAATGATGCAAGATTGCAAATTGCAAACGTGTCGTGGGCGTGCTTTCACCTTTAGCATTAAAGTCCAATGGAGGGTCACATATAGTTTGGGACCAAAATAGATTTTTGCAATTATCCGCTGACCACCACACAAGATGACCGCTTTGGAAGTTGTGAGAACATCGTTTCTCGGTCCCTGAGTGAATAGACAGGCTGGAAATTCGAACCTGGGAATACCGGTTTGAAGTCTGACAAAGGGTAGACTTTCATATACCGGAATCCACTGTTTTTAATCTATATTGCTAATCAGTTCCGTTCCTTATCTTTTGTCATTCACCAACATGTATCGTTATCTTGGCTTTGTTATACTTATTAATTATTTGAGATTCCGCTATATGAAGCCAGGATAAAACAACCCTCTGAAAAGCAACTGGTTGGGTTAACCACTTCATACGTATGAATGACTTGGTGATAACTCGCAAATTTGGTGACATTTGAGTGGTCAAAGTTACAGTCAAGTAGCTGAAACAGGTACCTGCACCTACCCACTCTAATCTCAGAATTATCTATTCTCCTATTGCAGCAGTCTCCTCTGTTGAGAATAGTCACCACCGCTACAGGCTCCACTCTTCCCATGTCCACTCTCCACCAAGGATTCGTTTCCCATTGACTATGCGCACAATATGGTAAATCAGTGTGCTTTTCTCCATCCACCGCTTTGCTTGATCTAGACAACTCCCAGGTACTTGATAGTTGTGTAGACTTGAAAAGGGCAATGTTTCCTTAAAATAGAAAATTCGAAAAAATGTCTTTCCTTTTTTTCTAAACCCATTCGCTACTGAACCGCTCGGATCCACGTCTCTTCTGCCGCCTGTGACGTCATCTGCTTAATGGTCAAGGAAACTTTGTCCGCTAACTTATGCAGAGTAAAAAGATCTTTCAAACCATACCAGAATGAGCACGATTCAATCAAGGACACCGGAGAAAATTAAAAGGAAAACACCATATAACATAGACATGGGAATTTCCATGAAAACCTTGTTCCACTACCCACCTACCTTTCCTTTCACCTAATCCTAAGATCCTAAAAGCTTTCCCAAAACTTTTCCCACCAAAATGAAGCCTGCTAAATACCCACCAAAAGAGAAAAAAAATTAGGCAAGAAAAGCAGTAATTGAGTCAGAGTCACAAATCTGTAGACTGTTTTTGCGAGTTTGCCGCCTCCGGGCTCACAAGCTCGCCCTCTGGCCACGAGAGCGAAAAAAGGCTACAGATTTGTGACTGTAACTCTACTACTTGGGAGTGAGCGGAGCACCGCAGAGCGGCAAACCGGCCACAACCAGTTGCACCCGGCCGTGAGAAACCCCTTGAGTGGGGCCCGCCGCACCAGGCTTATTAGAGAATGCCACTCTCCTGCAGCGATGCCAACAGTTATGCCGTGACGTCAGCAAGCCCGAATCATTGCCAACAGAGAGAGAAAACACCCCTGTTAGACATTGGCACACAGTCTGCATAAAACGATGGCGCTCAATAACCATCTCGAATTTCTTGGGCACAAATCACTTTAAGAGCTACAAGAAATCTGGAGCAGGCGAGATTGAAGCGTTCGCCGAGCACTGGACATTTGACGAGCTCAAAATGAAACTATTCGTTTGGGGTATATGTTCCGGAAAACATATCAAGAGATGGAGTTATCGATTTGTTAAATTATTTTTCGAAGGAGTGCGAGTTGAAAACTTCCCCATCTTCACGGCGAAGGATGGCCGGGGGAGAAATGAGGTTGTATACTACATCACATACCGGTCAGTATAAAACGTGGACTGCGGACCACGAACTGCGGACTGGGTATAAAACACGGACTAGATATAAAACGCGGACTACGGACTGTGTGAAACTGAGAGAGAGGGATAGCGGACTAGCATAAAACAGTAGCCCCAGCTCATTACCTCACACACAAACATTCCTTTGGCTGGTCACGCAGTCTATTCTCCCCAACGTGAGGGTCATGTGGAGAGGGTGAGCAATTACTACACGGGCAAGGAAGGTAATGGTGCTGTATACTCAGGACAACTGAAAATGAAAGCCTGAAAAAGGAGGAGTTAGAAGAGAAGTCAATTTATAGTTTTCAACCAACACAAGGTGTGAAATTGAGAGGCACCGTATAATAAAAAATATAATTTGCGTTAGTAAGGCTAAAATTCTTTTAGATTCCTCATTTCCATTTCGAAGCCTTGAGATATGAGGAATGAAGAAACCAGAAAAGAAGGTCAATATAGAGGCATTCCGCGTTGCAGAAAAAGCTGTACTTGGGGGGGGGGGGGGGGGGGTTACTCACCTGTGCGTGAATAATAACTGAAATATATCATCCAACGTTATATCTTCTAACTGATGATGACATGTTTTACACCTATGTAAAAATGTACATCGCGTTTGTGACCCACGTCATGGATGTTGGAGACCGAGACCAGGTCTAAATATGGGTGTGGAAATAGCATTTTGGTCAGACCCAGGATTTGGAAGACCGAGCGGCACACCTCCACCAAGAATTTCTATGAGTATTTATAACTTAAACTCAGTCGTGTTGTGCTATTTAGCGATCTTTTATATTTTACCTTACCTAGAACTAATAAGGACAGGTTTTAGCATTTTATACCGACCGATCACATACCTTCACAGCCCTATCGATGATCGAACAAACCAAAACCTCTGATTTTTCACGTTCTATCGTTCATATCACTCTGGATTTGTCTGTGGTATCCGAAAATAAAGGCTGCCTCCTTATTGCGCAATAAACAAACTAGTCAAGACTCGTGACAGCAGCTGAAATTCATTTTGTACATCTAGTGGAAAAAGACAGTTAAAAGCATCACAAGTTGACGCAAAACTTTGTCAGCTTCAGCTGTCAAAGTAAACAAGATTTAAGATGCTGCATAAATTTTACTCATGAACTCACCTGTCAAATTTTCACCAATCACAGCATAAAAATTGGACGAAGAGAGTGACCATAGTGATCATAGTGAGCAAAGTCAATAGCAACTCTCTTCCCTGCTTGTAATAGCTGGCTGAATTTTCGGGAATTTTCGTTTCCGAGGTCAGTTTGAAATCAAAATTTTAATTGTGCTGCAGAAATACACGACATATTTCATATGAGTTCAGGATTATGTGTTTTTGTAAAGTTTTTGAACCAAAAACGGCTTTTACAAATGGCAGCCATTTCTCGTGATGCATTGGGCCGAGTGAACGGGATGTTCTGTATGAAGCACCGAAAAGTCCAAAATTTTTTATTTTCTGAAGACTTAAATTCCTGAGTTCTTACATTCCTGAAGGCTTGAATTTTAATAGTTAAGCCTTCAAGAATGTTATTGTCACCAAACAAAACCAAAAAAAATTCTTTCGTAATCGGGGAAATAAGCATTGGAATGTAGAAGCTATATAATATTTTTTTTTTGGTCAGAATCGGTAAATTCATTTACAGCGCTGTAAACCACAACAACCTGTGAAATCAAATCAACATCAAGTCAAGATTTCAAACCTTTGCGTTGAAAAAATATTTGACCCTTCGGAGTAAACAATAATCTTTGATGTTTTATTTTTTGGATGTCAAGGACCGGGGCTTGTTTTTTCTTTGAGTTCGGCCCGTGCAGCCTTTTTCAGGTCAAAAATATTTTTCCAGCTCAGCGTTAATGATCTGAAATTCCCTGCTGGTGACAACGTTATCGTTCAGACATTCGGAGACAAGGGAATTAATGGAATTGTTTGGCAGTGGCCAATGAGTAAGAAATTTTTTTCGTAGTTTGTTACTTTCAGGCCGAGTTTCTTGCTGAGGCTTGTAAGCCCAGCAGTCCAAGCTCCGCAAAAAGCGCCCACCGCACCAAAGGGGGCGTCCACAATAATTCCAGGGCCCGTAAGACTCAAGGAAATGGCAGAGGCCGAAAGTGCGGCCGAGAGAGAGCCCAAACCGACGGCAACATAATGCGTGGCGGTCTGAGCTTTTTTTTTTGTATTTTTCGGCGACATTTCTATAGTTTTCGTTTTCTTCCGAAATTTGTTTTGAATGTCACCAATTCGAGACAACCGAAAGTTGTCAGGCGGCAACTTCGGATAGAGTTGATCAGGCGGTACACTTGGGAAACGTTCGAAGGGGACATTTTATACATTATCAGTTGATTTCCAGCTCGAATTCCAAAGGAGAACAGTTGAAATCACACAAGTCGCCATTCTCATCTCTCAAAGAAATTGTCAAACTATGGAAATGTTTATTCCCAAAGTCCTCAGGCGTTCCCCCGTATTGAAAGCTTCGCCAGGAGAGAGGAAGATTTTCCGTTTCTGCCATCGAATCGCAATGGATGAAATAACTCGCGGGAGAGTTCAAGCGTTTTATGTATGTCCTGGTTCCAAGTTTTAGGCCAACGCCAAGTTTTTGCTCAACTCCAAGAAACTTTTGCTTATCTAAATCGACCCTTACATCTTCTTCTTTCAGATTATAGATCACCAGGGCTTGAACGGACCGGTTTTTTTCAGCATTCACTGTCGCCCCCAATTTTTTTATGAACTCAGGTAAATTAAGGCATGGGCGCCCAATGATTCAGTACAAAAGTGATGGGGGGTGGTCTATCTCTGAGCACGTAAGCAGTAGAAAGATGAGACTTTGCCAGATACATACATGTGTGGTTTCTGTCAATTAGGTGATGTTCAATTATGCAAATGTTGTCACGTGACTCCACACGGCCAGAAAACAATAAAAAGTCTTTAAACAAAATAGCAACACTTATTGTTGTGTTATTAAACCGGACTGGTTTAGGACAATGTGTAAAGCAAGCATCTACAAGACTGTGCTTGGCTTTTTTAGAAGTTTTTACTGTTTTAGAAAATAAACGGCTTTTTCAAGTAGACCCAGTCCCCCAACGCAATTGTATCCCATCTTAACGCCTTCGATTTTAAATATCTAAAAAAGGCCAAGCACAGAAGTGATACATCAAACGGCATTAACATTATACAACCGGTAAAATAATTGAAGACACACGAAAAAGTGTTGCCGTTGAAAGAACAAGTTTTTTCAGCCGATGGAGGTCACGTGACCTAACTTGCAAAATTTTAAAGCACAAATTGACACAAACTAAAAATGTGGTTAGCTGGCAAAGTTTTATTTCTCTTCACCTAAAGCTCTTAGATATAGACCACCCCCTCACTTTTGAAGAGAGCAAATTAAGGCAAGTGGAGGCCCATGCCTTAATTTACCTGAGAACAAGATGTTAAGCTGTTTTTCCAGAAAATCAAGAGTGTGCTGTCCTACTGGCAATTTTCCTGATTTTGGCTCTTTGCTGGTTCCACTTTCAGATTATACCAAGAATGGTAAAGACAACAGAAAAGAAGCGTGATATAGGTTGGTTTCTCGATCGGGTGTTTGAACTTGACGGTATGGTGGTTGGAAGGCGCAGCGGTCTTGAGCACAACTATTATATATACACCTATTTCAATGAAGGTTGCTCCCGTGAACCATGTTTCATAGCCTGCAGTGCACTATGGTAAGCCCTTTTGTAGCGGAAAGTTTAGTCTTGTTCATGTTCATTGAAATAATGGAGAACCTTTGTGAAAAGGAGTTCAGGAGAGCTTCAAGTCAAATGGCTGCTAAAATTCTTAAGCATGAGCGAGTTGAAAAATTTCGTTTTTAAACTATCATATTAAAAAAATTAGAGGCCTCTTCTTAATTAAGCTGCGTTTTTGCATGGGCCAGAATGCTGGTTATTTCAATAAAGCAAATCAACGCCATTTTTTTTATTCAGTTTAAAAAAATTGCCTCAAAAATAGATAAAAACGTAATGTTAAGTTATTTATTGTTGTTCAACAAACGCCTTGAATTTGATTTTTTTATCTCCATCCAAAATTCCCACGTGCACGAGCCAAGCCAACTCGTTGAAAATTTGCTGGATTTGCATACTACCACAGAAAAACCTAACCTCAAATCACTGTCTTAAATAAAAAAGCCTAGGATTCAGTGTTTTCAAATACATTGTCTTAAAGTTCTGCTGACGTAGCATAGGAGCGTCAGCAGCGTTTGCTTTCTAGATTTCTAGGCTCGCTGCGGGCACATAATTTACTAGACTTGTTACAATAATGCACCGCAGGCTATGAAACGAGGATCATGCATCATTCTTCTCTGAAGCAACCTTAATTGACATAGGTGTATACACGTGGAATTTACAAAGTGGTTGTCAACTATACAAGCCAACAAAGCGTCCGCCGCAGCCAAGAAAAAGGTCCTTGCAGAGTTCCTAAAGCGCTTCCTGAACGCAGACATGAGGCAGTTCACAACAGAAGTGGAATTTAACAAAAAACATAATGTAACAGGAGTCGAATTCAAACGGTCCCGAGATGGCTACAAAATTCCGACGAGGGTGGCGAAAAGAACTGCAGCAGAGCCTTGCGGGTTTCCCTGGGTTTCGGGAATTGCCCCTATCACCTGATGTTGAACAAAAATGGGAAAAATTGGTGCCAGCGGTTGATTTCGCAATAAGCGTTGCCAGTATTGGCGGGCTGTTCAACCAGGAGGAGAAAATATAGGGCACGCCCACAGAGTATTTCACCACAAAGTACAAGGAAATTTTCACCAACACAAAAGTCAAGCACACGACAGGGAAATGGGCAAGGGAGTGGTTGGGAGGGTCAAACAAGAAATATTGGTTGCAACAGCTGAATGTTGCGCTTTGGTGTGCGACCATGTGGTATTTCACGAGACATTTTGCTGGACAGTGGAATGCAGCTTCTAGCTCAGCTACGGGTATTATTTCAAATATTATGTTTATTTCATGACAAGAAGAATTCTTTTCGAGATGGGCGGCATCAAAGCGTGAGCGCTTTGCTGGGTGACCTGACGTTCAGCCAGACAAACAACAGAAATGACAACTCCTCGTACAAAATAATTTGCGCTGAGTTTGGAGTGGAGCCAAAGGCAAATTTTTGTATCACGCACGGCGCAAACCAAGGGCTTGGAAATGTTTTTTTCTTAGGTTTCCAGATATGGTCCTAGATCCACAGGCATGGGCTATGAAAGCTCGCACGCCAAGTTTTCAGATGAAGGTGGCCAAGCACGTCAGGGAAACCTGGTTCCTTTTATCAGAAATAACGGAAACACAGACCATCAGTTTGACTACTTTTTGCCCAAAAAGGCAAATGGTCTCAGCTACCAGGGCTGTAACGTTTGAATCAGCCCATACAGGTCTTTCATGTGTTGCGTTCTTGGCGTCCCAGTTAGGAGGCAGACAAAAGAAGTGCAGAGCAAGTTTCTCGTGTTGATGGAGGACGCAGCGAGATCTGGCCAAGAGCGTGCAGCGTAACCAGCTGGCTATAGACGAAGCAAAGGTGCGTCTTAATTTGGCGGCGGCTCCAGGAGAATGGTTGATGTCCTCGCACATGGTGATAAATACAGAGAGAACAGTCGGCTACAAAAACAAGCTCAGGCAGGCAACGCCAAACAGAATCTCGGGCTGAACAACGACGTGAATACAGAGACAAAAAAGTGGGGCGGCGCCCCATGGACGAAGGACCGTGACAAATTAGCCCGCCAAACAGCCATCCTTCCAATCCAGTCCACAAGGCGGCAATGAAAGCGGAAGAAAAAGAGGTGCCCATTTCTCCCACTTCCTCCTCACCACCCGAAGCAGCTCCAGCTCCAGCGACCACGAGTCACGACATAAACAATGCCCTGATCGTTGTGGGTGCAGTTCTTTTGACAGGTCTGTTGGTTTGGAAGCGTTAGCTTTAGCGCTTGAAGAACCGTTCCATCAGAAATGCGACCACAGCAAGAATCAACAGCCAAGTATATTCCGCCTGAAAGGAGATGGCTTGCTCTGCATCTTTGAAAATGAAGCTCACGATCGAGGCGATGAGGCCGGGCAAAAGGGACGCTGTTTTTTGGCCAATCTTTGCACACCTTTCCCCAAATCTTTGCTCAGCGCTGACAGGTTGATCGCGGCTAAGTGGCGGGAGATCAGCCGGTTTTTCCAGCTCAAACACATCATTGCAAACAGAATGGACCACACAAGGTTTTACGCAGATCACAAGTTTGGGTTACTCATCGACTTTCGCTCCATGGCGGACACCACAATGCACGGAAGCGGCGTCCGTCCCGTGAACACCAAAGCTGGTGTGTTCCTTGAGATCGACAGAAAGAAATCTGGCTCGGAAAATGTGAAATTCCACGTTTTTACTATCAGCAATGCTCAGAAGAACATCATGGACAGACAGCTCGAGTCTGTGCAACATTAAAATATAAATGGATCCAATTAACATTCCGTTTAACACACTGATCGTGGGGCCCACAAAAGTTCGCCCAAATGGTGTTGATATGTCCAACCTTTGTCCACAACAAAACTTACTACGGGTTTGTGGATGGCTATTCGCACATTTTTGTCATTGACTTCCCGCAGGAGGAGATCGAGCTCTGGCTGAAACTCAGCAGCCATTTTTTTCAGGGCACGAGCGCACTTGTTGTTTTGGATGATTGCGCTGCCTCGAACGCAAGCATCAGCGTGTGGGTTCTCCGCAGCAGATCATCAGCATCGCAAAACCATTCTGCGGAAACGTGGCCGCCATCTTTCTGCAAACTTGCCGAGGAAAGCTTCACGAACACCGACTACGCCTGCAAGATCTACAACCGGCTGTACCAAGATGAGCCGCTCACGGTGCCCAGCGAACCAAAGTTCTCTAACCTCTACTAACCCATTTCTCTGCAAAAACAAGGCGAGTTGATTTTTCTTGTCTCTTTGTTCTCCGACTTGATACACCGGTAATAATTGTTACAGTATGTTCCTCTTGATCGTGGTTCGCTGTTACTTGGGCTATCTGATGGTAACTTTCGACACTTATTAATGATAAAGCTGGAGATTTGAGTTCAATCTTACCGACGTGAACAGGAAACTTTAAGGGGAGATGCAATGAAATACCATTTATTGGTTCCTTTTTTCTGTAGTCTTTGTTGCAAATGGTTAATGGAATCCTCCATGACTACATAGGCTTTAATATTCAGGCAGACACCAGCTTGTCAAGACCCTGTAAGCTTACATGTAAATGTATGTTTAAAGACGAAATAATTTATCAAATATCTTTAGACGCCATGTCAACTACAAGTACAAATATTTAGCATTCAGTTCATTTATTTTCAACCAAGGCCTGAGGTAAACGAGCGGTTTTTCATACAACCAATGCATGGTTACCATAATGCTAGGACTACTGCACCTCAGCTAACATGGAACCTCGATACAACGAACCTCTATGTAACGGAAGTCCTCTGTATAACGAACGATTTTCTTTACCCCAGTAATAGCAAAATGTTTAAAAGAGAACCTCAATATAACGAAACCTCGGTATGGCGAACACATTTTGCCACTTCTTTGACCCTTCGTTATATCGACGTTCCACTGTATCAAGAATAGAAACAGATTTAAGATGCCAGAATAAAGATAGTTTTGAATTTAATAACCACTTTATAATAATTTTAAAGTTTAATCTATCTTGTGGAAAGTCATTGATGCCAAATGGAACTTAAAATGAAAGGACATGAAATTCTATCTTCAAATTTATATGAAAAATTGATAAACATTATATCATAATATTGTGGAAAATTGTCAGTAGTTTTAATAATATGTAAATCAACACTGTGAATGGATTCATTAAAAAAATGTTCCAAAAACTAGCTACAGTCACAGCTGTATACCGAATAGCATAAACTTCCGTCGCAAAAAACTTCGCAACATTCTATGCAATTAAGTGCTGCGTGAAATTTTCAAGTCTGTCCCAAAGTTCTCATTTTGATTGTCAACTACATAATGAAACTTTCAAGTTCATGGCGAACGACCGCAATTTCCAACAAACTTTGGAAAGCCTTTGTATGTTATCTCCATGAATGACACACATTTTGGTGGAAGTTATTTCAAAAAAATGCCCTAAACCAAATGAAAAGTTTGGAAAGTTATAATAGCTAAACTTAAGGTCATGGAAAACTGGACTGGGTCATGGAAAAGGTCTTGAAAAGAGCTCAAAAGAGGATGTACCCTGTTTAAACACGCCAGACATGTGTCCTTTAGAAAAAGTTATAATTTTAATTCAGGGTGCATGCTTTCTTTCCCCCATGAAACGACTTACAGCGTATCAGCACAGTTTTTTTCACGGGTCATTACAATGCCATGAAAAGTCCATGAACTCGCTTAGAACATTTTCATGGACCATTGATAATTCCAAATTCAAGGGGAAACCATGCGTTCTTCTTGGCGCTGAATTCCTTGTAATGCCATGAAAAACCCACGAAATTTATCTCGAACTTATGCTGGTTAATTCATGGGATTTTCACCATCATTAAGAAACCATTAAAATCACCACCAAACTTAAATGGTCTTTTCATGGTTATTTCATGGACTGGATAGAAAGTTAGGAGTTTTCATGAACCCTGAAACGCAAAGTATTAAGGGGGTCTTCATGGCCTTTTTAATAGATTTTTCATGATATAAAACCCATGAAAAACCAGGGAGATAAAACCATGAAAATTACATGACAAACGTTTGAAAATCCGGTGAATATGCGATGAAAACATTCACAAGATTTGGATGGGTTTCTATTTCATGGTGCTTTGTGGTCAAATCTTTGTCCACACGCGAAAAAAACGCCGCCATTTTGTGAATATTCTTCCCCTATCTTCGTCGACCTCCCCTGCAAATTCTGCAATGAGGGCGTCGTACCGGTTCGGAAGTTCGGGCTCCACGCGCTCTTTCAGCAGATCGATCACTTTGATGGCGCTGCTTCGGCTTCTTCTGCATCATAGTGCATCGAGTGAAAGGGATCAAATCTTTCCACCCCACTTGCGGGTTTCGTGTTCCGAATATTTCTAGTTCGTTTTGACCGGTTTGGCCGATACTCCCTGAAAGGCGGCTCCCATGCAGGATTCAAAAAAACATCTTCCCCTGTTTCCGCGTTGATAGGCCGAGCGACAGGCTGGACCGGAAGTTGCCGCGCCACCGGGCTGAGAGCGAATGGGTTGCCATGGCTGCAGGGGAGTGCCATTCTCTAACAATCCTGGGGTGGCGGGCCCCCGCTTGAGGGAGTCCAATTTTTTCGCAATTTTTGGAGAAATTGCAGTTTTTGCTAGGTAGATTTCTACCTCCTCGAACCCTTGAATTTAGTTATTGTTGCAAATTCTGCGATTTCTCCAAGTTTTCGCAATTTTTGGTGAAATCCCAGATTTTGCTGGATAGCCTTCTACCTCCTTGAATCTTTGAATTAAGTAATTTTAGCAAATTCTAAGGCAAAAAGAATTACCTTGAAATTGTCGTGCACCATACAGCTCTACTCTCATACAAACTCGTCCATTGAAACTTTGGGCAACAAAACGCAGATGTCTAGCAGCCATAACAGAAAATAACAGGCGTTTTGATGTGGTACCATTGTCGAAGTTTCCAAGAAAAACCTGGAGATAAAATAAAACGATTTTAAACACTGATACCTACACTCTTTAAGGCGGATCATACCAACAGTGTTTATGGCTTATATAGGGGAGTACTCTCCTCAAGCAACCTTTCTCACATGGAACAAATTTCGCAGCAAAATTCCCCGAGTCGTACTTGACTAGATTGGCTAAGGCTGGTGAATAATAACGGAGATGAAACTGCGGAAAAATAATGCAAAACAGTTTATTTAAAGTAGCTTTACTTTTATTTGCCCATCCTCTTCGTAATCAGTCCAAGTTATCCCATCCGTGGATGATTGTAGGGAATAATTCTCCACCCACTGACTCCCTTCTGCGTTCCCCTGAGTGGACACAGCACAGATAATGTGAACAGCCTCTAAGTCAATCTCTAGATATGGATTGCTATCATTTGTAGAAGCGCACCATGATGATCCTGCTGCGAAGTTAAGTCGACCATTCTTTGCTTGAGCGGCTTCAGAAGAAGCTGTCAACTGGTTGTCTATGATTAGACCATTAGCCAGCCCCACTGCATTATTTTCGCACCATCCTGTTAAGTGCCACACAGAAGTCAATGAAAATTGATAAAAACGTGACAGTTTAAGCAACAACAACAAAAAAAACGGACATGATCTGAAAAAAGATTGCTGGTCAGTCAAAATCCCTCGTTACAGCCGGTGGTTGGATTGTTCTACAATAGCATGTATGGCAGGCATCGAAAGGGGCGGGGGAGTATTCCGATAAAACCCTTTTCTTTACTCTATTTTTCGGCTTAGTGGGAGGGGGGAGGGTTAGGATAACCCAAATCCAGAAGGTTGGCAGAGGAACAAGATGACAGTTTTTACCCTCCCCCCCCCCCCCCCCCTCCACCAACGTTCTTGTAGCTCCACCTTCATGACTGAAGTAACAATGTTAGGGTAATTGGTTTGGCATTGCACATCTCTTTTTGCACCTAACAAGATGGCGGCCGTGACACAAGATTGATCAAACGGAAATGTCAATGAAAAATAACTGAAAATGGGTCGCAGTTTTGCTGGCCTAGGTAAATGTGCTGAATCTTCTCTTATTTCCTTCACACCTTTACAAACTGGATTTAGTGGGTTCTCTGGACCGCAGTCCGAAACAGGTCCAACGGTACATACACATCTGTATGATCCGACGGTGTTAAAACAGATATAATTGGCTGCACAAACATCTGGAGTCAGGCATTCATTGACATCTGCAGAGGTTAAAAAAGAAAAACTCCATGAAACGCAGAGAAGCTGTTGTCTATCAATTACGTAGAGACATAACACTTTATATGTGCTAAAGCTCAGAGACTAAAATTCTAGTCATATTTTACACATGCTCTGAACTTAACAATACTTTCACTCGATTATTAATTTGTCTTTTCTAAAGAATGCTGTGGTACGGTTGTAGTTCATTTTGTTTTACGCAACCTTATTCATTATAGAACTAGACGTTAGAGAAAAATACTTGTATATGACAAAATCAAGGCTTCGATAGTGACAAACAAATATGCCTTTCAAGCACTATATCAGGTGATAATGGTGGTGGTGATGGAAGTGGTAGTGATAGAGATAGTGTCGTCATCAACATCGTAGCAGCCGTAGCAGCAGAAGCAGATCTTACCGATACAAACTGGATCCAGTGGGTCCTGTGCACCAGAATCAGTGGCAAATCCAGTCAAACATTCACACCTGTACGAGCCAACGGTGTTATTACAGACATGACTGGCTCGACAAGCGTCTGGAGACTGGCACTCATCTAAATCTACCATACAAAAAAAAGAAGTTCTACATGAAATAGAGGGGAGTAAATACTGAAGGCAAGAGGTTAACAATAAACACTCCTCATGAAACAAAATGGAGAACAAAATTGCTGCAAGGTCGTCATCACCACCATTAATCCCTCGGCTACAGGGCAGGCAACCAGAACAATACATCACATACAGTAAAATACCGCGACGAAGAACCTGCATTTTCCCAACTTAGGGTGAATTTCTTCTGTCACGTAATAAATAAATACATACGCGCCTAAAATGTTTGTACCTAAATACAATACAGGCAATGTAGTTCGTGCGAGTGCTCCAGGTTACAAGCACGAAATTTTCGAGCCGCAAAGTCTAACTATAACTATCGTTAAAATAGCAACGATAATGACGAAATCTATCATTCAGTCTTGAAGTCTTGGTCGGAAGAGTAAACTGGATGCCCTAACCAGGGGCGTAGCCAGCTTTTCATTGTAGGCCTCTCTGACTTTCTTTTCCACATATCCTGAAAATTGCCCACATGAGTAGTCTGAACTCACCAACACTTTGACCTCTTAAGCTTTTTAGCTCACCCCACTAGCGCATAATTTATTACAATCGATAGAGTGACGAAAACAAAAATTTGTAGTCCCGGGCGTGCAGGTCTATGGGCTGGCTGCTCTATTGCTAACCAAACATTTTCACTGAGCCGCTAGAGAGGAAAGGTTCAACAGACAGGGCGTGACTAGATGTAGGTCCTTCGTCGCCAGAAATTGAAAGCAACTTGCAGTTTCGTAGCGGTGAATACGATGATTTACAGAATTTTCACACCACAGTCAAGCAAAAATTGTCCAAACTCGGTGAAGAGCTGTCAGGTCTGTCCGTAAAAATCGAGTAGATATCCAACGCTATGGAAACTTTACAACAGTACAGCTACCAGCTACAGCTGAATCATCTGAAGACACGGCAAAACTGTGCCTTCAGCTACTCTCTTGCCTGGGTGTCGACAGTGTTACGCTAGATGACATTGACATGACCCATCGCGTTCAAGGAAGAGCGAGTGCTGCTAGTAACAAACCCAAACCTATATCATTTGTACGTTCATTGGGCGTCTTGCTAAGGAGAAAGTAATGGCTGCCTCAGAAGAGCATCCCACAACATTAGCTCTTATGGCATTGACCTACCAGAAAACATCACTTTTGAACGTATTGTAATTTACGATTACTTAACACCAAAGCTTCAGGAGCTTCATCATAGCGCCAACCACTTCAAACCATAACATGGCTATAAATTTTGTTGGACAAAAAATGCAGTTATCTTCTTTCGCAAGAATGAAACTTCACGACCAATCAAGCTCTGACTAACAAGGACGATTTGATGAAGCTTATAACGCAGAGCCAAAGGTGCAGCTCGCCATTAAAATGAGTAATTCATGAACTTTAATATTACAACTAACACTTAATCTCTATCTCGAACTGTCCTCTTTCTTCTGACATTTTTTATTATCCATCTTCTTACCGATACAAACTGGATTCAATGGGTCCTGTGCACCGGAATCAGCAACAAATCCAATTGCACATATTTCACACCTGTACGATCCAACGGTGTTATTGCAGGTATGATTGGCTCCACAAGCATCTGGAGACTGGCATTCATCTAAATCTACAAAAATTAAAAAGAACATGCATTACTCATGAAATGAGAGAAGCCATCATTAACTGCTGTAAATATGAATAGATCACATAAACCAGAACGGCAATATCAGTGATATTAGAGTGTCGGGAGTCACCCAAGTGAAGGACGCGGGGCAGCTTGACACCAAGAAGTAAGAATGGCGCTGGTGGCAATATGAACGTCGATCGCGCATTTTGTAAATGAAATATATAAGAGGGGAGTGTAGCATAACTTTTGATCCTGGCAGCAGCTGTAACACTATTCACAACTGATTAAGGGATGACTCGCGAAGCGTTCATCTGATACTAACTTAGCACTTTTTACAAAAGTTGTTTATCTTTACATAAAACGCAGCACAGCATCCTCTTTTGTTTACAGATGTTGATGAATGCCTGTCCTCGGATGCTTGTGGAGCCAATTATGTTCGTAATAACACCGTTGGATCACACAGGTGTGAATGTTTTAACTGGATTTGTCGCTGACTGCAGTCCACTGAACCCGCCAAATCGAGTTTGTGTTGGTAAGAACTAAACAAATCTGAAACGTTAAGCCGATTAGTTCCTAAAGTAACTGTGGTGCTTCTTCAGTGGGAAAATGATACACACAATTTGGTTTTATAACCCTTGCTAATAATACGCCACCGTTAATTCATTAATTCAAAAGCCAGCTATTTACGTGCTAGCTTTTCATGAAAATTAACAGAAGAATGGAAGTTGTATTTGTTTTGTTTTGTCTTGTTTTTTTATCTAGCAGTGGTTCCCGCGGTTAGTGCGAACAAGGAGGTTTATTTGAATGAAAAAGTTTATTCATAGCGTGTGGATGTAGAATGCCGACTTTACTGGTGATTTTTTTATAACGGTATAGGCCGGCATATTCAAACCTGGGTTTAGATGACCCCTAGTTCGTCGGTGCGAAATTTGATTTCAGATTTGAAAGCTTAAATTCAGTTGAGTTCTTTTTGCCTACAATTGGATGACTCTAGATACTCTAAAAAGAATATAGAAATTTTTCTGAGAAAATGCTTTTAAACAAAAGAAAAAGAAACCCCGATTTAAATTTAATCTTCCGTCGAAGAACTGGGCCCTGGATTTCTACCACTCCCCCTACTGCGTTAATGTAGTAAGAGACTGCAGTTTACTTAACGGCCATGAAGGTCTGGAAAGATTGACAGCGACCTGTCACTGCATTAAGCACACATTTACACAGTTCTACTTCTGCTAGCTCCAAGTAATCTGGTAGATTAAGCGCTTCTTTTGGGGGTGGGTCAAGATTTCCTACTCACTAGTTGCAAGATACTTCCCTGTAACTGACACTTCATAGTCACACTCCATATTGGATTAACATAAATCATACAGTAAAAACAAGTTTAAATCTGATATTTCTTCAAAGAGGTTTCTTAAATTAACTGGGGCTATTTTATTCTTGACTTTTACAGTCAAGAAAAAAAAGAGTCAAGTATAAAGTGTAAAACTCTCTATATTCTTTTTAGACCATTAAATTGTAGGCAAAAAGAACTAAACTGAATTTAAGCTTTCAAATTTGAAATCAAATTTCCCACCGACGAACTCGGGGTTATCTAAACACAGCTTTGAATAAACCGGCCTATAACATTATAAAAAATCACCATTTAAGTCGGCATTTTTCATCCACACGCTATGAATAAACATTTTCATTCAACTAAACCACCTTGTTCGAACTAACCGCGGGTACCACTGCTAGATAAAAACAAAACAAAACAAAACAAATACAACTCCCATTCTTCTGTTAAATTTCATGGAAAGCTAGCACTTAAATAGCTGGCTTTTGAATCAATGAATTAACGGTGGTGCATTATTAACAAAAGTTATATAATTTTCCATTTTTCCACTGACGAAGCACCACAGTTACTTTAAGAACTAATCGGCTTAACGTTTCAGATTTGTTTTGCTCTTACCAACACAAACTCGATTTGGCGGGTTCTGTGGACTGCAGTCAGCGACAAATCCAGTTAAACATTCACATCAGTATGATCCAACGGTGTTATTATAAACATTATTGGCTCCACAAGCATCCGAAGACAGGCATTCATCAACATCTGTAAATAAAAGAGGATGCTGTGCTGCGTTTTATGTAAAGATAAAAAAAAACTTTTGTAAAAAGTGCTACTCGGTTGATTTAAGGCATGGCTCCTCGCTCTATTTTGGGCTTTTATCATTTTTTCTTGTTTTGTCCGCCATCTCCTTTCATTATTACTTAAACACATATGCTTAAGATTGGAACCATTTTTGGAGCTCACACTGTGCCACTTAAGGACACGTGACCAACCACGCCCATAATTATGCAAAATTAAGTATTTTCAGATTACGCCATGAAAAAGACTGTTGAAGCTTCCGTTTATTTTTCCATAGTGTTAAGTTTAAAGTGAAATTAGTCAAATTAAACGGGGAATTGCAAAATGTTTTATTCCTATCAATTATCAATCGTTTTCTCCTCGACCCAGTCCCACTCTCAACTGAAAACGTTATAGTTCACTCAAAACAAATAATTTCGAAAAACCCCGATTAATTCCAAAAACCTTGTGTTAAAAGTCATGGAAAGAAAACAAAATAAATCACAACTAGTATTTGCAAAATGTCTTAAAATTGGACCAAACTAAATAGCAAAAAATGGGCGTGGCAAGCCACGTGACTAAGATAATTCATTAGTGACAACATATAAGAATATTTTTTAAGAATTATTTACCGCGTGTAAAGTTTCAAGTCGAAAAGTTAAATCTCCTTTAAACTACAAATTTCAATAGACCCATTCCTTAATTCACCCGAGTAAGTCAGTATCAGATGAACGTTTCGGGAGTGATCCTTTAATCAGTTGTGAATAGTGTTACAGCTGCTGCCAGGATCAAAAGTTATGCTACACTCCTTTCTTATAAATTTCATTTACCAAATGCGCGATCGCAAAAATTAATGTACGTAAACTTGAAATCGTCGTTCATATCGCTGGGGAAAAGTGTTTTGCCACCAGCGACATTCTTACTTCATGGTGTCAAGCTGCCCAACATCCTTCACTTGGGTGACTTCCGACACTCTAATATCACTGATATTGTCGTTTTGGTTTATGTGACTTGTTCATATTTTAAAGACAGTGCATTTACAGTAGGTAGAGGGATGCAAATCTAAACTAGGTATGTGAAAGGGTTACCATTTGTCAATTAAACGTAAATTTAAGGGGTACCTTTTCTGTCAAAAATGGTCCATAAAAGGGTAAGGAGTTGGACCTCGGGACGGAGCCTCGTCGTATAAAACTTGGTTAAGTACCCCTCAGGCTTATATCTAAAGATTCCACTTTGTGACGTTTTTGGAATGTGGGCAAGAGTCCTGGTGTAAAATTTCGAACTGTGCTCTTTTTTCTGCCATTTTTTGATTATCCATCTTCTTACCGATACAAACTGGATTCAATGCGTTCTGTGCGTCAGAATCAGCAACAAATCCGATTGGACATTCACACCTGTACGATCCAATGGTGTTATTACAAACATGACTGGCTCCACAAGCATCTGGAGACAAGCATTCATCTAAATCTACAAAAGTTAAAGATAACATGCATTCTTCATGAAATACAGAGAAGCCTTCAAGACTTTTCGTGTCACGCCTTGATTTAGGGAGTGGTTGCACTCATTTCAGCCGATTTATAAAGTCTGCAGCCTCCATCTACATCAAGAAATCCGTAAAATCTAAAAAGCTACAGTCCACCTGTGAAATTGGCACTCTTAAATAATTCCTACACAATCAATGGACGGCCTTCACCAAGTTCCCACTAGTAGCATAATATATCTCGACTATTTTTTTTTATTATATTTTTTTATTATTACTATTCTTTATTCGATAAACAAGACATACAAACACACAGGAAAGAGAATTACAAAAGAAAATAATATGCAAAAAAGAGCTAGTATACATAGTAGCAAAAGTTACATGATATCATACGGTGTGAAAAAAGGACAACCGGGATAATAGGAAGTAACTAAAAGCAAAAACAAAATACATTAAAAGAAATTATTCCATTCGTTTTTAAATTCTTCATGCCGCTTATTTTTGATTGAAATTTGTTCGAGAGTGTCAATTCTGATTCTCAAAAAAGGGGGAAAGCCGTCAAAACTCACTAAGCCATTATCCTGAACGCAGCAAAAAATATAATATTTAGCGACGATGGCTACGTAGTTTAGTTGATCAGTTTTGCGAGCATTATCATACCAACCGTAAATTACATTGCGTTCAGTGAGATCGAAAGCCTGTTGGGTCTTTTCAAGCCACCAGTTCTGGAAAGCTTGCCAAAAAGCATAGACTATGGGGCACTGAAATAATAAGTGAGGAAGTGTTTCAGAGGCGGTGTGACAGACCCGACAGGTATCACATTCAGACAATTTCGCGCGGAACAGGGAACATATCGATGGAAGGATGCTATGTATTATCTTGCACTGAAATTCTTGTAATTTGACTTCATGTGTTGCTTTAAAAGGCATCAAATAGACCTTTTTCAAGTATTCTTTACCAAAACCATACCGTAAGATCTTACTTTCAGCTGTTGGGGCTTGAAAGAAATAGTCTAGAATAGCGGCGTAAGCAGACTTAGTTGCGAAGTTTTTATTACAGCACACTTTGGAACAATTATCTTCAGTGTTGGTAGGATTTGTGGTTTTTAGTTCTCGTCTCCAACTGGAGGGGATGGAATGTATTAGGCCGTAATATGTGGTAAAGGGAACTTGCCCCTGGAATTTTTGCTGAAATTTTTCCAGGGACAGAAAAGTGAAATCCACATCATCAAGTAAGTCACGCAGGCAAATGATTCCATTCTGATACCAATGCTTAAGAAAAACGGTTTTCTGGTTAATTACTATGTTGCTGTTATTCCAGATTATTTGATTATGTATCTGTATAAAGTTGTCTGACCAGAGAGATCTGTAGTCTTGCCAGTACTTTAACACGGACAGGTAAAAAGGTGGAAGGTTATTCACCTGGAGTAGATTTATATCGTAATTACAACTTAACAGAAAGGAGCAGCCGCCAAGATGGCCTAGCAGGTGCTCTGGTAGGACTTTCCATTTGGCGCCCGAGTTTTGGCGTATTCTCTGGACCCAGGAGATTTTTAGTGCACTCTCCATTATACCAAAATCTACCATTTTAAGCCCACCGCGGCATTTTTCACCAATAATTGTTGATTTCTTTATTTTGGGGGGTTTACTTTCCCAAAGGAAATCAAAAATCAGTTTATTTGCTGCATCATTCACATGAGGTGGTACATAAAGGTTAGACGAAATAAAAATCAATTTCGATAGCGCCAGGGTATTCCCAATATTTATCCGTCCGATTAACGTGAGTTTTCTACATTTCCAAACATTCAGTACTCTTTCCATGTTACGTAATTTGTCATCGAAGTTTAATTTGTCGGCCCTGGCCTTGTCATACGAGAAAAAGACACCTAGCGCGCAAATAGGCTCGTCTGGCCATTTGAGGTTGAAAGGGGTATCGCGCTTGTCTTTCCAACAGCCCAACCACATAGCCTCGGTTTTTGATGTGCTAACCTGTAGGCCCGATATGGATCTAAACCTTTCCAGCATGTTTACCAATTGCGAAATCGAATCGGTGTCTGGTACGAAAACAGTGGTATCGTCCGCATACATGGAAGTTTTTATTTCCTCTTTCCCAATTACGATTCCCTTTATGAGGGCATCATGCTTGATGGCTCTTGCAAGGAGTTCAAGGCCAATGACAAACAACAGACCAGATAACGGACAGCCTTGTCTCACACCGCGTTTTATAGAGAAAAAACTTGAAGCGTGGCCGTTATTTAACACGCAGCTGGAAATATTGCAATGCAAAGTTCGAAACCATTGTAAAAAATTAGGGCCGAAATTGAACTGCAATAGGGCCTTCTCTAAGTAATGCCATTCGATAGTATCAAAGGCTTTGCGGAAGTCTAGGAATACAGCAATTCCTGGCAGATTCTCTTTCTCAGTGTAAAGCATTAAATCTTCTATCAGCCTGATGTTTTCGCCAATATAACGCCCTTTCACGTAACCGGTTTGGTCGGGATTTATTAGTTTGGGGAGAACTTTTTCTAGCCGTTTGGCCAATACTTTAGTGAGAATTTTGTAGTACGCTTTTAACAGGGAAATTGGTCTAAGATTTTCAAGAATTGTTTTGTCTTTATTTTTCTTTGGAATAAGAGATATGATTTTGAACGACACGTGATGCCTCGAAGCTGAACGGACGTGTGTTTCTGAGCTCCGTAAAATCTGCTTTACACTAGCGTATAGTGAGCAAAACTAACCTCATTAAGCGTCTTCACTCACTTATTCTGCAATGTCGAACGAAAAAAGCAAACATGTGGATAATAAACGCCCAAGAATAAGTAGTTCGGCTTCCTCCGAAGATGTTCTCTCCGAAGAGAGCGCCACCATTGCTGAGTTGATTCAACGTATCACACTTATTGAACAAGAAACTGATAAACGACAGGACCGAATTTCCCAGCTAGAAAACCAACTCGCTGAGGCAAAACTTGAAGTAAGACATTTAAAGACAAAAACTGAAGAGCTGGAATGTTCCCTTCAATTCACGCAATCCGTACAAGCTGACGCCGTTGAACGAATATCAGATTGTGAACGCGAACAGGCCCTGCATGACAACGAACTCATCCGCCAAGAGATATACAACCGTAGATGGAACACGATTTTTTACAAAGTTCCGGAAAGTCCTGACGAAGGTTGTATAGGTTTCATTCGTGATGTTCTCACCAACGAGATCAAACTTGACAGTGAAGAGGTAAACCAGTTCAAGTTCTGTGGAGTACATCGTCTTGGTAAGCATAGCCGAGGCCGAGCAAGACCAATTATAGTCCTCTTCACCTGTCGAAACGACCGAGATAAAGTGTGGAGAATGCGCCGCAATCTTAAAGGCTCAAATGTCAGCATCGGAGACGATCTGCCAAAGCGAGTACAAGAAATCCGGGAAGATATCCTGCTCCCAGCCATGAGAAAAGCAAGAAGCCTGAACCCAAGGAATAAGGCCTCTGTTGTTGGCGACAGCCTAATCGTTAATGGGAAGCGATACTATCATTACACTATTCCGAAGCGCTGGCTCGAGAATTCAAAAGAAGAGTCAAGGGAGGCGGAAGAAGAATCGCAAGACGCCGGTACACCAGAATCTCAAGAATGTTAAAACCATGTCAGTGAGTAAAAGACAAAAGCCTCTTCGAGATTAATTATATGCCCCTAGCTCACTACTACAGCTACTACACCAAAATTTTTCTTTTTTTTTTCAAATACATACATGTACGGAGCACCGAGTCTCCAATGTTTTGTTTTACGTGTCCAATACGCACAAGCACTAACCTGCTCTCTTGCGTTCTGACCTTACGAGCCTTTTATATTTTATTTTCATTTTTTTCTTCTTTTGTTTTGGAATGTATAGGTTTATTTCTTTCGCATTTAGTTTCTGTTTTTTTTTTTTTTTACAACCAAATGCAAATTCCTTCAATCTTGCCACTAAAGAAGCACCCAAGGGGAGAAAGTTGTCAAATTCACGCTTCCATTGTTTTAAATCAAGTGTAATTCCCTCAATTCTACGCCTTCAATATAAAAGTTCTTACTTTGAACGTTAGAGGTCTGAACAAATCGATCAAGCGGCGCGCGCTCTTCAGATGGTTACATAAACAAAACAAAGATTTTATATTTCTACAAGAAACTTATAGCTCAGTTGAAACAGCAAAAATATGGGAAACAGAATGGGACGGAAAGGTATTGTACAGCCATGGTTCTAGTCACAGCAAGGGCGTTATGATTCTGCTTAACCCGAACCTTGACTGCAAGATTGAGAAAATTGCTCAAGATAAAAACGGCAGGTTTGTTTTCGCCAAATTAACAACTGATGACTCACATTTCATTTTAGTTAACATACACTCCCCCAATGACATCAACGAACAAGTCCTCTTTTTTCAAGAATTGCAAACTCTTCTTCAACAATACCCGCATGATAATATTATCATTGGCGGTGACTTCAACTGTGCTCTGACACAGGGTGATAAAGAAGGTGGAAACCATGTCACCAAAAAATCGCTCGTCATAAATGAAATAAATAAGCTTTGTGACCTATATAATCTATGTGACATCTGGCGCTCTTTGAATCCCGACGCGAAGCAGTTCACATGGAGAGACAAGTCCTTCAAAGTGCAATGCCGGCTAGACTACTTTCTCGTCTCTAGCGAACTTAGCAAGCTCGCTACAGACTGTCGCATTGCTTACGCTCCAAATACCGACCACTCTGCCGTGCAATTAAACCTAATTACAGAAGAATTCAAACAAAAAAAAGGACCAGGCTTTTGGACGTTTATCTGCTCCCTTCTGGAAGATAATAAATACGTTTCTCATGTACGCGAATGCCTCCCACAATTTAAAGTCAAATATGAATCTATCGAAGATTTGAGTCTGCGGTGGGACCTTATAAAAATGGAAATTAGAGGTTTTACTGTTAAATACACCAAGATCAAGGCGCGGAATACACGGGATGAGGAAAAACTTCTCCAAAACAGAATGAACGCCTTGATTGCAGAGGCAGAAAAAAGCAAAAACAATAGACAAATTCTTTGCGAACTAAACTCAACTAAAACCCGTCTTCACAAGATTTCAGAGCATAGGACGCGCGGAACAATCTTAAGAAGTCGTGCAAGATGGCACGAGGAGGGTGAACGTAATAGCAAATACTTTTATAACCTCGGAAAAGAAACTATTCAAAAAAGGTTGTCACTAAACTGAAGCTGAAGGACGGGTCCTTTACCACTAATCAGTTGGACATTCTAAACGAGGAAAAGGAATTCTATCAAAACCTCTATCAATCTCTAGTACCTCCTGCGCACAACACACATGACAATGACACATTCTTCAATTTGGACAGTGTTCCCTTTTTAAACGAAGACGAACTGGTTCTTTGCGAAGGGCTCATAACAGAAAAAGAAGCGCTTAATGCTCTTAAAGATTCCGCCGCAAATAAAACCCCCGGCACAGACGGACTGCCTGTCGAGTTTCTAAAATTCTTCTGGCCTGAATTGCAAAGCTTAATTGTCGACAGCTTCAATTATTATAGCTCGACTATTAGATAATGAACAAATTAAACCAGACAAAATCACAGTCTTTCCTTGGCCCTGTGTATTGAGAACTAGAACTGAAAACATTAGCTTTTTAGGTTTCTTTACACGGTGGTTAACTCACTTTCTTAACACAGCTAGTTTATTTAATTCTTACCAACACAAACCGGATTGAGTGGGTTCTGTGCACTGCATTTAGCAACAAATCCAGTTGAACATTCACATCTGTATGATCCGACGGTATTATTGCAAACATAATTTACTCCACAAGCATTTGGGTTTTGACATTCATCAAAATCTGTAGAAATAACCAAGAGTTTGCTTGTATCTTGTGTTTATTTCAGTTTTTTTATATTTGAGTGCTTGACCTGATTTCAAACACCCTCCTCAGTCAATAAATGTTAACACTACTGTTTTAGAAAAACGTCTTATGAAACGTTTTAGAATTCAACGTGGTCAGACAAGTTTGCTTTAATTTTACCAATCGAAATGTGGTTGTTTGTTAAAAACGACTTGTTTTAAAAAATTGACATTAATTTGTTGTTGACTACGTAAGCTATTTGAGTAAGAATGTCATCTACTGCAGCCCAAAGACTGGTCAAGATGTGCATTCCCACTGTGATATTTTCTCAAGGTGTCTTTGGAATATCAAAGAGAATATTCGTGTCAAAATTTCGACCTATTTTCTTATGTCTTTAGAGAATTCTACAATTTACAGATTTCCTCCACTTCTTACCGATACAAACAGGATTCAGTGTGTCCTGTGCACCAGAATCAACAACAAATCCGATTGGACATTCACACCTGTACGATCCAACGGTGTTATTGCAGGTATGATTGTCTCCACAAGCATCTGGGGATCGGCATTCGTCTAAATCTACGAATTGAAAGAAAATTCTACAACTATTCACTACTGCACAATTGCTTAAGATACCACCAAAGAAGTCTAATGAAAACAAGAACAAAATCACTCGGTGAACAGTTGCCTTACAGCGCGGTAGAAAACCAAATGGAGTGAACAAACGAATTTCCATGAATTTATAGAATGACCGAGATATACAATACTCTCAAGTTCTTAGTAACCAAACTCAATAATCAGTGCCGTCAATCAATGAAATAAGTGAGTGGAAGGTGTATGGCCATGGGATGAAGTGCTCTCGAGAATTTCTAAACGATCACACAGAAAAGGTAGTTGGCAACAGAACGACCTCTTTCCTTTTCGGGTAACCATTGAATCATAATCCCCAAGTTACTTATATAAGTCATTATAATAACCCTCCATTCCTTGTGGCCAGGCCGCAGTGAGGCCTTAATCCTACTATAGAGTCCTGGTCCCAAAGCTACTGATAGGTCTTCAACCTAGCTCTCCAGGGATCTGATCATTGAGTCACTGTTACCACGGAAAAAAGCATATGCTGAAGTCACGGACCCAGTCTACCAGGATAACAGATCACGTGAGTCATCTATGGCGTCAACGAATCCCCTTCCAAATTCTCCATATAGGTTTTCCAACAAACGCCTTACTCAACTGATGAAAGTTTTTAACACAAAATATGTGTTCCTTTTTCTTACGGACGCAGCACCATAGTTTGTTTAGGAAATACCGTAACCAACCGCTTATGAAATACCGTAACCTACCGCTTATTAGCCCTGGGCTTGTACATCTTCGTAATAATAATAATAATAATAATAATAATAATAACTTCCATTGCTGTCTAATGGCGCTTTACAACAACAATTAATTTTTTTATAAAAACAGATTTTAAAAAAAAATTATTCATAATAATAATGCACTGTCTGAAAATTTAAAATTAAGCTATGTGTTATTAGTAAAATCCACCTAGTGGTCCATCATCAATACTGCGTTCTGATTGGTTGAGCTACTACTAGGCTATATGTTATATCCCACTAGTAGCGAAAAGGGCCGGCTTTGAAAACCAAAACAAAGGCGGCTCGGGCTGAATCGCACGTTTTCCTAGCTTAAGCTAACATAGTTGTTTTCTCTCGATATTTTTGACCAACTAGATGAGGGAGTCGGACTCGTAACCAAAATTAAAAAAAAAGCTTGGAAACAAGCTATAATAATGCGAGTCAAAATATGTTTTGTATTCACCGGTTTTTTAATTAAGCTTCAAACTGTCAGAATAAATCGAATTTATTTCAATACATTTGGAGGGTCGTATATCTGGGAGGCTTATATATGTAATTGGATGTATATTTTTACGTTTACGAGTAGATGAGCCCATCAATTGGGGAGCTTATTAGTAAGGGACTGGGTTTATAATCCGCAGTTTAAGTCCATAACTTCTTGAGATCTTCTTAATGTCTTACCAACACAAACTGGGTTTAGTGGGTTCTCTGTACCGCAGTTGGCAACGAATCCAGCTGAACACTCACATCTATACGATCCAACGGTGTTGTTACAAACAGAATTTGAAGCACAAGCATCTAGAGTTAGGCATTCATCGACATCTGCAGGTGTTAAGTAGAAAATTCTCTGTAAAAGGCGGAAAAGCTATTTAACAATCATTCTACAAGTGCGCGTTGGATATGATCATGAGTTGGTTGTAATCATCTCATATCCAAAACGCGCGAGCGGAATAACTGTTTTATTAAAAACTCCCACAAAATATCGAGAATTCTTCCCGAATTTATTTGAATATAAAACAACCGATTTTCACCTTGTTTTAAATTTTGAGCAGACGCGTACAGTTACCATATTTGGAGAGCATGGTATAATGGTTCATATACCATGATGACTAAGCCAATCAGAGCTCTAGAATTACATTATCCAATGATTCAGTTTTTAATAATACACAATAGAGCAATTTATACCAGCACATATGTGTTGAAATAGATTCCAATCAATGTGTGTAGGCCAGTGAGCCTGACCTGTAACAAGGGTGATGGTGTCACATTTTTGTCAAAGTTCTGGGGCAAAATGGACAAGATGCCTGACGCAAGACTTTCGAATTATTTTCTTCTGTCTTCATGTATAGGAGGCTTACACTTCTAGTTTACTTTTCTTCTTACCGATACAGTCAGGATTCCGTGGGTCCAGTACACCAGAATCAGCAACAAATCCGTTTGAACATTCACACCTGTACGACCCAACGGTGTTATTACAGACATGATTGGCTCCACAAGCATCTAGGGACTGGCATTCGTTTAAATCTATAAAGATTACAAAGAAAATTGTGCGTGACGCAGGACGAAGCTACTGTTTATGGAGCTGTACATCGTACGCATCACACGACTATATTCTGTATTTTTTTAAAAAACTAATAATAATAATCACTATTACTGTTATTATTACCATAACATTCAAATTTATTTAACGAGAGTAACATTTGACATTATTTCAAGTGAAGAAATAGTGGCGCTCATGATCAATGCAAAACCCACATAATCTTTCAATTCCCTCTCCCAAAAAGCTAGAAACAAACCGTCGGCTTTTGAATCTCTTTACATGCAGCTAGCTAACTGTTGCATAAACAGCAAAATTTATAAGACCATTAGAAAAAAACGAATGTCTGGCACTGGAACCTCTACCAGATTACACCGTACGATCTTACCGACGCAAACTGGATTTAGCGGGTTCTGTGAACTACAGTTAGCAACAAATCCAGTGGGACATTCACATCTGTACGATCCGACGGAGTTATTACAGACATAGCTGGCACCACAAGCATCTAAGGACTGGCATTCATCAACATCTACAAAAATTACAGATTATTAATAATCGGCCATAAGACTGTTTTCTCCACTTCCATAATATTTTGAACGAACATTTTTCCAGCAAAGAAGTGAGCTAGAGTCCACATTGCACCAAAATGGAAAATCGCAAAGATTTTATTCAAGATCCTCCTATTCGATCCTCCATTATCTTTGATTCCACGGGTTTGGTGCAGGCCGGGACGCAACGTCTGGTTGTTTGACATGTAACGTCTGGTAGTTCTCACACGAAAAATAACACGGGAGAACCGGACGCCCCCTCCCCCCCTAGACGTTTGTACCTCAGGCACTCCATGTTCGCGTTCCTTTGACACGAATGGTGCAAGCCCACCAGCTGAACCTCTGCATCCGATACTTCCAAATGCTCCGAAAACCCTGTTTTAACCGACCATCAAAACTTCGGTTGAAACGCATATTGGACTAATGAACTATAACTAATATAAGTAACGATAAAATGTTTCTTTGGAACTCATAGGTTCCAGAAATGCTTTATACTTTGCAATGGTAGTTTAAGGCACACCAAGTCATATTTCAAATTTATGAGTTAAATTAGATTTTCACCGACCAAACATAAACAATAATGTCAATGTCTTTAACGATTACAATGTCAATTATTACAAGTCAATGTCAAGGAGTACATTTTTTTTTTCATTTACTGCACCAAATGAGTATTGCGAATGCTCAACCTCTTACCGATACAAACTGGATTGAGTGGGTCCTGTGCACTGAAATTAGAAGCAAATCCGTTTGAACATTCACACCTGTAGGAACCAATGGTGTTGTTACAAACATGATCTGCTCCACAAGCATCTGGGGACTGGCATTCATCTAAATCTACGTAGGAGAGAGAAACAAAATATTCCACAAGAAATTAAGACATGATTTTATATATTCATCAAAGAGTAAAGTGAGGCAATAGATACTGTATATTTATAATACTACAGAATGAACAGCGGCTACAAATACCTTAGCTAATGAAACTCACTGCTTGAATCGTGTAATCTACATGATGGGTCCACCTCAGATCATTACTAATATAAACTCCAAGAAGTTTATACTCTACGACCCTTTCGATTGAATTACCATTGATATGAAATAGGGTTAATAACAGATTATGATTGATCATAAAATTAACTATGATCTCCTTACATTTGATCGGGCATTTCATTCTGTGCTCCTTAGAAAAGGCGCAGATATTATCATCAGCAAAGTGCCTTGTGCAATACCTCCCTTCGGCGATTTCCACTCACTATCCTTACCTATCCCTAAATCCGGTTAATTTTCAACACAGTACACCACTTACTTTCGTTGTGGTTCAATCCGTGTCCTTCGAGCTGTATATTTATCAGAGATCGATTCAACAGCCGTCGCGAAATGTTAGCTGTTTTCGTAGACCAGAGTGATTTATATGCTAGATTCTTTTTCGGCTTTTTGCATTGCCTTGCTGCAAGTAGAATTCGTATTCGTGCCAGTTACCCAAAAAAATGTGCAGCCTCTTGCTACCTTCAGTAAGACACGTGACCTTGTTAACCCGGAATTAACGAAGCGCCAACATTAGCCATTCAAACCAAACATAACCCACATTTCGAATCAAATCAAGGCAAAACTCTTTAAAGACTCCTTCCTTTCGACTCTTTCCTTTTTTATATATATATATATGTTGGTTTTCAAAGATTTTTCAACTCAGTTTTTTCGAACCAAACTTGTATAATTAACTGCCCCCCCCCCCCCTCCCTCCCCCCTTGAATTTAGTCACCGAGAATGCCGTATTAGATGCCTCTTCATTGGGGATAAATATACTTCGTACCTATACAAACTGGATTTATTGAATTCTGTTGACCGCAGTTAGCTACAAAACCATTTGGGCATTCACATCTGTAAGATCCGTCGGTGTTGTTACAGACATGACTGGCCTCACAAGCATCTGAGGAGAGGCATTCATCAACATCTACAGAGGTAGCAGAACATAATTCTCCGTTACAACAACAACAAGAGTTTATTGCCCACATTTAGCATAGCTATTCTTGGTGGGCAACAATACAATTATAATTGTCATTCGATGCAAATGTTTCTTCCTTTTCATTGGCCGAGAACCCACCACGTGACCTGCAAATAACTGCCTACAAATAATGGTGTGCTCATGCGCAAGGTCGTTCAACTTTATCTGCAAATACTATTCTGCTCATGCGTAAATGAAACCACGCTTTTCTCATTCTTGCGATCCCTCTTGCGTGAAAATGGCAGATCGCTTCGCTTCCCGAAGATATTCCTTAAAAAACAAACACGGTGATCGAATGATAAAACGATTATTGAACAAGGTTATCGCAAAATATCGTGATTTGTCAGTGTTTCACAGATCAATTATTTGCCTCAGCCTTCGGCTTCGGCGAATAATTGATCTGCTCGCCACTGACAAATCACGATATTTTGCTCAACCTCGTCCAATAATTGCTAATTGTCTCCCATAAATAAGTGCAAAGTTCAATTAAAAGGTTCAATAAAAGTCGGGAAAGAGAAAGTAAATAAAGAGAAAGCAAAAATAAATCGAAATGAATGAATAAATAAAAGGTAGCGTAATTGGAAATAATAGTAGTAAATGGTAAAACTATAACAACTACGATACTAAATAAAACTATGGAGGAAGGAGAACACTTTTTAAAATAACTGAATGAGGAGTTCAGATAGGAACTGGCAATGGCACTCATATCAGCATACAACTCCTCAGTCTCCAAACACAGATACACTATACTATTTCATTCAGATAGGAACTGGCAATGGCACTCATATCAACATACAACTCCTCAGTCTCCAAACACAGATACGCTATACTATTTCATTCAGATAGGAACTGGCAATGGCACTCATATCAGCATACAACTCCTCAGTCTCCAAACACAGATACGCTATACTATTTCATTCACATAGGAACTGGCAATGGCACTCATATCAGCATACAACTCCTCAGTCTCCAAACACAGATACGCTATACTATGTCATTCAGATAGGAACTGGCAATGGCACTCATATCAGCATACAACTCCTCAGTCTCCAAACACAGATACGCTATACTATTTCATTCAGATAGGAACTGGCAATGGCACTCATATCAACATACAACTCCTCAGTCTCCAAACACAGATACGCTATACTATTTCATTCAGATAGGAACTGGCAATGGCACTCATATCAGCATACAACTCCTCAGTCTCCAAACACAGATACGCTATACTATTTCATTCAGATAGGAACTGGCAATGGCACTCATATCAGCATACAACTCCTCAGTCTTCAAACACAGATACGCAAAACTATTTCATTCAAAGCAGCGACTCTGCACATGTGTCAGTAAAATAGAGATTGAAATTCATAACACATTTGCGGCAACAGAGAATACTTGAATCTTGAATTACTGCAGAATTTCAACGTAAAGGTTTTAAGTGCTGTTTTCTTGTATTGTAAAGGAATGGCTCTTCGAAATAACTATTTCTTACCATTACAAAGTGGACTAAGTGGGTCCTTTACACTAGAATTGCCAACAAATCCGATTGGACATTCACACCTGTACGAGCCAACAGTGTTATTACAAACATGATTAGCTCCACAAGCATCGGCAAACTGGCATTCGTCTAAATCTACGAAGGAGACAAAGAGTAAACAAAAGCTTTGATGGAGAGTTTTTTTTCAAGCGAGTTGTTGAATTTTTTTTGGAATTAAGAAAATTGTAATTGAAGGTAGAACAAAAACAAAAACACACATTAAAATTGATAAATGCACATTACAGGATTTATGTTTGCATTGCTTTGATGCATTTATTCAAGCCAGAAACCAGAAAATGGCAATATCTTTCAAAAAACCTACACAATCAATATACGCATTAAATTACCTAACCCATCGTTGTTTCAAAGTCACAAATTGTTCCCTAACAGAATCCAAAATGGTTACATTTTCTCTTACAAAGAGCAACCACAGAGCTCGGAGTGGCGGGGGGGGGGGGGGGGGGGGGGCCGCTCCAGGCTTCAGGTATATGAGAGTGTAGGGATGTCATATGAAAGAGTAGAGAAATCTGTCATTTCGGTCTTAACCCCTTAAGTCCCAATAGTGTCCAAGATCAATTTTCTCCTTACATTTATTCATACACTGTAAAGAGATAAGTTATAGGAATCAATAAAATGATCACCCAAGAGAAAATACTTTGATCTTTGAACAAATTCTCTCAACTAATTCTTTAAGGAAATGTATGGAGATCAGCTTGGAGAATTTGTATGTGGATACTGGGGCTTAAAGGGTTACCTATGACCCAAAGGGGCTACAGAAGGATTTATGACTGTCAAGAAGTCGAATTTTCTGGTTTTGAGCTTTGTTCGTATTTAAAGGTCAGTGCATTTGCAGTTGTTAAAAGGGATGCAAAGTTCGAAACTAGGTATTTGATAGGGGTGCCATTTATCAATGCAAGGTCTGTCAGTTGGACTTCGAGGCAGAGCTTCCCCGTGTAAAACTTTGTTGAGTTCCCTTCCCAACTCCGGTTGGCACGGTGAATGGTACCCTTCTCTGCCTTTTGAATCTCGTTACGGTGGTTAATTTTCACTCCCACAGCGATCACGTAAAATTATAATTACTTTAATAATTAACCCCTTTACTGTTATGCATCAATCCACTTCTCACCAAGGCAAACTGGATTTAGATGGTTCGGTGTACTGCAGTTAGCAACAAATCCTGTTGAACATTCACATCTGTATGATCCGAGGGTGTTGTTACAGACGGAGTTAATTCCACAAGCATCTGGGGATAAGCATTCATCAAAATCTGCAAATGTTACAATTTACAAAGGTCATTTTGCGGTAATTTTCTGCGGGTACAACAGAATATCTTGCTAAACGGCCATAGAGGGCAGGAAATTTGACACACATTATTGTAATTTTACATCACTGTTCGTTCTCGAGTCGTTTGCTGCAACGTTAACGTTTGAAGTTAACAGCTTTGTCAAAAGATTACCTGAAAGAGCGTCGATTACTTTCTTCTTAAAACTTTGACCACGGGGAACCCGAACGCTGTATATTTACCCGTGTTCCTGAGTCTTCATGAGTGGTTTTGAGTGAAATTGAAGACGGTTTACCTTGCTGGGTTCACAGGTGAAATGTTCAATCTTGTCGAGCGCGCGAGAGCCACGTCTCAAGTTGCCTTATTATTATCATTGTTAACTATTAACTGTCCTCTGAGAAGACAAACTCGGGTTTCAATTTAAAAAAAAGTTAACATTTAATAATAATTGGAAACTTGAGATGTAACTGTCCTCGTTGTAATTCAAATCCCTTCCAAAACGATGACTCAGGAACACAGGTACAAATAACAACGTTTTATGATATAGCTAATACGGAGGCCAGGTTCCTTGCGATCGACCAAAAGTCTAGCCTACGTCACAGACGAAACCAAGAGACGAAACTTAACTCTGGTTACTAACCGGGTTAACCCGAAAACTTGTCAAGTCTGCGACGCAGGTTGGCTATCTAAAGTTTATAGTGTATTGAAAGTATTTTACGTTTCTTTGAAGTATGGACAAATTTACTAATGTATAACTTTCGCCTTTTTTTAAGAAAAAAATTGTCTGCAGCATAGGATAATTTTATATCCTTAGATTATACTCTACCTCTTACCAATACAAACTGGACTCAGTGGGTCCGGTACACCAGAATCAGCAACAAATCCGTTTAAACATTCACACCTGTACGAGCCAACTGTGTTATTACATACATGATTAGCTCCACAAACATCTGAAGATTGGCATTCGTCTGAATCTACGACCGTTACAAATAAATTCTACATCAAAATGGAGAAAGGCTTTTACTAATTCTTCGCACAGCAGAGCGTCTTACAAATGAACCAAAATTGAAAATAGAGAATAAACGGAGAATAAAGTTACTATGTCACGCTTTATTCACCTATTTTTTATTTATCTATTTATTTATTTTTTAGGCACAGTCAAACCCGGTAACACCGACACTGAGGGGCTTATAGAAAGTTCGTAGTAAAACCGAAGTCCGTATTAAAAGCGGGTTGAATTAAGAGAAAATGTTAGGGTTTTTTTCTCAGGGACAGAGCAAACTGTCCGTGATAATGAGGTGTCCGTATTAAGTGGGTGTCCGTAAAGCAGGGTATATACTCTAGGTATTGGAGCAGAGGGAGGGAGGGACGGCAGTCAAGAATTAAACAATCTATAGCCTCCTCCTGCAATAACGTTTCTATGTCACGCCTCGCACAAATCAAGAATAAAAAAGGTCCCACTCCTGACTGACTCACAAATGTGGATCACATCATAATGCTGCATAGCTTAGAGAGGGAAGAATTAGTAAGGGCACTTAAGAAACAAAGAAACCCCGTTTTCTACTGTGCGCGCGGGTACGAGGAATAACAGTTCATTAACTCAATTTTCTTTTTACTCCTCAACCGAAACTGCTTATTTGTTTTCTGGATTTTTTTATTATTATTCTTACCAACACAAACTGGATTTAGTGGGTTCTGTGAACCGCAGAGAGCAACAAATCCAGTTGAACATTCACATCTGTATGATCCGACAGTATTATTACAGACAGAATTGGCTCCACAAGCATCTGAGGACAGGCATTCATCAATATCTGCAAATGTACAACATCCTTCGTTAAGCCCAAAGAACGTAACCCGTGGTCAGTCCAAGCAATTCTTGCCTATCGTTCACCACGTTATTAGTTGGACACCCCCGGCCGGTATGCGAACAGCATTGAGGGGGCAGCTCAGTGTCTAGGCAAAGATAGATTGCAGGCATTTGACTGAATGAGAATGGTCTTTGGGTAGTTCCCAGTAGAGAGCTTTAGTTTCTACCTGTAAGACTAGGGTGAATTCGAGGACGAGATTTTCTCAGTACAAAGTACTGACGTCGTACGCGTCAATCAGCGTCATTTTGGCGGGAAGTTGTTGTCTTATTACTTTACTTGTTTTGGCGAGAATTTCATAGTGGCGGAAACAGGTTATCAACGGTTAGAACTTTTATCTTCTTTTTTTTAATCCGTAGAGGGCTTAGCCTCCTTCAATAAGAATAATCGGGTCGTAGTCTTCCTAGTCCTCAAACCTAAGGTCTTCGATCGAGATTTAACAGGACCGTCCAGGGAGGAGAAATGAAAAAGAGAGTTTGATATATCACTCTTGGATCATCATAGTGTTGATATTTAGCAATTATTGAATGAGGGTGAGAATCATCTGAAGAATTATGGATGAATGGATGAATTATTCATTCAAAATAATTCCTATTTAAAAAACAAGCTTAAGCATGCTTGCCTCCGTCGATGTTAAGTTCATCTCGATAGTGCATGTTTATAGGGAAATTTAGGAGATAAAGGGCTGTTCGGGTCTGCAAATATACTCCAAATAGCAGATGTCGTACGTCGAGTTGGCTTCTTGCTGTTCTTGCTATGTTTTTACACAATAGTTCGCCGTGAAACGAGTAAAATGCTCCGCCATTTTGCACCCACTACCAAAACAACCCAAACTCGTCCCCAGGTCTTCTCGGTTAACGCTTCAATAATCTCTCAATTGTCAAAAAGCGTTCTTACCTCCCTTAGTTTTTTTTTTTTTTATTTTCTTACCTATACACACTGGATTCACTGGGTCCTGTACACTAGAATTGCCAACAAATCCGATTGGACATTCACACCTGTACGAGCCAATAGTGTTATTACATACATAATTGGCTCCACAAGCATCTGGCGATTGACATTCGTCTAAATCTACAAAGTTTGCAAAGAAAAACTGTCAATGAAAATTGACTACTGTGTCACTTCTAAAAATTTTGCTTCCTACGCATGCCCGAACATCGAAAGCTGATCCATTTGAAACGGGAGGCCGCAAAGTGCCCGCCTTATAAGGGAACTTAAGCAAAGACGTTTTTGAGGGACGCACGGCAACTGGAAGTTAGGCTTTCTCCCTTTTTATATGCCTTGACGCTGACAAATTTGTATTGCTAAGTTTCTTTTCTCTTATTAAGACGGTTTATCCAAGAGTTTTAAACAAACCACTGCCCAAAGATGCAAAAAGTCCACTTCCGGTTGACGTCTGTCGCTCAAAAACGATGTTGCCTAAGCTCCCTATAAACAGGGGATTAGGACAGTTTTGGCCCATTGGAGCGAGCTTGTGACAAAGAAAACAGCTCCAATAGCTTCAAAAGGCTACTTTTGGCAAAATTCGTAGTAGGGAGGGGGGTCATATTAAAAAGTGCACGCCGCAATCAAGATGGTACCTAACAATGAATCTAACGGACAAAATTTCCAAGTTTCAAAGATTTTATTTCGCTCTAGAAGCATGGAACCTAGGTCCGATGGGCGAAGAGGACTGGACGGAGAATGCATTCGGCTATTCAAAGCCAAAGGAATGGCGAAAAAATGGCTTCAAAAAAATACTCAAAAAGTCCCATAAAGAAGAGACTGTATCAGGAGGCCATACAACGTCACTGCTTTTTAGACCACCTTAAGATCAGATCAAGGAAAGAATCACTTGACGATATCGGATCCCTGATGTTGAATGGAAAGGTTAAAATGGAAGGAGCTGTTCGACTGAAGAGCTGTCTATTATAATGATTCTTTATTGCCTTAGAGTTGGGACTTTCATCCTCTGCAGCCGAGAAATGCAATCTGAAGCCTGCACACAGTGATTTGGGTCGCAAAGACAGAAGACTAAAAAATTGGGATCAAAAACAGTACCTTACGATTTACTCGATATCAGACCCTTAGTTCCTAAGTAATCGATGAATCTGGCATGCCACACTGATAGTTTCTGTAAAAAATAACTTCTTAAGGGCGTTCGCGCTAATTGTTTCTACGCATTCCTACTGCGCACGTTTTTCATAGCGCAATATCACGCCACGTCATGCATCGAGAGCGCGCGCTGAGAAAACTGTCTAAGCGTATATAGGGCTGGTAGCCGTTGCGTTAACTTCGCTTGCAATTTACTTTCTTAAATGGTCGGTGACACCCCCTTTTTTTTCGGTAGACCACTTTCTCTTCCACTTTCTGATAGACTGAGAAAAAATGAACAAAAAATCAAAGTGGGAAGGTAATAAATTTCCAATTTTTCTGTGTACGCGGCGTCGAATTTTGGCATTGGTGCGGCTGTTAGGAGAGAAGAAATGTGTCCGCTAAATGATAAAATCAAGTCTGAGGAAGTTTTTTAGTTCACCGAATTTTGTTTATGGATCCACAAGAACAATAATTGGCGGATAAAATTTCAATTCAGGGATTTATTTCTTAACTTTTTGCACAAACAGGCACTTTATCCGTATGCAGTAACGAAGCCCGATTTCTCAGATTTTGGGTGATCTTTTGAACATCATATCTCCGAAACGAATTCGGTGACCCTTCCCCCCACCCCCATTTTTTTACATTTTTGACATGAGTAACCCATAATCTCAAAATGGTGAAAGTTTCAGAAAAAATCAATGTTAGAAGATTTTCGCGCGAACGTCCTTAATTGACTGGACTGCTTAACTCTTACCAACACAAACTGGATTTAGCGGGCCCTGTGTACTGCAGTTACCAACAAATCCAGTTGAACATTCACATCTGTATGATCCGACGGTGTTATTACAAACATAATTTGCTCCACAAGCATCTGAGGACTTGCATTCATCAAAATCTACGAAATCGCAAAAAAAAATTATCCATAAAACTCGAATAAAACTTCTTATCAAGGTAGAGACTAATGACACAAATAGAAGTAGTTACTACCGGATGCGTTTTTGTTATTGTCGCTTTTCACTGGCTATTCTTGTTGCTTTTACTTACTTTAAGCTACCACAACTGTGCTTTTCAAATTTCAATATGCGACCTCTTATTCATGTCTTATTAGCTAGACAAAAACATTTAACAAACGTCGTTTTACGAGTGTTTCCCCTACAATGGATTTTCTTATCACACATGGACCACGCACTTTTTCTAGCTATCATGCAAAAACAATTTTGGCAAAAATGATTAATACTTTTTATTAAACAAACGTGAATTCTTTCGATGTTTAAAGGATTGTTCATTTTCCAATGAGTCAGTTTGATTTTATTCAGAGCCGCTAGGTCCTGTTTATTTGTTGCCACTTTCAACATCATTATCACTGTTTTAAAACTCTCTGGTGTCATTACAAACTGATCCAAGGAATTACACTTTCTGAAGTTTCCTTGCATTTTTTTCTTGGTCTTTATTTGAAAAAAATTAGCCTTCCTCGATCATTTTACTTCTTACCGACACAGACTGGATTCAGTGGGTCCTGTGCACCAGAATCAGCCACAAATCCGATTGGACATTCACAGCTGTACGAGCCAAAGGTGTTATTGCAGGTATAATTGGCTCCACAAGTATCTGGGGACTGGCATTCATCTAAATCTACGAATCAAACGTAGAAAGAAATTTCCACTTATGACATACAGAGTAATAATCAACCTGCCAAAGGTCAAGCACTCAAAAAGGCACATCATGCTTCAGTTGGAAATTTACGTTCTGTGTCGCCTTGATGCAGGGAGGGGCCGCATTCATTACAACCAACAACATGGTTTAATTTTTTTGAATTTTTATTGAAAATCTCTTTTCGACGCGAAAGCGTTAACCCTTTAAGCCCCAGTATCCACATACAAATTCCCCAAACTGATCTCCATACATTTCCTTAAAGAATTAGTTGAGAGAATTTGTTCAAAGATCAAAATATTTTCTCTTATTGATTCTCATAACTTATCTCTTTACAGTGTAATGGATAGTTGTAAGGAGAAAATTGATCTTGGACACTATTGGGACTTTTAAAAGGGTTAAAGAGTAAATGAGTAGAAGCTAGAATTAGAAGTAGCCTCTCCCTTCATCAGGCCGGCCTAGGGCAACAAGGAAAGCCTATGGAGAGCTTTCACATGACGTCAAGGCCGCCATGTTCGTGCACCCAAACAATGCAATGCAACGGCAGCCATGTTGATGTCCAAATTAAACCAATTCTGTGAGAGTTAAACCTTTTTCTTATGTAAAAACGTTCTTTTGTTCCTTTAAATTTGCATGGCTGCGGGGGTCACGTAAGTGAAAACGCTTTATTTAATCTACCACATCAATCTTCATCCTGACAGATTCAATGAACACTTCTCACTTTTAACTCATTTATCCTGCTTCTGGCATGTTTCTGCTAATAGTGGAGCACTAATAAGATATATAAGCAAACAACCTATGCGGGTTTATTTACTTCTCACCAGTACAAACTACATTAACTGGTTTCTGGAGACCGCAGTCTGTAACAAATCCAGTCAAACATTCACATCTGTATGATCCAACGGTGTTATTACAGTCAGAATAGACTCCACAAGCATCTGGAGACTGGCACTCATCAATATCTGCACAGATATAAATCACAGGCAAACGCCCTTAATACGGACACTGAGAGGGTCATAGAATATGAAAGGGGTATTTTCCCTAGGGACAAACCAAACTTTATTATATAAACACCAATGAAATACCAGGTGAGCTTTCGCGCGAAAACGTGATATCTTCACATGTGAAAATAACATGTTATCAAAAAACTGTTTAAGTGAAGTGGTTTTGTATTTCACAGGCGTTTATATAATAAATAGAACATTACATGGCCGCTTGGAGATACGAAATTTCTCTTCTCATGTCGAAAAAATATTTCACGAGTGAGCGCATCGAATGAGTGAAATATTTTTCAATTCAACACTCGAAGAGAAATTTCGTATCTCCGCGCGGCCATGTAATATCCTCTATGTCCGTAATACAAGAGGTGTCCGTATCAAGCTCGTGGCCGTAAAGCGGGGGCCACCAAAGTCTGCATAACTTGCAAAAAAGCTGTTACATACGATAGGGCAGAGTAATAAAATTGTCATTCGACGTATATCACACTCATCCAAAACATACTGAATTTTAAACCATTCCCAACGCAAAACTGCAGTATGAAGTTCTAATTAATTACCACTGAAGCCAATGAGGCAATTCCATTCAGATTGTAGAGCGGATTTAGATCCAGGATTGAGTCTTTAAACTTGACGTATGTTAGTATCACTCGCCCGGGTAGACCAAGTAAGAGAACGTATATTTCGAGCCACCAGGAGGGCAAAAGCCGTTACATTAAAAAATCTTCAAATCAGAGCAAACTGTTCAGACTTTAGGCCTGTTAAAAACGTTGTGCCTGCCGTGCTAAGCTGGCTCGACTGTAGCTCGACTGCAGCACGACACTAGCACGACTTTTGGTTTCAAACATCGCGCTACTGCCGTGCTAAAGTCGAATTTAATTCGAGTAATTGAGTTCGGCACGAAAGTAGCACGACGTTTGAAACGGGTCTTAAGCTTCTGATCAGGTTTACCTGTAGATACTTTCAGGGTATAAGACCACGCTCCTCTAGGCAATTTTTGATTTTTTTTTTTTGGTAGAATTAATGCATTAAAAAGAGAAACTTGAACAAATTCATACTGATCGAAAGGTGAATATTCGCTTGTGAGAAAATAGAGGAGAATATTTAACTCGCAAATACAGCCGACTGGAGAGTTCAGCAGCCGCTGAGGATGATCATATGCACAGGTTCCACTAGATCACATTTTCTGAAGTTTCTTTGCAAGACCACTTTACTTCTTACCGATACAATCTGGATTAAGTGGGTCCTGTACACCAGAATCAGCAGTAAATCCGATTGGACATTCACACCTGTACGATCCAACGGTGTTATTGCAGGTATGATTGGCTCTACAAACATCTGGGGACTGGCATTCATCCAAATCTACAAAAGTTAAGAAACAAAATTGCACATAAAGCAAAGATAATTAAGCAACTACAGATCAAGTCCTCAAAGGGCTAGCGATAAATGCTACACATGACATTAAAATCGAGAAAAATATTATCTGTCATATGATTTAAATTCCCGTCTCCGACTGTAGTCTGGACTGTAGTGAACGTCGTTTGCAGGTATTTCCATATTTGGGCAGGACCACGTGTTGTGTGTGTGTGCGTGTTTTTAAATAGACACCATCTTTAAAGTGTATTTTAAATTACTTGTGTTTGCCACTTGTGAAACGAGCGCTGATTGAGTATAAGGAGACAAGAATAGTAATAATCCTGAGCAGTTTACCAATGACCTCGAATGCTCCCTGTGATCGTGTTGGTGAGCGGCCAGCCACACTGGCACGGTGCGTGACAAAACTGGAAGATGAATTGGAGTTTTAATACACAAGCAACAGCAACTGATAGGCGGCATAAAAGAGCTTTAGGTTTGCACTTTGCAGGGCAAGCAGCCCAACCACGCGGGCCTAACAACATCATGTCGCATTACTTCAGCTATGTTTAAGTATTAAATGTACATAGACATATGACGAAAGAGACAGGGGCACCCAAAGAGAATCTAGTTCAAAACCACTTAAACATAGCATTGTTGAACGTATTTTAGTATTTTAAAATACTAAATAGGCATATTTTTATCCCCAAAGAATTTTTCATCTGTTCGGATTTCCTAACTGAAAGTCTAAGGATCAGAAAATTATAGGGATCAAAACTTACCTTTTGGCAAACTTCAGCCAGAAAAAAGGCTCCGTTAAAATTCCTTAAAAATGGGCAATTACACTATTTCTAGATGTTCGAAAATCCTAGGAGAGGCAGCCAAGCAAGAAATTTTACAACAAATATTTCGAACAAATCGTCTTCCAAACAAATATTTGCCAAAAATTGACGTTGAGTGCCCCTGAAGAGAAATGTCTGCTGTAAGGAAACTAGTCCCGGTTCAAAAATCAGAAACAATTTTGCGATATTATAGTTTGCAAAAGGAGAGCAAGCCGTAAATTGCCTTTATGCTAAAGTGAACATTAGTCTCTGTACGGAGTCTGGAAGTAATTCTTAACAACCCTCCATCAGTACTGACAAGGAGATGCTAAGGAACGATAATGCAAGTGCATAGTGCACATCGGTGGCATGTGCTTAAGGGCATCCCTTCCCTCTGAAGGGGACTCCGTTAACAGTGACTTTGACAATTAAGCCAGTTATCTTTCCATCGCTCAAGCGAATCACGCGTTGATTTATTAATTAGCTCGATTTCCTTGCTGAGGCCAACAATAGTGGAAACTATAAAACCCGCTCTGAACCACTACATTTGACAATTAAGCTTCATCACTGAGTTTATCGTACCGCACTCCAACTGCGCTATCTCGATCCTGTTTTCCATGTTCCACACGCAATGAAATTCGCTCCAGTCCTCACTCGAATATCGTAAAGAATGAAAGTGATGCGCGCGCACCTCGAGCCGCTCCAATGTGATTACGAGAGCGATGAATCCTTCCCCCGCCCACCCTTTTTTTCATGATTTTGATAGGAAAAGAAACGTGATTCCCATCTGAATGCAGGAAAAATTGACAGAAATCTACGGGCGCTTTTGGTCAATTTTCTAAATTGTATGGATTGAGTTCTCGGAGGTGGGAAGGGCATTTACTAGGGGGATGTTTGGGTAGGGGCCCTCGTCAGCGGCGAGAGAGCAAGATGGCCACGGCTTTAACACAAACGTGAACCACTCATTACCAACCTTCACTCCCCTTCCAAAGGCCTCTGGTCCAGAAAGACACCCTGTTCAAATGCTTAACCTTATTAAGACTGAATCAACACCCACAAAACCATGTCGTGTTCAACAGCATATCCTCATTGCGGTTGTTACCAAAGACGATAATTAAGCATTGTAGTGTGGATTTTTAAAGGGTATGGTGGATTCCTTTCTTTACTACGTGAATTTTATCATCTTCTTGACTGAGTTGATTAGTTAATTACAGCCGTGAACCAAGTTTCGTCGTAAATCTATGGCACATACGTTATTTTACTATGGACAACAAACCTGTATACTGCATAATGCAGTCAGCAACAAATCCAGTTGAACATTCACATCTGTATGATCCAACGGTGTTGTTACAGGTATAATTGGCTCCACAAGCATCTGGAGACAGGCATTCATCTACATCTGCAGTGGTTTAGAAAACAAAAAAAAAAACCAGAGAATTAAATAAGCTAAAACTAACAAACAATCCATTTCCTCTCAACATTGACATGTTTTTTTTTTACATGACAAGCTTAGAGCTCTCTCTCCAGACCTAGATCCCTCAAAAACCTTGAAAATTTATCACTCAACCAAAGCATGCATGGATAGAGTCATAATTTCATATCAGATTTGAAAAGTTCTACTATCGTTGATTAACATGAGTTCCATCAATAAGCATACCTTTTGTTCTTCAAAAAGGCTCCACTACAAAAAGCTAATACAGTTTACTCCCTCACAAAAATATAAATGAGTGAATAAATCATGAACAATAAAATTTATCTTTCTCCACAAATTCGGGAAAATGCAGTACATTTATGAATAGCTACCAAAAACTAACAAAGAGGGCGGGAGCTCCATGGCTTAAATTATAGCCAGTTTAAACAAGCTCAATTATTTTTGACCTAATTAAAACGATATCTGAATAATTACTACAAGTTCATACAAGAACAGTGCAGTAAAACAAGAAAACAAACAAACAGAAAACAAAGTACAGCAGAGCAGACTTTACGAAAATGCACGCTTTAAAAAAAAGCAAAGAAAGATTTTACAAGTTCTTAAACCGAAGTAAACCGGCCGTTTGAGATGTGAAAGAGGCTGACACTTAGGTTCAAGGGTCAATTCAACAAAACTTTTAACTGCATGAAATTTACAAGTGCATGTCGATAATTGCAGTTTTAACGATTGCACCCTTGTGCACTTGTAAGTTAAATAACAGCCCTATAGTCATTTGCATCTCATTGAATAATAAAAGAATAACAAAACAACAGTTTTGTTTAGGTTATAAAAAGCCTCATTATTTCGTGCCTTGCTTCGAGACAAAGCTTACCGCACGCTGTGTTTGCTCATCAAACTGTTTTGTACAATAAATTACGGAATAACTATATCAATTAACTCCAGCACTTATTTGAAATACCTGAAAATATGAGAGAAAGAAGCCCCAAACCGCTGACTGCAAGCAACCAAAGATGTACGTTGCCCAACATGCTAGATGTCTACTTGTTTGCAAGTTGAGTTTTTTCGGCTATGGCAGGACTAAAATGTCTGCAGCTACGTTCAAAATCACGTGGTTAATTTGAGACAATTTCATTGGCTCCCAGTGAAATGCAACGACTCTTCCCCGCGAGAGTGACGTTTTGTCGATGTGACGCGGTCGCTTGCGCATCATGGCGAAGCGAAGCCGGCCAGAATCGATGCGAAATGCAGCGCTCCTTGGGCTCATGAGCCGAATTTAGAAACTGGCGTTCGTCGAAGGGGTAGATATACGCTCTTCGGTCTGGCTGGTGGGAATTTTAGGGAGATCGATCGCTTTGTTTGGAATTTATTGGCCTTCGCGTGGCGAGTGTCGGCTGGAAGATCTCCAGCCTTCCCTTCTTTTATAGTGTTCAGTACTCGATGGAAAGAAAGTCGACGAAACGGCGTTTAAACCGGCTGTGGGACACAGAGTGGCTATGAACTTAAGGTAAAGGAGCTTTTTGAATCAATATTTCGCGTGATCATGATTTTTTTTTCTTAGCGTTGTAGATTCGAGTACAATTGATAAGACTCGAACAGTAAGGGCCCGAATCACCGTGCAATAATGCAAGAAATATCGACCTTTGTTATCTTAAAGGCTATTAGTACAAACAGACAAACAAGAAGACTTCATATCTTTAAGATTTTTGCATTTATTTGGCATCAGATAATACCCTAATACAGAGATGCCAACCTCTGGAGACCTAAAATCGGGAGACTGTCTTTTTTTTTACTTCCCCTCCGGAATTTCAACGACCGCCCCCCCCCCCCCCCCCGAAAATTGACCAAGCCCCCTATGGGAATGAGTTAGGACATTATATAACGTCTTACATGATGTACATACTATCAAAATTCGAATGCTAGAAATAATCTTTGTCAATGACAAAAATGCCCCAGAAACCGTACTGCGAATGAGAAAACTTCAAGTTTTGAGCTAAAAATGGGCTAAATCTCAAACTAAGACTGTTTTATTTTTTACTAAGTATTCAATATTTATAGTGAACGTAAAAAGTGGGAGATTTATGTACCAAAGCGGGAGAGTGGGAGACGGGGCAGAAAAGCGTAAGTCTCCCGCCAAAAGCGGGAGAGTTGGCATCTATGCTAATCGTAATAATTCTAGTATACTCTGACCAAATTCGACCAAATGACCTCTGAAGCCCGAACCCACACATAGTGCGCTTGGGCTGCCTGTGGTTGTAGCGTACAGCAACCATAGTTGGAGTAGTTTTGAGAACAGAATGACAGGCCTGCTCTCGTATGAAAGGGTGCTTTAAAATCCAAACATTGAGGATGGCTGTAGACTAAATTCGGGTTCAGCAAGGTGAAGGACAGAGCAGCAAAAAGCAAGTGAATTGTGATCGAAAGCAACAACATTGTGTAATAAATTGTTCAGTCGCACTAAAACACTTGCAATTTGAGATGACTTCCGGTTGCATGGGATAAGTTAGGGATACAGTCAACTCTCTTATAGCGACCAGCCGACCACTTCTCGTAAGCGACCACTTTACAAATAACCGTTTCGTTTCTCAGTCAAACACTGTCTCAAAAACTCTCTCATAAGCGACCACTACGTAAATTTCTTAAATGACTGCGACCACTTTTTGGGCCAGAAATTTGACGTATTCTTTTTGTTTTCAGTTTCCAGTAAGCGACCACCGGACATGATCAGGTATGATTGTAACAAAACCGTTGCTCGAATGTCACAAAAGGTTATTTTTGAACTGTAGGTAAAAAGGTTGATTGTTATCATGTTCCTACAACGTTTCATCAGTTCCAAGTGCTATTCGAATTTTAAAACATCATTAGCAGTTCTCTATTTGCCTCATTTTTGCTAGTAAGATTATAACTTTATGTAAATACGTTAATCAGTTCAGTTTGAGTTTTTTTCTTGATTTTTCCCATAGACGACCACCTCCCGTAAGGTGGTCGCTTACAAGAGAGTTGACTGTAGTTTATAGTTGGGACAAGAAAGAGTACTGTAGTATCCTCTTTCAAAGGTCGAGCCTCGTGCCTCTTCGCGTAGCTGCTCACGTAAGTATGCGATGGGCGCGTGTGCACCTTGATCATTTCCCGCGCTCTGTCCCTGAGGCAGTTCAGACGTACTGTCTGCAGGAGCCCATAGAATAGTATTACATATTTCAGTTTTACTCCCAGTCAATCGAATAAATTTAAAGTCGACTCTCCAACCCCGATCCCCTCTATATAACATGAATACTATTACGGAATATTTTTCACTCCTTAAGTCAGTCGAAATAACTTAACGGTCGACTCTAGACTCCAGCCCCGATCCCCTTTATATGTGAAAGGAAAGGAATGCATACTACTTATATATACGCCGCAGGCACAACAAAGGAAAAAAACTCAATCTGTTGATTGTGTTTTACATCCATAGTCAATTTCGTCTAGTGCTGTAGAAACCAGCCTTACTTCCACCTCCGAAACATTTTAAAGAAAACCCTGTTAATTCCGGCTGTTATGTGGCCTATGCCAATAGCCTCCCACACATGCGTTTTCACAGATTTGCTCTCTTCAGGAGGGGGGAAATTAACGGCATCTTTTTAAAATTAATTTTGTTACCATGGGCCACGTGGCCCGATGGGGGTGAGGTAAAGCAGGTTATTTGGGGGAAAGGAAAGGCTAGAGACTCTGTTTTTTCCCCCAAATCAGTGTTAAGCAACAGCTACTCCCTTTATCTATCCTCTCTTTGTAAAGTACATCAGGGAAACAAGGGAAATTCTGAGCTTCCTCAAAGCCTTTCTTAAAATGAAAGGCTTTAAAGATGCCAGAATTTGCCATGTTGCTCTTTACAAACTAAAAGTGAGTTTGTCCTATAGGTGATAATTATGTTATCTCAGATACTTTTCTGAAACTTGCCAAAGCCGGGAGAGACAATCTGAGAGAAAAGTTCGCTATTTGCGCATTCCCGATAATACACCTCGTATTTTTTGCCCCCTCTGACCACTCCAAGCCCCCACGCAAAATTTTGTTGGGGCATAGGGCTTTCTTCATTTCCCTTTGCTAAGCCCCGTTGATTCACCCTTGATTGAAACTGATTTGGTAAATAATTGATTCAAGGTTTTCAAATTTACTATGGTATCTTGTTGCAATGCCACTTAAAGTCCACTTGTTCGTTCGTATCATTTTTCCTATACTTTTGTCCTATACTTTTCTGATAGGATCTGAACTTGCAGCTTTGAACTGAAGCCAAACTCAGACAGCAAGAAAAAAAGGGGTTCATGGAAAAGTTGGTTTTTAGGGCTCTTTCAGTAGCAAAAACAAAACTTATCCACTCTCTATATATGCTAATAGCTTTAGAAGGAGGCGTTGAGTAGTCTTTTGACAAACACGCCATATTTTCTCGACTAAACGCAGAGTCTACAACGGTAATATTGAAAACAAAAAAATGAAAAGTGGATATGAAAGGATCACCATCGCTTCGTAACAGGAGCGGAGCTCAATCTGGTTCGTAAACAAAGAACTGATGTTCGAAATCTGATCACCATGGTAATCTGCATACAAATTAAGTGAAAGGAAAATGAAAGAGCCATCTTTGGTAGTAAAAGTACAATGTGTTAGATGTACGAAAATGTGGTGATAAATAAGTTTATTGCAATCAGTGTATAACTTAAGCTCGATTGCCGCTGCTCTCCCGGGTAATCAAGCCTATGTAAAACTCAAGCAAAAATAACTTTAAAAATTTTGTGAAGCCAAATTGTTCAACGCTCGCGCTCGCGCGCTATCGCGGGCAAAAGCCAAAAGCTGACTAGGACCCAGTCTCTTGTCACAAAAACACAAAATGGCAGCTGTGGGGAGCGAGTTATCTATTGTGATTCTTGGAACTGGAATAAGCGGTAATGTTTCTTTCGTGAAAGGCGAGGGGGTGGGGGAGTTCAGACTTCGAGCTAAATGTTCGTTATTTTAGATTTCAGACATTAAACCTCAGACTTGCGACCTGGGATCATAAATTTGGAGGGATTTTCATTTACATACAGCTGATTTGTATGGGATGGTATGCTTAATACTATTCAAGAAATGACACACTGCTTGATAAGCAAGTATTCCCGTAGATGATAGATAATTAATAGGGGGTAATTAGAGGTCGTGATATTGCTTTGCGTATTGTTTTGATCAAAGTCCAGATTTGACAAGTTGAGGTTGAAGTTTGTTACGCACACCATCTCCCCCCTTTCCCCCAGAGCGGGGGTGGGTACTTCCTAGTAGTCCACTAGTGGGTATGTGCCCCTGGATGGGGTGGCATTTTCACGACTGGATTTACTTCTATGGGGTTACACATTTTCAGGATTTTGGGGGTCAGAAAATTCAGGTACGTAGGGAGTTAAAAATATAAAAGATTTCATACACACCACTAAGTTGAGGGTGGTAAAGGGGGGGTCTAGATCACGTTTCACAGAAAATAAAATGGTCCTTTACCAATTCACGAGAAACAAAGACATAATGAAAATCACAGTTCACGGCGAATTAAACATTTGTTTCTTGTTTAATTCATGGAAAATAATTTTGCTAAATCACGCTTCACGGCTGCTATGGAAATCACTATTCACAAGGAAAAAATTAGCCATTTCACATTTCATGGGAAAAAAAAGGGCCGATCACCAGCCATGAAAATACCCTTTACCACCCTCTATGTTTAACAAAATTAATGTGTCAGTTGATCTCAGGATGATCAAGTTAAAATTAGGCTTTATAAGGAAGATGCATTTACATAAAATGACCAAGATGAGATTGTCAAAATTACTTTTTTCCCAAAGTGACTAAGATGGGGTCTATAATGGCCAAAGAATAGAATATAATGGGGTAGCTGGGTTCTGAGAGGACAGTGGCACATACAACTGAAAAAAGAAGCTCTAGGTGTTACCAGCAAAAGCCTTCTTGAATGAGTATGTCTTAATGGCTCTTATTCCAGAGGGTAATTTATTCCATAATCCAGGCACTGCTACTTGGAATAATTTGTCTCCAAGAGTGTTCTTGGTCTTAACCAGTGGTGGCATTAACAACAGTTTAATTCTTGCTCAAATGCAGGTTATATCGTGTGCGTTATTTTAAATCTTGATTAAGTTACAAATATAGGATGGTACGGTGCAACACCATAAATTGCCTTAAAACTTAGGATCAATGTTTTATACTCAATTCTCCTTGAAAAAAACCTGCAGTTCAACTCTTATAAGTGACCACCTCCCGTAAGCGACCACTAACTCTTTGTATTTTAAGTAGTCACCTGCAGGATTAGTTTGACTGTATAAGTCTGCAAAATTTTTTCAAAGATATGAAGTCTGAGGACTGAAGTATGAAGTTTGAACCTCTGAATTTTTAAAGTTTCTTCAGTCCCTCTTGCTTTGTTATTGACTTTTACTTCTGTCAAGTTGTTTTTATTTACATTGTGAGATTTCTTGTAGGTTTGTTTGCAGCCAGAGTGCTTCAGAAGGAATACGGAGTTGATGTTGTAATCCTTGAAGTGAGGGATAGAACAGGAGGAAGAACTTTAACTCAGACTGTGAGTAAGATCAGCCAAATCTTTTCTTGATCTGGAATAATATAGATTTACTTTCTTTTTCTAACGTAACGTTGTGAATAAGTTTTCTTTCCTCTTTGACTTTCATACGTACACGACAAGGTCCACTATGTGGTCTCACAGATAAGTTTTTATTTCCCGTGGTACCGTTTATTTTATTATGGAGGTATATATTTTTCTTCAGGGTAAGACACAATAAAAAATAATTTTGTCCAAGGTGCAAAAAGTTAATGTAACTGTCTTGAAGCTCTGAGCTACAGTGTAGCTTAAAGTCTCTTTTATTTGCAGGGCTCAAAATAACTAGTTATCAATGAACTATTCCCGGCGAGAATGGCGACATGACTGGCTGAAAGCTCCAGTCTGTGGGTCATGTTTACCAGTGATGCACACTTTTCTTCCTCTCCTGTAAATCTTAGATTTTTCCTCTTTGTAAAAATACAATCAGCTTGCAATAATGTCTCTGGAATTTGACTTTTGTCTCCAATTCCCCAGTGGCTCCCTGTCGACTGAACTGTCAGATTTCCTCCGATCGGCGCAAAGCATAATGAATGTAAACAAACATTGAAAAAGACATTAAAGATGGAACTGTCATCATAACTAATGTCATCTTCACCACTCAACATCATGCACAGACTTTTTCAATGCAGATTTGTTTAATTCCAGAGACATTGTTGCAAGCTATCCTTCCTTTTCCCTCAAAAGCAAACCAAAGCAACCTGGAGAGCTTGCTCACAGGCTAAGATTAAAATTAAGGTTTAAGCGCTAAAATTAGCGCTAATCAGCCTTCGAACAACTGGGCCCAGGAGAATTTGTATGTGGATATTTGTGATGGGCTTAAAGTGTGTTCTTAATGGCAGCGTGGTTATAAAAAAGTTTTATTTAAATATGCACCATTATATTACGGAAAACAATACAGTAACTGTACTCTGTTCATTTACAGGACCCCAGCTGTGGATATTGTGACTTGGGTGGGGCTAATATGGGTGTGAAACTCAGACAAGATTACTGAGACTTGCCCAGGAGCTGGGTGTGGAGACATACCAAGTCTATGGCCGGGGAAACATGGTAGAAAATTACCTGGTAATATAAGTTTTATGTCAGATATGAGGAAATATTCTGCACTTTACCTACTTCTACTTCACTCTTCACTCACCAGCCTAGAAAATGCCTTCTTCAACAGAATTCATTTTGTCTTTATAAACTACGGTAGTATATATATATATTATAATGATGCAATAATACTAGCACATAATTAGACCTGAAATTCCTTAACAAGTTGATAAAATGTGCAATAATATTATAAAAGCCCATTCTTTGTACTTAACATTTATGATAACTAAATAGCTAGCATAATTAAATCCAACTCAATGAGGTACAATGTACAAGTAAGGAAATCGTGTCTTCAGCATGACTGCAGTCGCACCTAGTGAAATCAGTGTGTGATTCATTAATAGGGAAAAAGAGTGACCAAGCAAGGGGCCCTTCCATCTATGGGTTCATTATTAGGAGCTCTGGATGTTAACTTCTGGCAGCTCCTAGACAACATGTGCCACAAAGTTCCATTGGAGGACCCTTGGAATGCTGCTTGTGCATTAGAGTGGGAATGCCATGACAGTTCAACGGTTGATTGATGAGAAGTGTTGGACAAGGTAACATTAACATCACAGAATTTTAAAATAAGATAGAAAGTTGTTGAATGAGTCAATAATTTATGTCTAAAAGGTACTCGACTAGCGATATAATTATTATAGCTTCTTGACAGGTTGGTACAGTGTAGTTGGGACAGTTAAATTAACATTTTTGATGAGTTTTAGACAGTCTGTCTACTTCTAAAAGGGCCGAAGGGGGAAAGCATGCTTTAATTCTGTCCACCATTTTCCCAAAACATTGTTGAGCCACAAACACCTGATTACAAAGTGACAAACATTTATTTAATGAAGTTTGGTTAGAAGGAACTAGGGAGAGGAGACTTTCTTGATAAAAAAAAAAAAAAAACATAATTGGCAGGAGTGTCTCAATAATTTTGGTGCCAATTTGGAGTTTTTTAACTTACACATGCAGTCATTAAGATTTGTTAAGCACAGTATTTCTGATTTACTGAGATTTGAATTTACTGTAGTATATGCTTAACAAATGAAGGTATTCAAATGATAGTGGGTGCCATTTTTCCAAACTATTGTACACCTATACTAGTGCAGATAATCACTAGGTAAGGCAAAGAAGGGTTACGAAGGCCCTAGTGGTGAGCAAATTTTCATCTGAGAATGTATTTGAGGTAAATTTAAAATAATAACAAAATGACTGAATATTGATGGTAAGACGTGGGTCAAGGTGACGTAATGTGATCAATGGAACTCAGAGGAATAAGGAATCCAGATTCTTACTTCAGAGCCATATTACTCAATAATTATTGTTTTTTTTTTTATTAGTTATATTTCCCGTCATTAATGAAAATCATGCGTGTTACATGTATATCTTCAAATTAGAGTTGAAAAACCCTGCGTCATCCCCAGTCGCTCAAGATCACTGGGGGATGTTTGAGTTAATTATTAAGGAAAGCGGGGATGAAGGGAGCTCGTTTCCATCATCCCTCCCTCGCGCTTCTTGCGTGTTCGCGAGTTCCCCCACTTAGCCGTGGGAAAGCCTGTGGAGGAGGCAGTGAAAAACCCATTTTCCTTGTCACATAGATATGGAAAGGCTGTTGCCACTGCGTATGTACAAGGAATTCTTACATCAGAGCCTTGTAACATCTCACTGTTGTTTTTCCTGTGGTATCTACATTCTGGAGGAGGTGAGCTTAAACACTACTGAACTTTAGATGTCAAACTAATTCATACAAAGTAAATCCTACTGGTCTTATGATGCTGCACCTCTCTGTAATACCCGCCAGTCATTTGGCTCAGTCTTTTTGGTGGCAGGTAATTGAAAGATAGTGATGCTGTTTCTCTTTTTCCATACAGGCATAAAACGTGACATTGAATTTAAAGGTGGTGGTGCTCAGGTTTGTAGTCAAATACTTGACCCTTTTGTTACAAAAGGCTAGTAAGATCCATTTATCATTATCATTTATTTTTCTCTTGTTTTACAGGGCTTCACTGAATATCACTTTTTGCGAAGTGAGCTCCTTTTATAAAGACTGTTATTATTATTATTATTTTTATTATTATCATTATTAATATTATTTTTTTATTGTTATCATTATTATTATAGTACTATTAATTTATTAAAGGAATTTTTTGTGTCTTCTTTGCATGTTAGCTACTTAATAAATTAAAGTGTTCATTGATTTTGAACAAGCTAGGAAATGAAATTCTGTGGAGGCTCTCAAACTATCAGCATCAAAATGGCCCAAGAGCTTGGTGGTAAGTTTGAAGTAGTGTTGGTGTGAACTAATGTTAAATTGTCAAATGTCCTTCTTAAGCTGTGTGACAGGCTCCCAAAGGGAAAGGGGAAAGAACCTTTTTTGCCTCAATATCAATATACAGATTCTCCTGACTGGGTTCGTCACGCGTTCCTGCCCCTATTGACTGATCTGTGTACATTCCTTTAAAGAAATAGTTGAGAGAATTTGGAGAAAAGATTAAAGCATTTTCTCTTTGGCGGCCAACTTCTCTCGTGATGATCTATAAATATTGTTGGGAGAAAGTTAATGCTGGTCACTCTTAGCACTATCGCTAGAACACCATAGGCTCTCCTCCTTCACACCCCCTTTTGGTACTTCTGCTGCTTAATTTCTCCTAATCCTTGCCCCTCAAACTATATAGTATTTGCGTCGCTAGAGAACCGGCCTGAACGTGTCAAATTAGGCTGATTTAGCAACAGGACAGGAACGTCAGTTGACGACGGAAAAGCGCGCGGAAAGGACTAAACACGACCGAAAGACGACCGAAAGACGCCTTAGAACCGGGCAAACAAGAAGGTGTTGTATACAGAATTCCATGTGAATGCGGCAAAGTATATATAGGCGAAACAGGGAGAGCAATGCAAGACAGGATAAAAGAACATGACAGAGATATACGGCTTGCTCATACACAAACCTCCGCAGTTTCGGAGCACGCAAACGAAACGGGGCATCTTCCTTTATGGAATCAAGTCAAGTTTATCGATCGTGACCCTCACCGATACACACGTAGGGTCAAAGAGGCTATCCAAATAAGACTTCATTCTAATAACATCAATAGAGACAACGGAATCGAAATTCCTAAAGCATGGATGCCTACGATCAGAAAGCATAATAGCCGTTCAACTACAAAGCGGACCCCTGAGGGAATATCATCTAGTCGGAATAATGAGGATCGAAATACACCAATCACAGCGAACCAACGTGCATAAATAGCTACACGTAAACAATCGACCTCGTCGCCTGATGAAGACTAGCAGTATTGCAGTCGAAACGTCGCGATCAATATCTCAAAGCGATTCTATCGTGAGACAAACGAATAAACGTTCATTCCTATTCATTCCATTCCTGACTAAACACGACTTCCGGTGCACAATTTGCCGCTCTGCCATTGGTCAAGCCAATTGTTTAATTTGCGCGCGCCGTCGTCAACTGACGTTCCCGTCCTGTTGCTAACTCAGCCTAATATCCGTAGTAGTCCGCCACACGTAGCCTCCTACAATATTGGGGACACTTGAGTAAATCTTTGGCGGAAATCAAATTTGTTCTACCTACAATAGGAGTTATTGACATATCCTTTAGGTAATGACCCATTTAGCCCCATCTCCCGGTCGTTTAGGACTGGCCTCTTTTTAAGCGTCCCAGGCGAATTGACCTTGTTCGCGATACCCGCCATCTCTTCGCGTGCTTAAGGACTGACAAATGAAAGCAATGTCACGTAGTTTCTCAGGTGGACTGAAATGCCACGTGACCGACATTGCTTTTATCCCATTGATCTTATTGGGCGTGCAAAGATGACGGGTATCATGATTAAGGTCTATTCTCCCGACGAGCTTGACAGATGACGTTAAATCTGAACTCCCCCTGAAGCTAGCGGCTAGCGACCCATAAAATTACTTGCATTGAATTTCAGATAGAGTAAAGTTGAAGAGTTGCGTTGTTGGAATCAAAGAATGTGTAGATCATGTAAAAGTCATATGTGGTGATGGATCTGAATACAAGGTTTGCAACTTGCCGAATATATTTGACTTCTTAGTTCTTACTGTAGCAGTAACAGCTCAGTCTGTAGAACGCTTGACTGCCGAGCGGGAGGTGGCGGCTTTGATTTCCGAAGCCGGATCAATACTCAGGATCTTAAAAGAACTTAGAATTGAAGGTACTTCCTTTGTCCTGCCAACGCTAGACCTTCGCGTGGCTCGAATGACCACGTAAATTGGAGGTCCCGTCTCCAGTAGAACATGTAAAAATAGTGTCCTCAATTAGTTCTTTCGTCAGGTGCTAAATATATTGTCGTTCAAATAAAGTGTGGGGGGACTTTCTTGTTACTATGCGTTGGCCCTTACCGCATTCAAGTGCTCGCGTTCACGTGTTAAGCTCTTGATATCTTTTTCCTTTTCGCTCCAGGCATCATTTGTTATAAGCAGAATTCCTCCTGCACTTCTTGGACGAATCAATTTCAATCCTCCGCTTCCAGCTCTGAAAAATCAGGTGAGAATTTAGGTGAAAGTAGGTGCTTTGGTGAAAGTATTCGCAACTTTGAGGTTGCACGGGAGAACGGGTCGAGATGGTTGTCAAAGTTTATTGTGGGATTGTTTTTGGGGACGAATTTGCCGTCATGTTGAAAATGCTTCCCTCAAAACAGACCCACAATACACTTTGACAAGCATCTCGACCCGGTCTCCCGCGCAACCTCAAAGTGGCGTATACGTTCTTAGACCTGGTCCACATGAATCCGGACGTTTTTGAAAGCGCACTTTTGTTTTACCCGAGTTGTGGATGAAGTCGTATTAAAAAAACTCTACAGAGCAGTCAGTTCTGGTTAATAGTAACTGTCCTTAGATTAGTGTAATATATAGCTTTACCCAAGGCTAAAGGAAAAAATAATTGATAATTTGCTTCAAACAATAAACTTGTAACCATTGTAATGAAATCCACTTGGCGTTGAGCCTGCGATCAGCCGAAAACAAGTACTTGTCAGCGAATAACTTCAAAAACACGCGACCCCGATGCGGTCATGTGATTCTGGTCAGCAGATACCCTGTTTTGACAGCTTTCAGTTGACCACAACATGGATGTGCAATATCAGGTTGCAGGTTACTATAGGGTTATGACTAGAATGGATACCTCAAAATCAGGTTGGACACCTTATGTTTATTACACAAAGCTATACTCTACTCCACGCTATGCGAATTTAAAAAGTGGGGAAATCAGAGACAATTGTGCAAGGAAAAGAGTTGGATACAGGGTTTAGCACCGAAGTACAGTGATTAGGGTTAAGCGCTGTTTTAAAAACGGTTATCTTTCAATGATGTAATGATCAACGCCATGTAAAGTACGTTAGAATTAACCGGTCTCGGCAGTTAGCCCTTGATGGTGTAGTGGATACGGATGTGGACTATATATCAAATTACACGGGTTCAAGTCCTACGAACTACCTACTGTTTTCTTCTGTTTTCTTTCTTTTCTTATTTACTACTTTAAGATATAAGACTCCTATTATGTATGTTGAGCGAAGATGACAATCTGACTTTGGGGTATCCATTCTAGTCACAACCGTTACTATACTACCTAGAAAGTGTGAGATTTCGCATTGGCTGCCCTGTGGTGCGGAAGGACGAGTGGATTTACGGACGGACGAACTTATGAACAAAATTTTTCCGATGGATATAACCAAATTTTCTTTGCCATAAGGTTCCTGCGCGTGGAGCTCCGCTATAATTGATCTATTTGTGCTGAAGATTCTGTGCACTGTTTTGTTGTAAAGCAGTCATAGTAGTGGCTGTTGCTTAAAATAATTAAATTGAAGTTGCTTTCCTTTCACTATCCAGGCCATTCAAAGAATTCCTATGGGTTCCATTATAAAGACTGTTACGTACTATAAACGGCCATTCTGGAGACAAAAAGGTACGTCTTGAAGAGAACGAATAATTTGAATTGAATTTTTGAAATGCGAATGTATCGAATCTAACAACAACAATGCGATGGCTAATCAATGGAAAGAAAAAACAATTGTTATATAAAAAATTAATAGATACATATGTAAAGGATGTCTAGGAGCTAAATTAACAAATGTTTTCGTGCTACAACCAGTTGCAAAACTGTTGAGACATTCCCACGAAAAAATGACCTTTCTTTCTTCAAATCGCTCCTGGTCACGGGTCTGTGAGATATAATACTGACTTCCCTCCTCCCTCCCATTCAAAGTTGTTCCTCCAAGTTTTGAACATGGTCTTGTATTGCTAGCAACTTTGATAAGGGGTGGAAGAGGATCACAAGCATAAGATCATGGACAGGCCATTTATGCCAAAATACGGTACAGTGTGCACGTGCCTCAAGTACTTTTGCCACTGGTTGTAGCGCCTGGCTATTATTATTATTATTATTATTATTATTAAAAATGATATTTTTAATACAGTAGTGACAGGTATAATGGTAGTAAAGAAAAAACAAAGAAAATAAACAAATCACACACACACTATACATTATTATCGAGAAAAGAACGAGTATGGTCAACTTTCAAGTTGTCTATTCTGTAGATATTGTCTTAGTAAGCGTGGGAAAGAGGAATTTGGGAGGTCTTCGGTAGGGAAGATCATTACAGAGGTCAACAGCTATAGATTGACTGACTGACTGTTTTCCAATATTCGTTCTTATGCGTCGTTTGTCAAAGTTCTTTATTGGGAATATCGTGTATTATAATTATGTCCTTAATCGGCATACTAAAGATAATTTTAAAAAATGCTTGGCAACTCCATTTTGTGCCACTGTTATACTATCGCAGTTGAAATGGATGAGATACTTTAGCAAAAAAAGAAACACTTTTGTAACTTCCATGCGCCAAAGAGGAAGAATATATACTTACGAATTCAACGGATTTTCCCCTCCCCTGATGTCATTCTCAAGTGCATGATATGATCTTGGAATCCGCCTTTCAACTTTGTTAACGGGAGAGAAAGCCACAAATCACGCAGTTTGTCAAACACCCTTTCACACCGCTGTCGAACCTCCCGTATGAACCACCCACCTTTTTTGCAACTGGTTGTAAATTAAATCGCCTTATTAGCTTAATGTCATCGTCCTTCGATCAATGAGCTTTTCGTTCTTTCGGCGTTGTGTCTAGTGGAAGACAACAACGCTTGCATGAAGATCTTTTTACCGCCTGGCTAAGTCAATTTCAAACTTTATAGCTTATGTTCAGACTTTTGGCGCGGAGAACACTTCTACATTCGAGATATCTATTGCTTTCATTTCACGGTTTTTTTTATCACTGGCAAGCTTGCGGTGATGGTGAGCAGAATTATATTTCGTAAACCTTCACTTTTTCAGTTGTATAACTCATTTATAATTTCAAGCTGTTTTTCAGTCTTTTAACTTTATGCAAAAGCATCGACATCATTCTGGATGCATTTTAAGTACCTTATTAGCTAGTGTGATGGGCTTCTTTTACCTCATTTATAACCAGACTGGAAAAAGTATATTTTCTTTCTCTTCAAGGTCTCGCTGGTTATTTTAATTCCGACGAAGGCCCAGTGGAAGAGGGATATAATGATACGAAGCCAGATGGCTCACATCCAGCTATTTTGGGGTGCAGTATCCATTTTTCGGCCCTTTCTTTAAAAGCGTTACCTTAGGCCTAGGCCAAACGTCGACTGAACAAAGTTAGTGAGGTACGGTCATGAAAAGTTCGACGTCTGGCTCAGTAAAGTTCGTGTGAATGAGTTTGGATCGTCCAACACGTTCTATCCATCTGCTTATTCTTAAGATCGTCTCTGAGACAAACGTCGATCTTCACATACAACGAACTATGCTGACAAATTAAAGATAATGTACATTTTGCCTCGTTCGGGAGAAATATATATTACTGACTGGCTTAAATTGCATTTTGGTCTGATTCAGTTGATTGGTTCGACGCGTCCTAAGTCAGTTAAACGTTTGACTCAACAAGCGATCTTAACTTATTTTAGGTCGACCCAAATTAGAGTTTGGTTCGTCTCATGAAAAGTGCGGCGTTTGACCAAGGCCTTATCGCTTGTTACTCTTTCATGCCAACTAAAACCATATCTCAGTTAAAATCATAGAACCCTTTTTATGAAACGTATAAGAATATTTAACAATAACCGCCATTTTCTAATGTTTGGACGCAGATCAAATAGAGAAATTGTTCTCCAGTTGTTTTCAGTTTGTTGATGGCAATTCTATCGGGATAGGATCGGGGATCATCGTGCTAATTTTTCACAAGAAATAAACTGATACATATAGAAGTTATTTTTTGCTTCGTGCTTTAGCTACCGTGTGTGTTGTAATACTTGAAGTTTTTATCACGGTCTCAAAAGAAACTAAGAAGAAAAAAAACCCCAAAACTTTTAATTGAAAAAATAATAATAATAACAACCTCCATAGCTGAGAAAGACAACAGATATTGCCTCGCCTTCGTCTTTCCTCAAATTACATGCAAATGGAAAAAAAATTGAATCCAGTTGCCAAAAAACCCCGGTGAGAAAACCAGAAAAAAACCCTCCCACATAAATGAAGTGTCATTCGTGAGGTCACCACTGTCTTTTAGTTGTTGATTTGCCAAATCAGCGCGGCTGGCTCTTTACGTGCTATAAGAATAGCACAGCGTGCATAACTGGTAAGGAGAACTCCGGTGTGAAACTCTTTCAACAATCATCTTTCCGTGTTGGTCAGTGATATTCCTGGTGTCGTGTGAGGTGTTGATGGAAACATATCAGCCATTCTTCTGTGAAAGAGGACATCCCTTCCTTGATTTTAAATTGCCGATATCACTATTCGGTCGGAAAGCTACACCTGATTGCCCTATGTTATTGTACTAAAAAGTCAGCCATTAGGATCACGTGGAATACACCGATATTTTAACCATACCGGTATATGTTCTGTGTGATAATTTCTTCGCCGTGGTAGCGGGACCCGCCCTATTGGAAAGCGGAAGACCTTGAGGGAAGGTTGACCCAATTTGTTCACGTGTTAGCCAATGAAAAAAACGCCTGCGTCATGACAACAGTCCCATAGTGCTAATTAATCAATCTTGGGCGTGTGAAAACATTTCTAAAACTACACAAGTAGCTTTTCTATAATGAATTCAGTGGCATGTCCGACTGCCACTGCACAAATACATAATGTAGCTGGCAAATCAGACAAAATACTCGCTTTATGAATAGTTTGAGACTCTTTTTATCACTGCATACTTCTATTTGTGACTCCGTGACCTAAACTAAATGCGCAAGAGTTTTTACTTTCTTCATGTTATGGCGCTAGTAGTTTATCAGTTAAATATGATTGGCTTACGTTCTTTTTTCTTAGAAATATTTGTAACGTATCGGCTGGCTTTCATTGTTCCTCACGGTAATCGGGGATAAAGCTGGTTTTACAAATGTCATAATTAGAGTGTAAGAAAAAAAAAAATAAATGTATACCAATCCCAAAACCACACAAGCAGCTTTCCTACAGAGCTTTTTCACTCACGTGGCCAGCAACTATGCAAATTTATTGCGACAAAAGTGTCTTTTGAATCCGCAACTTTTTCTTTCCGAACACGGCTTCCGTCCACACGTAACCCGGCGATAGTCCTGCATATAAATCCGCAACTTTTTGAATCCGCCCTCCAGAGTGGAAATTTTTGAATACGCTATGAATCCGGAATGTGGTTATTTTTTAATCCAGTGACGTCAAATGGTCGAGCCCAGTTCTTTACCGTGAATATTCAAGACAGTGCCGAGCGCAATATTATCGCTTCTTAAACCATTTGCTCCTGGAGATTTTGCCGAAAAACGCGTTTTGAAGCTTGTCGAGTGGTTTTCTGGTCACTGTCATGCTATAAAGAGCTAAAACGTACCACAAAACCGTTACAGGTCGTACACTTCACGGCCTTCTGATCCAGATGCAAAATAAGAGCTTGCGAAGTTCGGGCATGCGCAGAAAGCAGAATTTTGGGTTTAAAAAATACACACCAGTCTTGACTTTTACTTTTTGCTTTTCTTGCCTCATTTTATTTTCTCTTGCTGGGTATTTATTAGGTTTCATTTCTGGTGGGAAGAGTTTTTAGGAAAGCTTTTAGGATCTTAGGAGAACGTGACAGGAAAGGTAGGTGAGCAATGGAACAAGATTTTCATGGAGACTTACAAGTCAATCTTACATGTTTTTTTGCGTTTTTCTCCGGTTTCCTTGACTGAATTGTGCTCATTCTGGTATGGTTTGAAAAATCTCTTCACTCTGCAAAAGTTAGCGGACAAAGTTGGCCTTGACCGTTAAAACTGATGACGTCTCAAGGGGTAGAAAGGAGGTGGATCCGCACGGGCGGTTCAGGGGCGAATGGGTTAACTTACTGTACACTTCAATTACACCACTTTGAACTTGAGATTGAACAAGATGATTTTTGCGCATTCCTGGTATTTTGGAGTAATTCTCACAGGGAGTGTCTATTGGACCTGCAGGGGGTGTTTATTTAACAATTAGTCGCCGAAGGCGACGTGAATTTCGGCGAATAGTCACCGACGATGATTATTCGAGAAAATAAAAGTATTGAACAATTTCCGACTTCGAAACATCAAAAAATCTGGCTGCCATTTTGAAAACTTCTAGCCTTCAATGTTATAATCACCGCGCGGTGATTATAGCGGGATAAAGCGAAGCTCCTAGCCAATCACAGCGCTCTATTTTCGATAATCATCAACGTAATTATACTTATAATAGATAATAGACGTTTATTTGAAAGTGGGCGTCTATTAGGTCGTTTACAGTAGTGGTGTTCACCCGTACGATAGCCACCCTTGTGATATAAACACTACTCTAGGGAATAGTCACAGGGAGGTTTGTCCCTCAAGCAAATGCCCCTTTTTTAAGGCGGGAGCTTTCTAAGGCAGGTTAACTAGACACTCAGAAGTGTCCGGCCTGCTGCAGTAGCTACTTGTGTGGAGGAAGGTTGGCAACTATTTTTCTGAGAATGACGTTTGCATGCGTTCTTGTAACTTTTCTTTCTAAACAGTTTTCAAATCGATTCTTTTCAGAGTCAATTGCTGCTGACTCGAATTCTGGAAGCTGCAGTGCTAGATGCCAGCGATCTATCGGTCTCTCCCCCTCCAGCTGACGACTTGGATCTCGAGCCTCGCATTGAAACTGAGGTGCCAAACAAAGATGATGTGTCCATCGCAAGTGAGGGTTCCAGCAGTACCCTGGGATCTACACCTCCTAAAGTTCAACCCGTGTAGGTTACAAGCAAAAAACACTCGTCTGAGACTCTATAGGTCAATTAATAGTTCATCAACAGAAACAACGATACATGTATTTAAACAGGCTACGTCAGGCTATTTGCTAATAGAGAGATTAAACATCACGTTTACGTCAAACGGCAAACGCGAATTCGTACCACGTGACCAAGTTTCCCCTTTACTTGTCGTTGACTGTTTATTATTTCTACTAGACTGGGAGCAGTCCCTCTTCAGTCAGTCGAGTCTAAGCTCGGCAGGACTGGAGAGGGCGAAATGCCGATAGGGAAACTGGAGAGAGGCGGGAACAAGAGGGACTGCATTCTCTTTTGTAACCGACGCGTTCAATTTCTCCGCAGCCTCAGCATCGGAGAATTGGATTGGTTGATAAACAATAGGATGCTATCAGCGCGTTGTCATTGCAATTTATGACATTCTTACATATTGACACATCAAATGTAACACGATGCACCTAAATAGCCAGGATGTTTTGATCAGAACGAGTTGACAAGATGGATTCGCCGGCCAAAGAAAGTATTTTATCTGAACGTTTGTCTGAGCGTCTTGGCGGTCTGATTTTAAAGGACGAACAGAAGCTGTTGAAGCACTAATGTGAGGAAAAGACGTTTTAGCGGTATTACCGACTGGCTTCGGTAAATCTGTCATTTACCACAGCTTCGTTATCGCGTTATTGTGCTCCAGTCAAAAGACTCACAGTATCTTTAGAAAAACACTAAGCTGGAGGTTACTTAGTCACAATTCAATTCTCCATAGTAAGTTGATGTAGCTTCAGTTAAGCTGCACTTTATTCTTACAATTTTGGATCTGTAAATCACTATCCGTGATAATTTAACATTCTGCAAAGAAAACTAACAAGCTGGGCCCAGCGTGATACAGCATTGCAGAAAAACATTACAGTCACGGACTAAAGAAAATCGCTTGGTTATTCAGATCCAGAAGCGCTTTGGAGAAAATTGGAACCCTTATTCAGCCGTAATAAAAAAGCTTTACGCTTCAAAAGAGGTCAAAGAAAATGTGCTTGCATCAGAGGGAAAATCCTGCCGACCAGAAACAATACCTACAGTAAATCAATATGTGTGTCATGACCTCTCAGTGTGAAACATGCGGCTAAAATCACATTTGCTGAGTGAAAATGTAGAACCTTCCAGAGCATAATCTACCCAGCAGAGAAAAAAAAAACGTTATTGGAATAAGCAGCATTTTGGCATGAGGTAAAAGTCGTGTAGGCCTACCACCCCCTTTTATTGGGAAGATAAATTCGGGGCACAGGTAAGGAACAGTTTTAGCTTTGAAGAGAGGATCTCGCTGAGCGGTCCGCCAGGCTTGGACGTTGTAAATAATGCATCAGTCAATTCCACCTGCGCCCAGCCCCCCCCCCCTCCCCCGGGCTAACCCCCGGGAATTAGCCTTTTTTTTCTCATGGATGGCAAATTCCCGGGGGCTGGAGCACTTAAGCTGTCAAATGCCCGGCGGTGGGGACGAAAGTAGAGGGCGAATGCCCCGCCCCCGGGATCGTTTTAATCCCAGTTTTCATTTTCGTGCGCTGCAATAGATCGCAAAGTTGTTCTAGCAAAGAAATGAAGCGTGTTTTGAGGCCCAATTCACGTTTTCTGGAGTTCGAAGGTCGCAAAATGAGTTGAATGAGTTGGCAGCAGTTGCAAACCGATGATGAAAAACCATTCAGGCACAAAAACACCGCTAAAATTGTGGCCTGATGTGAAACGCGTAAATATTTCTAACACAGACGTTTTTAATTATACATATTGTTACAGTAGTCCTTGATTTCAAATTTGCAGGCTTTTAATATTTCCAAAAGCCGGAATTTTATTAATTACCATATAGAATGAATCAAATGCGGCCTGTTGCGAAAAACGCGACAATTCATTCACGCTCTCGCTATTTGCTTTGAAATTATGGCTTTTTAGATTACAGTACACATTGAAATTATAAAAAACATATCTTTAAAAACGTCGACAAGTTTTTCTAGCCCTTGCTGGACAAGCCAATCCGCCACAAACTGCTGATCTTTATCTCGGAAATTCTCCATGTTGACCACGTTTTAAAGTTAACAACGTGCGTATCAAAAGCCCGGGGGTGCCCCCGGGGTTGGCCAATGCCCGGCCCCCGGGTCGCGCTAAATTAGCTAAAGCCCCTCCCCCGGGACTGACAAGGCTGGCAAATGCCCCGCGGTTGCCCGGGGGGGGGGGGGGCTGGGCGCAGGTGGAATTGACTGATGCATAATTTCTCTGAAGAGATGTATAAAAGTTCCGTTCTTTTTAAAATTTACCTTACATATTCGGCAAACGTCAGAGGCCTCAACTTCCAGATTGGGCTTTCTTCCTCTCCCTTTGCGGACTACCTTTTATGGGGGGTGTATTTTAAGAAAGACACGTTCAATTTATTAAAGTGCCGTGAAACCGTGGGGATATAGTGCGCGACAAATTGAGTCGCAGTAATTAGTTATCAAGTGACAGATCAGTTTATTTTTAACCGGTTGTCGCCTTTGGTGGGCGGAGTTACCCGAACACGTCTGGTTCAAAAGAGAATGCAGTCCCTTCCTCCTTTCCCGCCTCCTCCCCAGCTTCCCCTCGGCTTCTTGTTTTTTGCTGTTTCGCTCGCTTCGCTCGATTTCCTCGCTCGCGTGACCATCCTGAGGGACTGCTAGCAGTCTATATTTCTACACATAAATTAGTAGTGTCACGTAATTTTTTATCCATAAGAATTGTTTTGAGCTGTTTTTATCTGCTCATTTTCTATTTTAAGAAAATCTCAACTTGAATCTGACGTTTGCCGTATACGTGAAGCTTAAACTCTCTATTAAAACTTGAACACGTGTCCTTAGATCAATTGAATTAAAAATAAACCGCCTGGTTTTGTCACTCTAACCTTTTTCCTGTCGCTCGTTGCAAAGGATGGCAAGGATAGACATGGATTGAAAAAATAAAAAAAAAACTGGGCCAGCTTTTTCAGGTTTAACTGAATGCTGTGCCTGCAAAAATCGCCAAAAAAATTATTATGGTTAGTGTTTCCTGATATTTGTAACGGAACATTTTGTGTATGGGTAAAAGCACTAAGTAATGACTATAGCACAGAACTGACGACCAGATGCGATGATCTCGGTCTACGGACGGGCATCTTACGAGCTGCGCACACGAAGAAACGATGGATCCATAAACAATCGCTTTTTGTAACAAATATTTTGAAACAGAACGCTCTTAGATGAACAGTTCATGTATTAATCTCGTTGGCAATTTAGTGACATAAGCTCAACCGTAGCCCCTAGGCTGTAGTCGCTGTATTCTCAAACATTGTCTTCCAGTAGGTTTATCTAAAACGGTTATGTCAGCGGTGGTTGAAAATATCCCGTATTGCATTGAGATTTGTTAAAAAAGTAGAGATAGCATCAGATTTAATCTGCTTTGTCAGAAATTGGCGGCAACACTCTTAACAAACCTAATATTCTTATGTAGTGGTTTAGGCGACAACTACGTGATAAACATGCGCCAATATTTTTTTCTATAGCAAACCAAGTGAAGAAGACCGCAAGCCTACACCCGAACCGTTGGCGTCGTACGAAGATGACTTTGAAGACGATATACCACTAACAGAATCGGCTGCTTACCTTAAAATGGTGAGCAGTGCTCGCTCAGAGCCAGAAGATGACATCAGTGATCCCCTAGGAAATTCTGGACCTCTGAAGGAGGAAAGCGAAGCTGACGAAGACGTTGAAAGAGAACTTGCGCGGAGTATGTCACCGCCAATTACTTCACCGCGTACAAAATGCCCGAGTAATGTTAAGAGCGGAAGGCAGAAACCAAAATTGTCTTTGTTTGATAACGGAGCTTCTACTGCTAATGAAAAAGCTGACAGCAAGGACTTAGCCGATAGCTGGGGCGGGTCGTCGTTGAAATCTGTCAAATCTGACATCTCAGACTCGGAGTCCGTGGTATCCCCGCCGTTATCTCCCGATGCCGGAGGATTTGGGTATATACCTACTGCGTTAGAGAGCAGGGAAAAGCAACAGGCGGGAAAGAAGGAAGATAGAGACAATGAGAAAAGTGAGAAGTCAGTCAATGATTCCAAAGCAAAAAGAAAAACAGGTAAAGTGGGTACAAACTCGGCATCGACTCCTCTGAGATGAAATTGAACGCCCTTTAAACGAGGCGGAAAGGGAAAAATGTGACCTAGGGTGTGACTAAGGCTACAATCAGGGACAAAAGTAGTTGACACACTTGTTTAAAATGAGTGCTTTTATCAATCATTTCATTCATTTATAATTTCATTCCTTTTAAACGCCGTAAATCCCCTCACCCCCCGGGTCAATGTTGTCTGAAGTAAAAGAAAGACTTGAGGGTCCAAAATACAACATTGATTTTTGGGGGGAGGGGTTGGGGTAGACAGGGGAAGGGGATAGGTATGTCCACTATGTAAAAACGGGCCATTTTACGGAAGTGTCTCAACACTTTTGTCCTTCATTGTAGGTTCACACGGTACCGGAGGACTTTTCAACCGGCTGAGTGTTCCGTTTACACGGATTCACCTTAACATATTAACCGTACGAAAATTTAAACGCCTAGGCGTTCAAAGTTACGTCTGAGCAGAGCAGAGTAGCCTGCGTAGCAGGCGTCGAAAGGGGGTAGGGGATAGGAAGGAAGGGGAAAAGGAGGGGGATTGGGGAGAGAGGGCAAGGGACGCCTGCTATAAGAACCCCCTTTTGTTCATTTCTGCGGCTGGCGTCCGCAATTCTCTGATTGGCCGAGTCGTAATGAGTAACTTATCGGCGTATATCTTGGCGTGTATAAATAGTGAGAGACAAACATGATGCAGGTATCAAAGGAAATGCATTCTAGTACTGGCATAAGCGTTGGAAGATCAAAATTACTTCAACCCGAACTAGTGCCAGGCAGGCAGACATGTTCATGAGGTTTTGTATACTGAACTTGTCGAAACAACGAGTGGCAAAGCGATTGCGATTCCTACCAAACATCTGCAATGCCAATATTCACAAAACCGCCTTTTCCGCAAAAACATAAACCGTCTTGAATGAACTTCTAAATGGTTTGTAAAGAGAGAGCTGAAGCTTTGGTAAAAACTATCAGTTGAGCTTTTTGACAATTGTTTATAATTCTTCTTTCATTATTCGCGTATCAGGCTGGCGCTCGGGGGCTGGCGATTATTCTGTTCTTTGTGACCATTGTGTTTGATGAGGTAAGACCAAAGGTCTTGTGTATTCACACGAAACGGATCATTGTTTGTCGTAGACTGCGAGCAGTAAAAAAAGAGAGACTGCTTGTAGTCTATGATTGTCGTGTTTTCTGCGGGAGAAGAACAGTAAAAATGTTTTATTTCGCTTGATTATAATATCACTTGAAAAATTGTCTCAACTTGACAATTTCCGGTAAACAAAGTAATTAAGTTCGGACCATGCTGGGAAGCCCCCTACTTTTGATTGGTCACGTATTGAGAGTTGACATTATCGGATTAGTTGAGAAAATGGTGGGCGGAATTAAAAAACACCCGGCTCTTAAAGCAGGCGCTCCCTTCCCCTTTCCCGCTTTCGCGCTTTTCTCCCTCCTCCTCCCCTTTTTGCGCCTGCCACGCAGGCAAATATTGAACGACCCCGTGTGGACGAAGTGTTGGGTCATACTAGCGTCTTTGTCCTGGTGACAAAATCTTCAATAAAAATACCCTAACTCGCTGGCCTAGCTTCCTTGCCTTTTGTACAGGCTCTTCTTTTGGAAACGTTGAAGTCTAGTCAGATGAGTAACAAGGAATACAAAGTTATCTTGCGGTCAATCCACGCAAACCTCATGCATCGCGGTTGTCAGTGAAACAGTTACACGGAAATCAGGGCTGTGTCGTTACGTACCTTACAAGGTAGTTCGGCAATTTACTTTGGGCCCAAAATCGGGCCTGTCTTTTGAAGATTTGCACCTGAGGGTTGAAATGAAGTAGCATCTAGATAAAAATTGTGCTCAAAGGATTCCTAATGAGGGGCCAACTTAGAACTCTTGAGCTGAGTTCCATGTCAGCTTGCTTTTAGTGGCCTGCGCCACAGACGAATCTAAACTTCTGGTTAAAACAGCGCCGAACTCTTTGTTTATGGGTCCCCACCTGTGTACCAGGATTTGACGTGCCATGATTGGCCTGTTGTTAAAAATGTCCTATTCGATTTGCCAATCAGGTTGAAGTAATATATCAAGCATGAGACGCAGTATTTCATCACCAGATCAAACACCGAGAAGAGAGTTGAAAATACGACGCACAGCGGAGTATTTTTGACCAACTTCAAGGTGTTTCATCTGGTGAAGAAGCACTGTGTCGAATGCTTGATATTACTTCTCAAACGAAATAATTTTAGAAGGAAAAATTTAGGATGCTAAAATGAGCAGTTTTTCATCTGATTAAACATTAATTTCCTTTGTATTTTCTTTATGAATTATTAATGAGCTCGAGAAGGGAAATTAATTATTGAGTCTGTTGGGGACTAGAAAAAGGGTCTCGCGGCTGCTTGGCAGTTGTTACTTAACGGAGTTAGGTTACCTCTATGACGCAGGCTATCTTTGACCTAAAACACCATACGATAACCCAAAACAAATTTTCGCCTCGGCTGTACTGATGATGTTTTTTTTAATCATCGTAGATTTTTGGAATAACTCGGACACAGAATCTGAAGTGGACCTACAACTGAGCACCGGTGGATTTGATCAAGACGATGATGACGATTTTGATTTTTACGGGTAACTCACAGGATGCACAAAACACAAGTCTCAGGTGTCGTGACACGCCTGTTACACACGGCCACACAGTGACGTGACAACCGCTCCTAGCTATTCACTCATCGGTCCTGTGGTTCCTGTAAAATAGTTGAACTGCACGATAAAATTACAAGGTAGAAAAAAATGTTTTAATTATATAGTTTGCTTTTTTAGTCTTGTACACCATATCCTCAATTTAAAAGTTTTAAATTTTACCAAGTGTGTGATGTTAGCGAGTGGCGACAATCTTGGACAAAATAAATGGAAAACCTAGATTACACCATCCCCCCTAAATCAAGGATGGGAAAATGGCGCGTTTTTGCCCTTCGCGCGGTTTCATCCTTGATTTGGGGGGGGGGGGGGGGGGATGGGGGTTTGCTATTCCATTTTATTTTGTCCAGAATTGTAGCTACAGTCATTGACTAATGTCTTGGGCACAAATTTGCAACCGTGGCGCATTTTTTAAAACTACACATGCGTATCCACAATTTTCCGGACTTTCAACATTGTATAGGGTGAGTAGATGCATATATAGGAAGGACTGCTAGACATGTTTTAGTGCCCCCTTGACTTATCTTTCGCGCTCTGCTAAGGAAAACCGTTTTCCTTCCGGTTATTGTCTGGCCAAGGAGCCACCCAGCAACCCACCTCCTTCCCCCGACAGAGCAGTATTGTTTTGTAACGTACAGCGGCTTATTATTTTATGTGAATTGAAATAATAATAAAATATCCACGAAAAAAAAAAATCACTGATTGAAATGTTACACGTCAAGATTATAGACATTGTCGTTTCTGGTCACGTGATCATGGGTGTGATCCGATATCGTCTTTTTTACATTTGTATCTCACTAACAAGTACTGTGCTGTAAAATGACCAATCTATCACGACGGGAGTCTAAATTATACCTTCAGAATTTTCCTTGCAACAGCCCCAAAGAATAGGTTAGTGTACCAAGGCGGTGGTAATGACTAGTTCCAAGGACTTTTTGCGCATTGGACGCACTGGTTCAAAAAAAGTTTGTCATTTAGATTTTTAAGGAGTAGAAATACAAGGATGTTTTACTTGAGTTTCAACTTACAGAGACTTTTGTCACCTGTTCAGGGTATTCTCCAAGTTGTGATATGCTTTCGCCGTTTTGGAGTGCGAAAAACCGGCCTTATGTCAATTTTTTTTTTTTTTGCAAAATTTCGCCAAAAATCGCTACAGCCGACATTTTTTTTGGAATAAACTCGCTAAAGGAATTTCTTGGAAAATACAGTGTAGGAAATAACCAAGGATTTATAATGCAACATTATATCCTCATTAAACAATTTTATCAAGTTTTAGTCTGATACGATTCTCGATATTATCGGAAAACGGCAAATAAGACCCGGAATTTTTGGCAGTTGGCGAGGAGTTGAACCCGGGCCTTTCGCCCTACTTCTCACCCCACAAATGGAGCAAAAGAGTCGGCGTTTGTAACCAAAATTTTTAATTAGAAAAATAAGCAGTTTATTTGAATTAAATTGCACACAATAAATGCGAAGGAAAAACTATTAACACATGATTTCATGATTACCTCCTGGAATGAGATGTACGATATTTCAAAACATAATTTTTAAATGAAACGTGAACGTTATTTACAAGTGCACTTGATAAATATACACAAAATCGTTATAATTTGATAAAGGAACGATGTGCGTTTCATGATTACCCTCTTGAATGAGAAGTAAAAGGGAAGTATGAACTCTTAAAGTAATTGAATTCTCTTGGGTTAAATTCTTAAGTTAAGAATTATTTTTTTTCCAACATTTATTTGCATCCTGCGAGTGAGCCTCCATTTGAAAAGGGGGCTCTACCTGAATCACGTCAAACCTTTGAAGTCGCCGGAGCCTGAACTTCTGGACCAGTCAATCTTGCTCTCTTTCTCTTCAAACTGGTTTTTTTCGAGTGCGAGTATCCATTAATTGATATGACCCATGGTCATAATTGAGCCCGCTGTTGCAAGCGCATGGCTATTAGGGCTGGGTTCGAAACTGCATAAAAAAATAATAAAAAGAACTGCGTAATCGCAAAACACTTTGGGGACCTTAATACCCGATGACGGCGACAGCAACGAGGACCTTTAAAAACACAATAACTTCAATCAATAGGCAAAACACGTGCATGACTTTGTCATTTGCACATTTCTTTGCCGTTATAACGGACAACTACGACGAGAAAATTAAATACCTAATTTCACGTTTTTGGAGGACATAAAACAAGCCGCGACGAAATTTTATTTCTTTTCCTGAACTTGCAAATGGTTCTTAGGAATTGAACTCCAAGAGACAAATCAAGTGAGGGGGAGGGATACAAGAGACGATAAAGATTAGGAGTGCCCAATAGGCCCTTTCCAGCTAGCCATTCACGTGATACAAAACTGCCGTGCTGGAGACTTTAGGGACTTTAAGATCCAACGACGCGGACGGCAAAGAGAATGTCAAAAAACAAAGCGTTTAATAAGCAAAACAACAACTTTGCACGTGCATCACGCTTTTTTGTACATTTCTTTCCTGTTTTTGCACGACTTCGACGTGAAAATGCCTAATTTGGCGTTTTAAGGAGGACATAAACAAGCAACGACGAAATCTTATTTCTCTTTCTGAGCTTGAATGTGGTCCCTTGAAATTCAGCTTCAGGAGGGTTCGCCTACATTTGACAAAGTGAGTGGGTAGGAAAAATCGCTGTAAGGACTAAAAGAACGCAGTTCAGTTTTTAAGCGACGTTCTCGCTGCCGTCCGTCTCCAGCACCGCGGTTTTGTACCACGCGAATGGCTAGCCTCAAAGGTCGTATTTCACTTTTTAAGCGACGCTTTCGCTACCGTCGCCGTCCTCAGATCTTAAGGATCCTATTAAGCAATAACGTGCCCGGTAAATAAGTGCTGTGGATTAAAAAAAGTTTAATTATTCCGCAGGCATTTATTATTTACGCTGTCATAAATATATCCAAACGCACACTTGCATCTACAAGGCCCGTTGTCGTCACAAGGCCCTACCAATCCCCCACGGTCTGCACACAGCCTCTCCATCATAACTTGTTTTGCTAAAACAGAACAGAGATATGAATACAAGTCCTTATCCCTTATGAAAGATTTTCAAAAACCATGGGAAAATAATCAACTGTCAAAATAAAAGGTAAGGATTATGATGATAAGCAACACCCAAAGGAAGAAGGGGAGAGATAACGCTCGCTTTAATAACCAGCCATTTCGTATTTCGCCCGCCAATAGAGAGCTTAATTTTAACTCATGTGGTTAGAATCTATGCAAATTTATTGGAACAAAAGAAAGCATTTGCATAAAAAAATTTCAACTCCCACAGGATTTATTTCTTCAAAACAACCGCTGGATTCGCTTTTGTCATATCGTTCTGGAATAATAAGTGTTACCAGCCTCAGCCGTAACCGAATTCCTCAGCGCAAGCTCAAATTCCGAACAGCGGCTGGTAATCGAAACTAAATCCGTCTTGGAATTAGTTTGAGCGTCCTCTGTTTGTACTTTTCAACTTTCGAGAACCAAAACCCAAGGAATGGCGTTCTGTTGGTGAATTAGACCTGTTGTGATTTTTGACATCACGCGACAAGTGAGTTACGATTGAGCCGATGAATTTTAACCGGACTGTTGTCGGTTTTACAATTTGATATGTTTGGCCATACAGGGGCCCATAAACTAGTCTCTCAAAATAAGTGCACGGTAAGGTTAACTCAGAACTTGCGCAGGCAAGTCCGTCCATCTCCCAAATATCCTTCTTTACAGGCGCAGAAAAAGGAGCCTATGAAATTGATACAAAAAGAATTTGGGCTGCAGTCCAGGTATTCAAGGGGGTGAACACACTCATCCATATCTGAAAAATAGACCACATACACCCACGTCAAAATAATGATATGAAACGGTGACTTCCAGATGTTGTCTTATAAACGTTAGTGAGCTTAAGCAGCCCGGACGACGACGATATTGACAACGACAACGTCAAAAAACAATTGGTTTTGTGAGCAAAACAGCAGCTTATCACACTTTGTAGTGGTGGTGGACCAGGCTTTTAGCCAGACATTGAAAACTAGCCGTCCAGAGGGCATGTTTTCCCATAATTTTATAAGAGACTAGGTGAATTTTCCTTGTATTTCTTCCAAAAATGGGCGTCCGTAGGACGGTTGGACACCCTTCTGGCTAAACCTTGTGAAGGACAACCACAAAGAAGAAAAGCTTCTTCATGTAGAGGCATTACACAAGGCAGCGGGTCGAGGGTGGAGGGAGGCAGTGCCCGATCCAGACTTTGAGATAAAGGGGGGGGGGGGGGGGGGCAGTCATCCAGACCCTAAGATAAGGTGGGGTCTCCAAAAAAAATTTTTTTCGGCCCTTCAGGCCTCATTGTGGTCTAAAAATAAGGGGGGCCTCAGGGTCCCCCCCGGATCGACCACTGAGCGGGGGTAGAGAACTATCCGTACCAGAAAAGGTACCTGTGAGTGTGAAATTGCGGTGGTCTTTACACCACGTGGACAGTTTGTGCATTACAAGAAGTATCATCCTGTAATATACCTTATGAATTGCTCGGCATGTGTGGTATATGACAGTGGTGGGCTATTAATCAGTGGCAGCCGGATACGGTGCATGGTGATTGGCAGATTTGAATCGGCTCGCATGCCCCAAATACGATCCTCTTCAAATGACTCGACGATGGTTGGTTGTGGTGATTCTTTTTCTATGTTTACGATAGCCACTTGCGGCCTTCCAACAATTCAAGCATTGTATATACTACATGCGTGGGACTTGAGAGAGTGATTGATGGCCACGTAACTACTGAGAAACTTGACTGAGAAATGAGCGATAAGCGACACAGGCGACTAAGAGAACGAAAATAAAGGTTGTCTAAAACCGGAGTGCCAAGGTTATGAAATTCTCTACACTACTTAAAATCGTACCGACACAGACTGGATTCAATGGGTCCTGTGCGCCAGAATCAGCAACAAATCCGATTGGACATTCACATCGGTATGATCCAACGGTGTTATTACAAACATGATTGTCTCCACAAGCATCTAGGGACTGGCATTCATCAAAATCTACGACAGTTACAAAGAAAATTCTTCAATATTGTTTATCAATCCCTCAAGGTAGTTTAATAAATACTGCGCATGCCTTGATCCTCATTAAGCCATTGGCCCCGGTTGATAAAAAAATGGATAGGGCAATCCATCGGATAAATCGCATTTTATGGGATACGTGTTAGGGAAACCAATTGCGCTATCCGGTGGAACGTGAGACGTAAAACCTCCTAATGGGACGTTTCTTGGAGGAAGTAAACATAAGACGACGAATTTTCCATTCTCTTTTTAAAGCTGGATAAAGTCCTTAAGAATTCAACTCCCCAAAATCGCCTGCATTAAAAAAACTGAGCGGGTCAAAATAGACGCCATAAAGTTTGAAAGGACGCAAATTATTATTTTAGCGACGGTTGTGGTGATTCTTTTTCTATGTGTACGATAGCCACTTGCGGCCTTCCTATAATTCAAACATTGTATATACTATATGCGTGGGACTTGTGAGAGTGATTGATGGCCACGTAACTACTGAGAAACTTGACTGAGAAATAACCGATAAGCGACACAGGCGACGAAGAGAAAGAAAATAAAGGTTCTCCAAAACAGGAGTGCTAAGGTTATAACGTTCTCTTCACTACTTAACATCTTACCGACACAAACGGTATGCCTTGGATCCTGTGCACCAGAATCAGCAACAAATCCGATTGTACATTCACATCGGTAGGAGCCAAATGTGTTATTGCAAACATGACTGGCTCCACAAGCATCTGGGGACTTGCATTCATCTAAATCTTCGACAGTTACAAAGACAATTCTTCAATATTGTTTATCAATCCAATACTGCGCATGCCTTGATCCTCATCAACCCCCTGGCCCCGGTTGTTCAAAAGCTGGATAGCACTATTCACCGGATAAATGCTATTCACCTTTTGAACAACTGACAAGCTTATAAAAACAAATTGCGTGTTTCACGCAGACCCTAGCTCCATAATTTCTTCAAAAACTTACAACTTTACTTTTTTGGGTTATTTTACTTCTTACCAACACAAACTGGATTTAGTGGGTCCTGTGGAGCACAACATTTACAGCTGTACGATCCAACGGTGTTATTGCAAACACAGTCGGCTCCACAAGCATTTGAGGACTGGCATTCATCCAAATCTGCGGAGTTAACAAAGAGAAACCACGACATCAAACTAATCATAACAACAGGCTGTCTCAAAAGTTTGTTCCTCTACTTTATAAGTCTGTATTTCAGTACGATTGGACTTGGTAAGCAAATCATTTCAACAAAAGTCGTGTCTTTCAATATAATTCACTATTTTCACACTTGTTGTGCCATCTTCTGACTCGAATATTCGATTTGTGTACTTTCCCGCCAAAGGTGCGCGTGCGCGAGTATATTTTCCAGCCACACATTTTTCATAGAGCCTTTTCACTGACGTGGCCTGGACTTCTACAAATTTATTGGAGCTAAAGAAAGTTTCATAGAAACATAAGCATAAGAAAAAGATTCAACTCACACAGTAGTGGTGCGGAAACCAACATGGCGGACGTGACGTCATGTGAAAATATTCTACAGTTGACCACTACAGAAAATACCATAACATACCATAATACACTTGTTGGTCACTCAAAAAGTTTGCATAAGCATTGTTTTCGGTTTCTGTTGGGGCCATTTTAACTCCCTCGAGAAACTGAAGACAATGCTTATGCAAAACTTTGGAGTGGCCAACAGAGGGTATAATGGCATGTTATTGTATTTTCCGTGGTGGTCAATAGAGCAAAGGACGTTTGCTTGCACCTTTACATCACATTTCGTTTGTTGCACCGTTGTGAAGTAACAAATAATACAAGCAAGACTTTTATTGAGGGATAAGACCGCCTAGTAAAAGAGGTTTCTCAAAAATTGCCCTCTTGAGTACTCGAACTAAGGGATGTCCGATACCCTAGCACATTGAATTGAGCCCTTTTGGCAATAAGCTCTTTTGATAAATAATGCTGTATGAATCGGCCAAGCCTCGGAATAAAAAAAAAAGATTCCTCGACATAAGTTTTTTTCGTTTGCCTATATAAAAAAAAACTTAACTTCTTACCAATACAAACTGGATTCAGTGGGTCTTGCTCACCAGAATCAGGAACAAACCCAGTCAAACATTCACACCTGTACGATCCAACGGTGTTATTACAAACATGATTGGCTCCACAAGTATCTGAGGACTGGCATTCATCTACATCTACGAAAGTTGCAAGAGTATGTCTCCATGAATTTAAGAACAGCGTTAAAGCCTAAAGGCAATAACTAATGCTCATTTATTAGAATAATTAATAAAGAACAAAGTAATTAAACATGTACAGGTGGTTTATAAAAAGTTCCTGCATTGGTCTCATGTATAGAGATATGGAATTGACTCACACGGTGTAGACCTTTCTCTCAATTAAGGCGCAACGTAAACTGAGCTGCACAATTATAGGACAAAAGTTTTCCTTACATATCGGCGGTGCTGGATCAGGATCCAGACCATGAGATAAGTAAGAATTCCCACGGAATCACTGCACTCTTTTCATTTAACTAATTTTACCCTAGTTTTACAGGTGCTCACTTTGAATTACTAGTAATAGTTTAGCTCTTTCATTAGGTTTACAGACCTTATCTGTCCAGAGGGTACCACATGAAATGTTTCCTCCTGAATGTAATTCTCAACACAGTTTATTTACTTCTTACCAGCACAAACTGGATTAAGTGGGTTCTGTGCAGCGCAGGCAGAAAATCCAGTGGAGCATTCACATATATATGATCCGACGGTGTTATTACAAACAGAATTGGCTCCACAAGCATCTGAGGACAGGCATTCATCAACATCTGTAGAAGTTACAAAGAAAATCTTCCATGAAATGTAGGAATGCTATAACAAACCAAGGTATAGAGCAATACGGACTCTGCACATTACCTTAAATAGCGATTGCAATTCGAGAATAACACAAAACTCTTCCAGCTTTTTATTGCAGTTTTTGAGGCTTCAAAACTGATATTTAGGGAAACACCAGATTTTGTTTCTCCGCTTAATTAAAATAATTATTATTTACAAGAAAGTTCAAGCTTTGCTTATGTCTACATGTAGTCTCTGGTTTATACCCAAGACTGTTATGTTTTATTTTTTTTCGCCCTCCCGGCGTTCCTGTTAGTAACATCCTGAGACAAAAGAGTGTTTTCACTCACGTGGCCAGCATCTATGCAAATTTATTGGAACAAAAGAAAGCGTTTGCATAAAAAAAGAGTTCAACTCCCTCAGGATTAGTTTGGGACACCAACGTGGCCGCCGTTTTATTGTTTTGAGACACCAATATGGCCGCCGTGACGTCATGTGAAAACACTCTATACACAAATGTCTTCAAACACTTCTTCATAAAGTCGAAATACTCTATAGGTCAGAAAATGAGCAAAATCATTAGTGCATATGTTATGATATTGTACCAAAATGATATGGAAATTCGCCTTGGATCTCATTGCAAAATGTTGCTTTGTAGAGAATGCACATGATGCTTAAATTATAGAGCAGGAGGCGTGGACGCTGCAATGGGAAGTATTCGACTGGCCAACGTTTTGTATACGTATTTGTATACGTGAAAGTTGACATCGTCCGTCTGAAAATAACTAAAAAACCTGGTTTTACGACCCACAGCAGAGCAATAGAACTTAGCAACAACCTCTAACTTACAACACGCCTGGAAATGAAGTCATTGGGATAGTCTGTTCCATATAAAAAGGGTCTAAAACATTTCTACTACTTCTAGTAGAGGGTACCTTTACGTAAGGTTTCGCTCATTGAACCATTTTAGTGACAAGTTAATCAAGTTTAACCAACGCTTAGATTGCCTGCATAGAGGTCGCTTGCCTTCTTGTATGTTCAAATAAAATTTTAATCGATACGCAATTTAATTGTCTTTTGATTATACAATTAAGCCCTATGGAGTACATGAATTAAATGACGGTCACCAAGTTTTTCCCCCGAGGGTAGCCAATATCTTCAGATTCCGAGTATGAATTATTTTCTTTAAATTACTTTGTAATCTGGAAAAGAAACTTTAGCACTGTTTAGTTTTCAATATGTGTCTGCATAGAACAATTTTCTACATTTCTTACCGATACAAACTGGATTCGGTGGGTCCTCACCGGAATCAGCGGCAAATCCGATTGGACATTCACACCTGTACGAGCCAACGGTGTTATTGCAGGTATGATTGGCTCCACAAGCATCTGGGGACTGGCATTCATCTAAATCTATAGCGGTCACAAAACAAATGCTCAGCATGAGATGGAGAGAAGCTAATTTTTGTGGATCATTATACGTTTCTGGGAAACTGCCCACCTACCCCTCCCTGAAGCCAACATCAACAGTTAATTCTCATTTTAGGCAAAATTTTGGCGTAGGTGGCCAGCTTCCGAGAAACGTATAATGCATTTTTATTTACAATTTGAAATGATTGGGGAGAAGAGGAATAATGAGGTGTTCACTATTTCATTATCTCTTCACAAAATCTGTTTCCTCATGCCATTATTACCCCTAAAAGGACATAATATTCTATTACTCCAGCTCAAAATTCTTCGTTATTCTGCTCCCAAAAGGTTCAGACCTTCAGATAAGGGGGGGGGGGGGGGGGGGGGGGGAAGGGGGTGGGGGATAGGGTTAGGGTTAGTTAGGGGGGGCGGTCTTCGGGCCTCAGTAGAATCTAAAAATAAGGAGGGACCCCCGGGCCCCTCCCCTAGATCCACCACTGCTTTCTAACAAGTTTTAAACTTGTTGTTGGGTTAGACTTTTACAGAATTTTTTTCTCTTTACTTACCGACGCAAACTGGATTTAGCGGGTTCTGGGTACGGCAGTTATCAACAAATCCAGTGGGACATTCACATCTGTATGATCCAACGGTGTTATTACAGACATGATTTACTTCACAAGCATCCGAGGACTGGCATTCATCAAAATCTGCGGAGTTAAAAACAAAAAGTATCCATAGTATAATTTAAATATTATACTGAGGTAGATTAGGCAAATTAAAGAGTGTAATCCGGAAAACATGCATATTAGCAGAATACTTAAATTAAAAATCATTTAAGCTTTTCAACATTGTAGTTTTTGAGTCTTTAAGACCGTTACTTAGAAAAATTTCAGGTTTTCTTTTGTTGATTTTATCATTGCGTAACATATGTCAAGGCTTACTTATGTATTAATCACCCACTTACACCCCAGAAACTCTTTAGTATTGTTAAACATAGCATCTTCATTTTATCCAAGCGAGAAAAGAAAGAAATACTAGAATACGCTAATTTACAGCAACGGAGAATAACAGTTTTAAAAAATGAAAAATTCAGCCACTGATAATTTTTCTTCAAACTCAATTTTCCTACAGCCTTTAACGTTCACAGAAAAGGAATGAAACGGTGTACTTCTCTGTATTGGAAGATTCTTCAAGATTACTAGACTTCGTACCAATACAAACTGGAGCTAGTGGGTTCAGTTCACCAGAATCAGCAACAAATCCGATTGGACATTCACATCGGTATGATCCAACGGTGTTATTACAAACGTGATTGGCTCCACAAGCATCTGGGGACTGGCATTCATCTAAATCTACGAAAGTTGCGACAAAAAATGTTCATGAAATGGATAGCTTGGAAGCAGTTATTAATCAAATGGAAAAGGTACAGCAATAGATAGTACACCATACACGCGTCAAATGGAAAATGGAATTAATTGATAATATATAGTTATGGAGGGATATTTTAAGAAAAGTCTTTCTCAAGTAATTTATATGCCTTATGTATCGGTCAAATCGAAGCTTCAACATGCCCCCCCTCCGGGCAACCCCCCGGGCATTTGACTTTTTGAAAATTATTGTTCAAATTCCTCCCTACCCGGGCCAAATTATGCCGTTCAAATGCCCCACACTAGGGTCCATTCAGGTGATCAAATGCCCCCAACCCGGGGGCATTTCACAGGCACAAAAACGACAGCAGGACGGCGGGAGACGCCTTCAGTTGTCGAAAAAAATCTTTATAAATATAACAAAAACTGAGAAACACTGTTAGCGTATTTACTACGAACAAAAGTCTCGTGCAAAGCAGCGGAAATCGCTGCTACAAGGTCACTGAATGCTCAGCTTTTCTTCGTCATGCAACATACAAAGCGTTCTATAAAAAAAGATCCCACCTATTGAGATTACTACATTATGACCATTTCACTGACATGCATCATCGTTTACCTTATTAATTAACATAAGCAGTAGGTCAAAGAACAGGAGGGCATTTTGTGTGCGCATGCGTCAATATGAGCTGTTGAAGTGCCACAGAGGCCATTCTCGACCCCAGTGCTTACGGGTTTGGGAATGCGCCCGTAAGCTCTGGGAAACTCTGCGCCGCAGTAGCCAAAATCTGGCTAGTTGGGCCTCACAGCGCATGCTCTTTGATCCAACCCAAACTTTTTGCTTCTTTTATATCTGCTTCATCGCGGAGTGTTGTGTTGCTTCGGTATTAGAATGGAAGAAATTCAGTTAACGGCCGTGAAGAATTTTCACTCACACTCGGGGTGGGAGACAGTTTCTTGCAGTCTCTTGGGTATTGATGTCAACAGGAGCAAGAGACTGTCTCCCACCCCGAGTGTGAGTAATTTGAATTTCAGGCCGGGTCGCTAAGCTATCTTTCAACCGTTTGGGTAACGCGGAGCTCATCCCGAGCCTCAGTCGATGGCTTCAATCGGGAAAGCTTGCAGAGATTGGCGACCTTTGATTCGCTCTCGGTGCAAAGGCGTCTTGAAGCAAGGTAACGAATGGAAAGGAGAACTATCGTGTGTTACCTAGGCAGAATTTGGAGGCGATTGGAGGAGTTGGAGCGAATTTACGGCCGTTTTCCTTCGGTGGATCAGTCGAGCCGCTTCGCTGGAGTGCCCAACCTTGGTAAACCTTTATATAGAGAGAAAACCGTTTACATAAAAACCCATAAAACGGCCACAATTCGGCCCGTGGACCACACAGGAGAGACGTAACACACATTTTAAGTAAGGTAAGCTGTTTTTTATTGAAATCCTTTCATTCTCGTAGGTTACAGAAACTGTAGGTTTTTTCCCCATACAAATCCTTATATTTTGAATGTTACGCAACAATGCCGATGCTCATATTTCGAGCTTGGGCTACCTGTGGTTAAACTTTCCCAATCACAGATTGAGACTTGAAGTTTGTGTATGCTTGGCAGTTGATAATATTTCTGTGGACTACTTCACGAGGTGGTAAGTGAAACCCGAATGGCTTGTTAAAATAAACGTATGGAAATTCCAATAAAACTTTCCAAAATATGAATTTAGCGTCCTTTTATTTATGTTTGTTCATGAACATTAACACTTCAGCGAAGCTGCTTTGAAATGTGATATCGTGGGAAAAGAAGAGAACTATAAATATCTAGTCGCATTGTACACGTATCACTTTTACTTTTTCTGGTTTTTTTTTTCTTGGAAGTCTGTAGCAACGTGTCACGCTTCTTAACTTATAGCTGGCAAAGATGTCGGTGCATTTTTATTTATTTTTTTTTTGCATTCAAATCTTTTTCTGGTTCACGGTTCAATTTTCGATATGTAGCTAAGCATTTTTATGTGAAAACTGGAAAATCTAGTAATTCTGCCTAATTAGTCGTTCAAATGTTGTTTTGTAATCGCTGATATCAAGAATCGGCCGTCCGTGTTTACTTCAACATGTCTAGGGAAAAAACCCGCTCACACGGGGTGAGGATAAAAGGCGGAATGAGTTTGCGGAATGGCATGTGGCATGGCTTGCGGAATGACATAATTATGTGGAATGTAAAATATGGAAATTGGCGCAATTAAATAAATTAAACTGAAAGGCATACGCGCGTCATTGCCGCGCCTTTTTTGGCGCCAATTTGAGTGAGCAACTGCTTTGCTGGTTCACGCTAATCTCGTACCCAGATCTCCCACTGGGTACGAGATTAGGCTCACGCATTTCGACATTTATCTATAAAAACACACCTGAGAATTGGCTAGGGTTCCTGAAGGCAGCCTCCAAACGAAAACATTGAAGTCGGCACCAAAAATGTTACTCCTTCGATCAAGAATTACGTTGCGTTACTACCCTGATTTCGTGACTGTCATTTTGACAGCTCCGTCTCTTCAAACGTACGTTGTGCCACGTGCAGTCACGGAACAGACTGTCACGTAGAGTCGCCGGCAGGTAAAGAATGGCTAAAATTGACCCAGTTTCACCTTTTAACCCCATTCTTTGATTTAAAAAAGCAATAACCTACAAGACGTACGAAAAACGAGCCTTTAGGCTGTAAATATCTATTTATGTGCGTTTCGAAATTGGAAGTGTTTACACAATACAGACAATCACCGCCAGCCTACCATGAAAATTCCTAAACTTCGATGGTGTCTTACAGAGATTTCCTTCACTTACCCAAACCGATTCCCAGGTATGTTTTAAATGAATGTCTTAAATGTGTGATTTAAATAGCAAGAAGAGAATTTGGAGTTATACCACATGTTAAATATTGCCGTCGAAAATGAGTAAGGCCTGTTTCAAACGTCGTGCTACTGCCATGCTAAGCTGGCTCGACTGTAGCTCGACTGCAGCACGACAGTAGCACGACTTGGTTTCAGACGTCGAATTTAATTCAGTCGAATAGAACGGCTGTTGCCCAAAACAAAACACAATAATAAAGAAACGGCTCAGCAAACTTTTAAATGTATTCTAATGTATTTGTAATTTATGAATTGAGTTCGGCACGGCGATAGCACGACGTTTGAAATCAAGTCGAGCTACTGCCGTGTAGCACGGCAAGGCTTGCCGTGCTACACGGCAATAGCACGACTTGGTTTCAAACGTCGCGCTAGTGCCGTGCTAAAGTCGAATTTAATTCGATCAATTGAGTTCGGCACGGCAGTAGCACGACGTTTGAAACGGGCCTAAGGCCTGTTTCAAACGTCTTGCTACTGCCGTGCTAAGCTGGCTCGACTGTAGCTCGACTGTAGCACGACACTAGCACGACTTGGTTTCAGACGTCGAATTTAATTCAGTCGAATAGAACGGCTGTTGCCGAAAACAAAACACGAAAATTAAAGAAACGGTTTAGCAAACTTTTAAATGATTCTAATGTATTTATAATTTATGAATTGAGTTCGGCACGGCAGTAGCGCGACGTTTGAAACCAAGTCGAGCTACTGCCGTGCTAAAGTCGAATTTAATTCCATCAATTTAGTTCGGCACGGCAGTAGCACGACGTTTGAAACGGGCCTAACGAACTTAAATTTTTGTTATCCTGTAAACCTATCCCTTATTTTTAATATTATTTCAGTACGACCAGCTTCTCTACTGTCCAGAAAGTATCTTCTAGTGGAAGGAAAAGAATTTTTCTGTTCATGGAAAGTGTCCACATTTCTCCATTGCGAACGCAAGGAAAGTTGATGTTAGCGAATTTCAGGTTAAAAGTTAATGCAGTCTGAGACTCCGACATCGAAAACCGATCTTCTATTCTTTCTCACGAATAAAAGGCTTTCGGCGGGAACAATCTACGTTAGGTTTCTAAAAGCTATCTTTGAACAAAAATGAAAGAAATTGATTTTTCAACTCTTGCCACGAAATTAAGATTTTGGTCGACTTTTCTGTTTCGCACGTCTCAAGCTCGCAACTGAGGAAACAAAATACAAGATTCGATTCATCTCTGAATATTATAAATTATGTCACAATCACGTAACCCACAGTCTCATAAAGAAACACTTCTCACACGGTTTCGAATACAAATATAGGTAACAAGAAACTGTTAAGTTAATCGTACAAACATCTTTTGCAGAAAAAATTAAATTAGAAGCGTGACCTTCGAAAACATCTAATCTACCGTGATCGCCTAATCTACCGTGATCAAGAGCCATTATTGCTCTAAAATGTGACCGAAGATGATTGCCAGTGCTATTTTTTGGGTGTACATATAAGGCTATCAAACTCGATGCAAGATTTGTTTCACTCTAAAATCACTTAGCCTGTCCCTCAAAAGTCACACGAATGTGCCCTTAATTTAACTGATTTGTGGATTACAAGTTTATTGTTTGTTTTAAATTATAAATTTATTAATGGAGCTTCGCGATTAGCCCTGGCTAAATCTATATATTAGACAAATTCATCCATCTGCAGTGTCATGTTTGTTGTCGCATCCCAGCTCATCTGGGTCCTCTAGAAGTAGTATTTATGTTTTGAGGAAGCAGCATTATATGCACCCCTTTAACAAACTTCCTGTCTTATGTTTAAACAGGATTTGAAGGTGAACAACATCGTCAGTTAGATTTATGGAGTGATGGCCATTCTCAGTTTTGAATGGATCACTACTGTCATCAAATATAAAATAATAACAAGAAATCGATTGTGGAACGCAGGAGTTGTTACTCAAGAGTCGCTTTTAAATAGTAGCTTAGGAAAAATCTCTGTATCTTCTAGAGTTAAAGAAAAATAAAAGTATTGTTCGTTTTTTCGGGGTATATATGTGCATTCGTTTTGTCTGCAACTGAGCTTATGAAATGCTCAACTGATTATATGTAGTACATAATCACTTGTAATTGTTGCTGTCTCAAAGTCAATCCATTCTTCATTTCCTGTAGAATATTATTTATAAAATTTTCCTCAAAAACTGTCGAAAAACTGTAAAAAAAAGCTATAGATTTCATGCTTTTGTGGCATATATAAACACGTGTCTCCGTGATCAGTTTAACATGAGACATCGCGCTAATAAATAAACCTCGCGTGGTAATTTTTTTTTTCGCCGTTTAGTCTTAAAGCAGCTGAACATTGCTACGATGCATTTCCTCCTTGATAAGTAAAACCACGAGTTTGGAAATGAAACCATAGAAATGCATTGCTTTGCCAGTGAAAATCAGACCTATACAGGAACATGACTTTTCAGTTGGCGTTGAGTCTTGAAACTCTTTAAAGGGTCAAGAAAACCTGCTGCTGAAAAATCTACAAGTGAAAAACCCGGGTAGAAAGCGTCCGATTTTTGTCATGGAGAATATTTTTTGCTGGAAAGTACGGTATTCAAAGCACCAACGAAATGGCTTTTAAAAGGATCGTACCTTTACGCAAGCTTTCGATTTCCCGCCATCAGATTTGATGCGCCCACGCTATTGTCGTCCAGCGGATGCACGCATGCGCATGCAAAATGCCCTCCTGTTAGGTCAAAGTAGTTGACCGGAGCTTTTTATTTTATTTTATTTTATGTTGTTGTATTGAATCGCCGATATAGGTATTAGACGACGAGAAGTCCAAAGACTACTGCAAGGCTGACACAACGTAATATATTTGAACAACAGTATTTCGGCTGGCCAAACCAGCCTTCTTCAGGTTTAGATGTTACTAAATTATGTAAATGATTTTACAACATTATATTATGGAGAATGTCGCAATACATAGGAGGGGCGGAAATGACGTATACAAGGTATTTCAAAAAGATAATAAGTAAAAAAATAAAAATAAAATAAAAATAAAATAAAATAAAATAAAAATAAAATAAATAAATAAATAAATAAAAATAAAATAAAATTACAATTCATCACGTCTATTTAAACCGTGGGGCTCTAAGGTCCCTGCTAAATCTATAAGAATCGACTCTCTGGCTTTCCTGATTGAATCACGCGAGGAGTGGATGAGTTCAAGTGGGATTAGCTGCATGTCAGTGTGGCAGTGGTTAGGTTGAAAAAGAAAATGTTCAGAAACAGTGGTAGGTTTGGATTTAATTTCAGTTTTGTCAACTGAGCGTCTATGTTCGTTAAATCTGTCTTTGAGACGTCGCTTAGTTTCACCTATGTATTGTAGATTACAGCGGTTACATTGTACCATGTAGATTAAATTTTTGGTGTTACATGTTATGTGTGAAGTGATGTTACGTGTTTCGCCTGTGGAAGAAAATGTATAGTGTTTAAGACCGTTAGTAATGTAAGGACAAGTGGCGCAATCTTGTCCACAGCGGAAAGAGCCTGGTGGTAAATTAGTGCTGTTAGGAGCTGTGACAGCGGGTAGTTGCGCTTTAACTAAAATGTCGCGAGGGTTAGAAGTGCGCCTGTAAGCAACGATAGGTGGTTGTTTAAAAACGTCCCTGCAACGATCAGAGGAAAGTAATATATTAAAATGTTTGCGTAATATATTAGAAAAGTGAGGAAGTGCTGGGTTATATGTAACTACAAAAGGTGTGAATACCCTTTTCTGACAGCTGTCAATTGACCATAACAGGATGTCTAATACCAAGTTAAACACAGACAGTATATGCCTTGGACTCCTAACTAGTAAGTGTGCCATTTCACATCCACTAACATGATGGGGTGGACGACTTAGTGAGTAAGAAAAATTTTTTGGATGCATAGATAACCAAATTCTCTTACCTATCGTGCTCCGCTAAAACACATGCAATTTATACTCTACACTTTCTTCGGCTTTCCATGTAATGCCTTAGTGCGGGGAAAGGTCTGCTCACATTTATTCCTGCGACACATGGGAACTGCAACCTATCCTAGCATTAACGCAACACCGAAAGCCGTCCTGACATACGAAAAAACTTCACCTTAAAAACGCTGAGTACCAACGGAATCAATAAATTATTTCATTTTTTATCTTTGGTATTCGTGACTATGTTCCTATCAGTAGCGTGGCCCTACCCTTGGATATATAACCACAAACAACCCCTTTTCTTCCATGACATCGACGATCCGGCGGCTAGCAAACGAAACGTTGGTTTTTAAAACCCTTTACGGGAGCTGTTAACTTACTTAATTATCACAGTTCTTACCGTCACAAACTGGATTTAGTCGGTTCTGTGGACCACAGGCCGCAATAAATCCATTGGAGCACTCGCACCTGTAGGATCCAACGGTGTTGTTACAGACATGACTGGCTCCACAAGCATCTGGAGACTGGCATTCATCAAAATCTGTGCACAAATGTACGTTCAATGAACATTATAAACCACTTATTAACCTTGAGTGAGGTCTATACAGCAAAATCTCAGACCAAGGCCTTGTTGATTGACCGCGCGAGCGATAGGAAGGTCAATACATCAAGACTGAGATTTCCCTACATGTAATGACCGAAGAGACGAGGTTAATAAGTTATTTATTATCTGGCCTTTTTAGCGCTTTTATATTCTCAGAAAGAATAAAATAAAACACACTGGAAGTAATTTTCATCATCAGCTTCCGCGCGCAAGAGGTCATTTGAGGTTGTGTTCACTGAACAGAAGCGAACCTGGCGATGTGATTAAAACCACAAGACACAGTTTTTTTGACAATGACACGATTTTTGTCCTGAACCTTCGATCAATTAAAACCAATAACTGGTTAGTGGATAACTAGAAAGAAAAAACACGTCTCCTCAATGAGTTGTACACTCGACCCCGCGATACGGTCATGTGACATTGATCCCGGAATACTTATTTGACAGCTGCCAATTGGCCAAAACATGGATGTCCACTATCAAGTTAACACACGGATTGTATATACCGTAGACAGCTTGCCAGTAATTCCCTGTCATTACAAGAATGTTTTAACCACTCAGCAGCCAATCAAAGCGCGAATACTATTGTAGCCATATAATAATACTACTTTAAAACCTCTGAGTATTATAGTTAAGTTTGTGTGAGAGAGTTTTGCCGATGTTCTAGTTTGTTTTAGTTTTTACCTTTACAAACTGGATTCAGTGGGTCCAGTTCACCAGAATCAGCAACAAATCCGTTTGAGCATTCACACCTGTACGATCCAAAGGTGTTATTGCAGGTATGATTGGCTTTACAAGCATCTGGGGAATGGCATTCATCTAAATCTGCCAAAATGACAAAACAAGTCTGGGTTCATCAAGTGGAGAGAAATCGTTATTTAACAACCCGTTTGGGTAAAGAAATTTATCCCAAAAGTATCAAAAGCGGAACGCTAGTCATTTAACTATTGTCATTGTTTTCACCTGGACGTGTTGAAACCAGCAATGTGGCTCCAACGTTCCAAATACAAACAACCAACTTATTGATCCCTTCCCAATGAAGGAGGGCTAGCACACAAAAAGTTAGCTTTGGAATTTCTTTAAAATAGCTAACTATCTTTATTTAACAGCGAAGATAGTAGTTAACTTCTTACCGACACAAACTGGATTTAGTGGATTCTGTGCACCACAGTCAGCAACAAATCCAGTCAAACATTCACATCTGTATGATCCAACGGTGTTATTACAGATATAATTGACTCCACAAGCATCCGGGGACTGGCATTCATCTTGATCTGCAGAGAGTACAAATTCTCCATAAACCGTGCGCAAGAAATAAAACTCGTCAATTTCCAGATATCGCTCAATGTAAGGTAATTCAAGACAATATTGGATTGTGGATTCCATGCCGTTGATTCCGGATTCCAGATCACCATGGAACTTGGGCTCTGGATTGAAATCGTTAGCGGGATTCCGGATTCCTTTCGCGTAATTCTGGATTCTAGCGCCAGGGACCCGTTTGAACCTCGCAAGATGGTTAAGTTTAGCCCAGGATTAATACTTCTTGTCTACGAACATCTAACAAAAGCTTAAACAGGACTGTTGAGCCTCTACTCTTAGATACAGCTATGATAACACAAAATGTTACTCTAAGCAATGCATAGGAAGGTAAATACAACATTAATCCTGGGTTACCGCTAATCGGCCTTTCAGGAACCGGGCCAGGATTCCAAACAAATAATTTCTCCAGATTCCGGATTCCACAAGCAAAAATTTCTCGGATTACGGAATACGAGATTACCTGAGCGACAGGTTTAAACCAATCCTTATGGTTTATCAATGCGCACATACACCTGTATTCATGTACTGATTTGGCTATACCGTGTCTGTAAAGTATACTTGAAATATAGACATTCCTTATGTAAAACTTCGACTTGTTTTCATTTGTCTAAAAAAAAAAACTCTCCGTCAACTCGATTACTTTACTTCTTACCGATACAAACAGGATTCAGTGGGTCCTGTGCATCATAATCCGATTGAACAAATCCGATTGAACATTCACACCTGTACGAGCCAACGGTGTTATTACAAACATGAATGTCTCCACAAGCATCTGGGGACTGGCATTCGTCTACATCTACGAAGGGTACAAAGAAAATTGTGCTACAATAGGAAAGCTGCAATTTAACAATCCGTACTTAAAAGATCGAGCATGCAATAAATGAACCGTTTTTGCTCACGTGCTAAATGTTTATGCCATCTTGTAGGAGCAAAGGGAAGTCTGACATTATGCTCATTACACTTTATGTTGCATATTTCTTAATTAAAAACAAATTCGCACGAAAAGATGCTTTTTTGTTGTTTTATTCTTTTAGCTTTTTATTTATCTATTTATTCTGATTTTGCGAATTGTAATTTCAGTAGTTTAGCATGTATTTTTGGTCAAACAAATAATAAAACCCTGAAGACCTTTAAAAAAGTATAGATTATGATTAAGTGCACCAGCCACTCTGATACAATGTGTTGTTCCAGTTGGAATAGGGACCTTACGAAACCACGACGACGACGGCAACGGGAACGTCAAAAAACAATAGGTTTAATGAGCAAAACAACAGCTCTGCACGTGCATCACGCTTTTTTGTACATTTCTTTGCCTTCACTGCACAACTACGACGTGAAATGTCCAAATTTTAAGTTTACTTGGGAACGGAAACGGCAAGGCGATAAATTCTACCATCTCTGTCCGAACTTGAGCGCGTTCCCCTCTCTTCAGCTTCGGCCAAAATCCCCTTCTTTTACGTAACAGGGCGAATTGGGATAATCGCGCAAAAGTTTAAAATGATACGAAGTCTGTTTTTCAGCGACGGTTTCATGGACGTCGCCGTTGTCGGATCGTAAGGTCACTAATGTTACTAGAACGGGAACGGGGAGCGGATAACGAGCACGAGGAACGAGAAAGCGAAATTGGGAGCAAAACTTAACTTGAACCCCGGCGCTAACTGTAAATTCATTTCTAATTCTCTGCTGAGTTCCCATTTTTCATTTTCTCGTTTTATTTTAGCAACATCCTTTTAGTTCTGTGCTGTTGCCATTCATGCTAAACCAAATAGCCTTTTATGTCAGCACGTAAAGTAATCCAGTATAGGAATACTAAACACTATAGCTTCATATTATAAAAGGCATTTTGGATTCACAGTAAGGAAGATGCTGAAAACTTTGCTTGACCACTTTTTGCTGAGACCAGTTATTAAACAGAATCGAATTAGGCTGGAGAAGATTTGGTCACCAAAGATGACGAACTTTATTTTCAAGATCTCCCAATGTACAAGGCGATGGAAAAACCGACACCCACTAAGAGAAGATTGGCTGGAAATACGACACGCTCATAACCTGCCACCTGAGCCTGCAGACCGTTATCTAAACAATGCCTTGCCATAAAATCCCATTATGATGTCGTCTTAATGGTGTCTTTTTACAAACTTATCATTGTTTTTCACGTTCCCACGTTCCAGTCAGCAGTGTATGGCTCGCTTTGTATCATCATATAAACCACACACAACCAACAACCCTTTCTTTCCTTCTGACAAAAGGCTAGCACGCAAAACGGAATAGCTTTTGAATCATTTTACATAGCTAGCTTACCGACACAAACTGGATTTAGAGGGTTTTGTGTACTGCAGTTAGCAACAAATCCAGTTAAACATTCACATCTGTATGATCCGACGGTGTTATTACAGACAGAATGTGCTCCACAAGCATCAGATGAAAGGCATTCATCAAAATCTATAGAGGGTAACAAGAAAGTTATCCATAAAACGCAGAAAGGCTATTATTGGCCTCTTCCAGGCTCCGAGGTGAGTCGGGTCTGCAGAATCGAGAAAGCAACCGCCCCCCCTTTTCGCGCGCCTTTAATTCTCTATCGCCTTCCCCGCTATCTGAGAGACTGGAATAGGCTAAGCTATTTTATTAAAAACTGAATCATTGGATAATGCAATTCTAGTGTTTTGATTGGCTTAGCCATTATGGTATATGAGCCATTATACCATGCTCTTCATATATGGTCGGTGTACGTGTCAGTTTAAAATTGGAAGCTAGCTGAGATTTTTTTCGCGAAGGATAGAATGGCGCGCGAAGCAAATCGTTTAAATTAATTTCTTAGAAAACTAGAAAATGCAATTTCATCGGGGAAAAAAACCAAACAAACAAAAAAGCCACAAGAGCTTGTTTGAAAGTTTATCGAAAAACGCATGAAAATACATGGAACTAAAGTACCTTGATCAGCTACGAAAGAAGACAAGTGTTGTTTCTTCATGATTGCGAAGCCACTCGCCTAGTCACCCACCGTATAGATAACTGCGGCTTGTTTATTCGACATGAAGAATATAAATCACAAGCAACCAGCTACAACTACAGGCTATGCAGCCATTCACTACAGCAATCGAGACGTCAGTATAGCTTCTTTTCTCGCTCAGCAAAACCAGCTGGTGGCTTCAAACAACTTCATGACAAGCGACCGACGTAACAGTTTTTCTCCATTGCTCTTACTTTTGTAACTGCTCCGAAAATCCAAATTCACAGTAATTTCGACGGCCGTCACTTAAAAATTCTTTTTCTTCACATTATCTGCCAGGTTCTTTTAGCTGTCCTGCTGTGTAAAATCCTAGAATCCTGATGAGTTTTTAAAAGTGTTCATCGCTACAAAGTTTTGATTTTTCATTCATCCAGTCCAGGCGAGTCCGTTCGCGCGTTGACAGCTTTGATAGACGTGTGACATGTGAACAGCGGAAGTCCCTTGTCTTTTCCGGTTTGTTCAACGAGATTTTGTGGGCATTTTTAATAAAACAATTATTCCACTCGCACTTGTTGGATATGAGATGATTATAGCCAACTCGGCGCTACGCACCTCGTTGGCTATTTACCATCTCATATCCAACGCGCCCTCGTGGAATAATTGTTAAATATACCAAAAAAAAGAACAAAAAGGGTACTTTGACGTTTCTTAAAATAGAGAATTGAATAATATTCATTCATACAATATGTCATGTAACATTAATAGGCCATTTCCGAGTTCCCCCAGGCCTCTGTATCAAAACGAGGTTAGGTGCTCAACTTTTCTTGTGGAAATGAGTTTTATTTGCATGAGAATGAAAAATCATTTCCATATCAAAGGTTGAGCACCTAACCTCGTTTTGATACAGAGGCCCGGGGGAACTCGGAAATGGCCTATTGCATTCACATAAGGAAATACTTGAATTTGAAGCATTCCAGCTTAACAACAGGAGATTCTGATGTTTTACGGAAAATTGAAGGAAATTTCAGTTTTTATTTCGTCTATATAAAATGCCTTCCTGTATCCTGCTGATAATCTGCCGAGCTTATTACTTTTAAGGAAAATAACCAATTAGTATACGTTATATTGGCAAAAACGTTTTAACGACATCATATTTAGTCTCCCAATTCATCGTATACTGCAATAACGTTGACAAAGTGTAGAACGAGCTCAATAAAATTCTTCAAGAAAAATTAAAAGGTTAACAATTGATCATTCAGGTAAAAACTAGAGTTCAATACCAGCAACTGACGTGATTCAACTTATTTTGACTCTGAAGATGACAACCGCACAGGTGGTCGAAACGTCAGTCATTGTCAATAATAAACAGTCCTATTCAGGCATGACTTCACTGAGACGAACGATCATATTCCGAATACTTGTGAAAAGACTCCTGTGTTCAAACCATTCGCAAATGGTGAAATTAACTATAGGCTTCCTTTTGGTTACTCGATCTGGTACGGTTTGGGGGACTGAGTTAATAGCAAAATAGTCAATATATCCACCTTAAGGTTCCTTTGTAATGAGGACAAAAATGATGTGTTGTTTAACTTTCGGCTACTTTTCTTTTGTTTGCATACGACAATTTCACCTATTCTTAGATCATGTTTCTTCTTACCGATACAAACTGGATTCAGTAGGTCCTGTACACCAGAATCAACAACAAATCCGTTTAAACATTCACACATGTACGACCCAAAGGTGTTATTGCAGGTATGATTGGCTCCACAAGCATCTGATGACTGGCATTCATCTAAATCTGGAAAGTTGCAAAAATAAATGAATAACCTATTATCCATGCAAGATGATGAAAGCATAATATACATATGTCACACGCGATTCATACTTAAGATGTTTACAGCTTTCATTAAGTCCATCGACACAACCAATCTCCGACCTGACTCGGCGGAGGCAGCACGCAATGCAGTACAAATCTACAACATGAAATTACCTTTCAAAGCCCTACTCTTTGTCGCCTTGGAAAAATGAATGGTTTTCATTTTACTGACCTATCCGTGTTTTTCATATAACGCATGCTATCAACAATGGCGTCGCTGCAAAATTTCGGCCCTTGCAAGGGCATCTGGATTAGGGAATCCGGGAAATTTTTGCCTGTGAAATCCGCCGAATGCCCAGCTTTGGACCTGAATCAATCAATGATTGGAATCCGGAATTCATTACCTGGATTCCGGAATCCACGGAATGAGATCCAGAATCCAAGACAGTCGTGGACTCCCTTACGTGACGCGAAATATTAGCTTAAACCACAGTCATCACACCATCCTTCCATTTCCTCTGACAGAATTTGAGTAAACACAGTTTATTAACTTCTTACCGACACAGACTGAATATTGTGGGTTTTGCGGCCCGCAGTGGTCAGCAACAAATCCAGTTGAGCATTCACACCTGTACGATCCAAAGGTGTTATTACAGACATGATTGACTCCACAAGCATCTGAGGACTGGCATTCATTTAGATCTGTAATGGTTCCGAGACATTTTCCCCGTTAACGAACGAAGACACGATATCAGATAAGCTGTCATATAGGACAGGAGATTCATATAATACAGAAGAGAACACTTGAATTTTCAATTATTCCAGCTTCTTAACATTGCTATTTCTGAGGTTAATCTGAAACTGCTATTTCTCAATATTCAGCATAATTCAAGGCTCTTTTACCTAGAGTCTTTAGTTTATACCAGCCTATAATATATATTTGTTTTTATAACTGTTGCTAATACTATCTATTCACTTATTTTCAGTACTGTGTCAGTGACATGTTTGTCGTGAACCTGTCAAAAAAAAATTACATATTTAGCAAACTTGTATAGCCCTTGAACTTGCTGTTTTCTTATCCTGCAGTGAACAGTTAACGTCAGCCTTTTCAAGTGGTGCCTCCAGGTGGATACCATTTCACTGTATTATATTTAAAGCTATGTTCACAATTTACTTCCGGCTCCGTGGATTACAGTCCCCGCTCCTACTTTTTAGTTCTGCTTCAATCCCAATACTTGTTCACACTGCACCAAAGTGTTGCGCAGAGCTTATCCAATATCACGGAAGCTCTACTTTCGCTTCGTTACAGAAATCGCGCCGAAATCACCGACCATCTGGTATGGTTTTCGTGCTGGCGCAAGGGCCATCCGGTGTAGTGTGAATACAGCCTTAGTTCCTCTGGTTTCTCACGCAAAAAGTCGACTTGTTTTTCTGTATGAGACAAGTCTACTTCTTCAACACAAGTTAAATTCCTACCGACACAAAGTGGATTCTGTGGGTCGCGTTCACCGGAACCAGCAGCAAATCCGATTGGACATTCACATCTGTATGATCCGACGGTGTTATTACATACATGATTAGCTCCACAAGCATCTGGGGACTGGCATTCATCTAAATCTACGAAGATTACAAGGGAAATTCCGCATAAAATGGAAAGAACCTTTTATTTTTCGTCTATCAAAACGTAAGGACAAGAAGCATTTAAAAGCGCACTTGTCTTAAAACTGCGAATAAAATAGATATTATCAAACCTAATTTATATTTCAACTGACAGCAGAATCTGAGGCTGCTCCTTACATCAAGGCATTTACCGGCAAAATCGTGAAAACCTACTACAAAGAATTACTTTCAAATCAACACTCTTCGCCACCGTAAAATCAAACGACGTTTATGCTTGAACTAGTTGATCCTCATGTGACAATGTTTTCCAAACAGTTAGCCCCATCAGGAAAGAATGGGGGGGGGGGGGGGGGGGGGGGCGGGGGAGAACGAACAACTATCCGTCTTCTAAGTTAGCAGACGGAACGTTCGCGTTCGATTCTGTTCACAGCTGGTAACTCTTAAAATTTTCAAACACGCTCAATGAAGTTCTTACCAATACAAACTGGATTAAGTGGGACCTGTGGACTACAAACAGCAACAAATCCAGTTGTGCATTCACATCTGTACGAGCCAGCGGTGTTGTTACAGGTAGAATTAGCTCCACAAGCTTCTGGAGACAGGCATTCATCAAAATCTAAAGAGGGAAAAGAGAAACGAGGAAAGGTATTTATAAACAGAGAGAATCTGTTTCGATTATCAACGCTTTCGCGGGCGAAATGAACAGACACCTGTGGTTTGACAGGCCATGTGCTTATCTTGCCTGCAGATCTATGATATTAACAAATTATAATTACAGAAAAACTTTAAGGTAACTATGTCAGCATCAATCTAAAACAACTAAAAAACAAAGCAGATCTAGCTAGTCACACAACATAAATAGAACAAGTCAAGTCAATCGAGGGCAAGCTAGGAAGTTGCAGTAGTTAACCCATCACTGCTCGTTAAGTAAGTAGGAATGCAGATTAATTCATTTGAAATTGATGAGGTACACTAGCTGCCTCGGCGACTAGCAGATTCAGGCTATTTCTACACTGGATAGTTTTAAATGTCTGAAAGAAAACGTATTGGATATAGCGGTGGAACAGTAACCTCATGTGATATGTGACGATCCACTTTGAAGATCGGCCATGGGCAGCTTCGTTGGGTCTTGACAAACAGCGAGCCAGCGAGTCATGCGAGTCATCATGTGAGCCATGCGAGACAGATGTTCCCAGTCCATTTTCCTTTCTTCAGCTTTTTGTTTGGCATGAGTTTTCGGTATCCTCGCTCTCCTTTCAATATCGTTTTGTTATCTGCTTTCATCTTTTTCATCGTTTGTTAAGGTATGTTTTGTATTGTTTAGTTGTCAATAAATTTTGAGATTTGATGTTTTATTTATGAGTGTAGTCGCAAACGATTGAAAATTCATGCATATTATTTACATGTAATTACAGATTCATGGCAAATCGACGTCTAAAAAGCCTCCTGGAGGCCAATAAGCGGAGATTAACACTATGTTATGACCCGCCTGCTTCGAGAAATCTATGTTTTTATCGTTTTCTGACTCATTAAACGTGACCGAGGAAGATAGGAAACCCGTAATATGACGTTTGGAGCACACTTCCATAACAACCACCTTGTTAAACCTTCGTTTATCGAATTCTCAAACCTTTGTCAAATGTTGGCGAATTTTTCTGTTCTTTTCTAAAGCTGAATTTTAAACGACTGTTGTTTTGCTAAGTTGTTAAGCTTGTTAAGACGTGCCATTTTTATTTTTGTAACCCCGAGGAGTGCAACAATCTTTGGAATAAATACGTTACTTAGTTACCGAGGCTAGTTTTGTAGTTTACATTAAAAAACTTATTTTATACTGACTCGCATGGCTCGCATGTTGGCTCACATGACTCGCTGGCTCGCATATTATACACGCTCGCTTCGTTCAGGGGCACCCAACGAGAATATAGTTCAAAACCACTTAAACATAGCATGGTTGCACGTATTTTAGTATTTAAACGGTAGATATAAGCATATTTTTATCCCCTAAAAATCTTTCATCTGTTCGGATTTCCTAGCTGAAAGTCTAGTGATCCGAAAATTATAGGGATCAAACTTACCTTTTCGAAAATTTCAGCCAGAAAAAAGGCTCCCGAAAATTCTAGGTGACCTTTTTAGCGTAAAAATCCGTTAAAAATGGGCAATTATACCATTTTTTAGATGTTCGACAGTCCTAGGAGAGGCAGGCAAGCAAGAAATTTTACAACAAATGTTCCGAAAATTCTAGATCTCAACTCGTCTTCCAAACAGATATTTTCCGAAAATTGCCCCTGTTCGTTTCGCAATATTCTCACATGTAAATAGAGCCTCTATCCGGTATATTGTTGGTTTTCACATGACGACACTAAAATTCAAACTAAAAAACTATCGATCCTACCGAGATTTTACTTTCGCGATCCATTAGAGCAGCTGAAAACTAATTTTCATTCAAATTTTCGCTTCAAAAGGATTCTTGGTTTTGTGATACAGTACGCTTGAATTTCTAAGCTTTTGCGTGACGCGGCATTTACATGACGGCCAAGCTAGCTGTCATGTAGGTAAAAAAAATGACTTATTTTAGGAAATTTTGCTATCTAAACAGTTCATGTATTAGAAAAAGTATTACTTTAATGTTTATGAGTTTCTCGAAGAATAAAATCACGCTTTTGTAGCAAAACTCGATAACAGATGTTTCTGCTGGTTTCCGTCCGCCTTGTTGGAGCTCATCCGGATGAGCCAGTGGTGGATCAAGGGGCGGATCCATTGGAGCCCCTTATTTTTAGACGAAACCGAGGTCCAAAGGGCCGAAAAAAACTTTTTTTTTTTTAGATCGGCTCCCGCTCCCCCTTATCCCAGGGTCTGGATGACCGCCCCCACGTCACGGCGTTTTTACGGACCAGTTTATTTTTAGACGTATTTTAGCGCACTTTTTCCCGCAACGACGTGACACGAGTGCATGGAAGTTGCTCGCCCCCTCCTGCATCTACAGATATTTTTCTTTGGAAAAAGTTCTAGCTAGGGTTCTTCTGTTTTCTTTTGTACGGTTAAGAAACTTTCATATATTTCAGATTAAACTTCTTACCGACACAGACTGGATTCAGTGGGTCCTGCTGTGCACCAGAATCAGCAACAAATCCGATTGAACACTCACACCTGTACGAGCCAACGGTGTTATTACAAACGTGATTGGCTCCACAGGCATCTGGAGACTGGCATTCGTCTAAATCTACGAAAGTAACATGATACGGGAGATGCTATGACTTTTTTTTTAAGCCGTGAGGGTAGAGCAAAGCAGACTGCACATGAATCAAAAGAGAATCAAAAATTGATATAAATTATAAAATATCATGATTGATGTGAGAAATGTTTACGGTTTTCATGTTACCTTAATGTGGAAAAGGTGTCATTTATTTCGCAATCTGTACCCCCTCTCTCCCTCTTTACTTCAAGGCACCAGGGAAGTGTTAAAATTTTCAAAGAAGAGTTACCTTAGTATATCTTTCATAAGTAGGTTGAGTATGATGGTCCGGGTGAACGTGGTCCTGAATAGGACTACTGTTGTTATTGACATTGATCATACTCAACCTACTTATGAAATGATTCTTAGGTTCAAACCCTTCACAGTAATATATCTTTCTTATTTTTCAAGTGACCATCTTTTTTTCCAGCCGGTACGCAGTTTAGCTCAACCGAGATGTACAATAAGACTCTAAATAGTAATCTTGTATACACTGTTTTAAGCTCAAGACCTTGGAGCTGCCTACTACCCCCTTGAAATCCGTACACCCTGTTCAGCGGCACATAACCATTTAGGCCAAATAAGGAAATGAACCCCCCGACGGGAGGGGCAGATACAAGCTACAATCCACGGCTTTGTATCTCTTTGCAATAGCTAAGTCATTTTCTGAATCTGACAGTTTATTTAGTTCTCACCAACACAAACTGAATTCTGTAGACCGCAGTCAGCAACGAAACCATTTGCACAATCACATCTGTATGACCCTACGGTGTTATTACAGACAGAATTGGCTCCACAGGCATCTGGAGACTGACACTCATTAACATCTGCAGAAGTTACAAAAATAATACTCTTGAACGTGTTAAATATATCAAACATTAAATATGCATGCACCAGACAACTTCCAGATTTAACTTTGTTCAGATTTCTTTCATTATGAATAATTATTGGGGCCATCCGGGCCTGTATTAAGCCAAACCCTCCCTCAAACAAACTTGGGGAGAGAGATTTTGTTTGGGGGGAGGCGGCTGTAAACAGCCTAGCCTACCAGTTTTACACCATCAAGGGTTATTAATATTCAATGCTATGGTGTCATATTCTCCTAAATCTGTTTGGAATACGGACAAGTCTCCTCATGCACGTAAAAACTTCCAAATTCCTTTCGATTTTATCCTAGGCACTTGATCATTAATTTTCTCCTTAGCGATACAAACTGGATTAAGTGGATCCTGTGCGCTAGAATTAGCAACAAATCCGATTGGACATTCACACCTGTACGAGCCAACGGTGTTATTGCAGGTATGATTGGCTCCACAAGCATCTGGAGACTGGCATTCATTAACATCTGCAAAAATTATAAAAATGATACTCTTGAACATGTTAAATATACCAAACATTAAACATGCACCAGAAATGAATTAAATTCTACGTCACTAATTCAGCTTTTCAATATTGCAGTATGCGAGGTTTTCAGGGTGCAGAGAAAGTCAGTTTTACAGCTTGCCATTCGGGCTAGCTGTAGCTAGCATGTACTACCCCAAACATTACTTTAACTAGCCCCAAAAGTTTTCTGATGAGCAGGTTTGATTACACAGTTCTTCTGTAATTTGAATTCTCCAAAAACTTCACTTGCCCATCGGGCAAGCTAAGAACAAAATTCACTAGCCCGAGAGCAAAATCCACTAGCCCCGGGCTATCGAACAATACTTTCTTTGTAGGCTGGGTTTTGGAGACTGATATTTAGAAAACTTCCAGATTTAATTTTGTTCAGATTTCTTTCATTATGAATAAATATTAGGCACACCCTCCCCTCAAACAAAACTGAAGGGGAGAGAGTTTGTTTGGAGGGAGGTGGCTGTAAACAGCCTAGCCTACCAGTTCTACAGCACCAAGGGTTATCAATATTCAATGCTACGGTGTCATATTCTCCTAACGTTTGTTTGGAATACGGACAAGTCTTCTCATGCACGCAAAAACTTTCAAATTCATTTCGTTTTTATCTTCAGCACTTATCATTACTTTCCTCCTTACCGATACAAACTGGATTTAGCGGATCGTGTGCGCCAGAATCAGCAACAAATCCGAAGGGACATTCACACCTGTACGAGCCAACGGTGTTATTGCAAACTAGATTGGCTCCACAAGCATCTGGGGACTGGCACTCATCAACATCTAAATATCAGTACACACCATAAATTAACCAATATATACTACTACAGGAGAAATTTCTGCAATTTGATTGGCTTAGAGCAGTGGTATTTCAGCTTAATTTGAAATATCTACATGTGAAAATTACAAAACTTCTAGTCAACTAATCGAAAACCAAGCCGTTCATCAACCTTAAAATAACTAGAAAACCTGTCAGACCAATTAAATAAAACTAGAACATGACAAACAGATGAAAACCGGTCAAGGCTAAGTGTGTCTGTTGTTTCTTTGTACTAGAAATATTCAAAAGGGAAGGTGATGAGAATCCTCCACATTTTAGTCATTTGATTTAGACAAAAAGCGATGACGTCATCCATCTTAAACCTGTCAAACAAGTTTTAAAAATAGCACGAGACGTTAACTTATTGAGAATCCATGTATTCTTCCGTAAGTTAACGATATTCCTCCGGATAATTTCATCCCTTTGTACTGCTTTAATTTATAGATTCAAGAATCCACAACAAAAATATGAGCACCTGGGGGCTGGCATCGGGCGACTGGCATTCGTCTAAATCTACGAACGCTTCAAAGAAAATTCACCAGAAACAGCCCCTGCGGCAATGAGGACGGGCCATCGTCCATCAAGCTTCGAAGAATGGATTGGTATAAATTCATTAGATGATCTGACCGTACGGCCCAGCGCGCAATGTAATCGCAAAAGTACACAAAAATCCCCTTAATGAAGCAAGAAGAGATGGACCAGCTGGGATACCTACCATCTACACTTTCGTATTTTTCACATCTGTACGATCCCACGGTGTTATTACAGACAAAATTAGCTCCACAAGCATCTTGGAACAGACATTCATTAACATCTGCAGAAGTTAAAGCATTATCCATTAACAGACAAAGCTAATGTATATATTTAGTAAAATCCAACTAGTGGTCTATAATCAATGCTGCATTCTGATCGGTTGAGCTACTACTAGGCCATATGCTATAGCCCACTAGTAGCGAAAAGCGCGGGCTTTTTGGCGGCAAAAAAGGATTTAAGAATAGCTTTAACTAGCTAAACTTTGTTTATTCTCGATATTTTTTACAACCTAGTTGGATTTTACTAAAACAATTATTCCTCTCGCCCTCGTGGCCTCTCACTCAATAGCCCATTCGGCCTTCGGCCTCATGCATGGGCTATTGACTCAGAGCCCATTCAGGCTCCAGGAATAATTGTTAAATATATATGTGCCAAGGTAAAGCAATAATACTACAAATAAGTAGTTAGAACAAAGGTTATAACCCACATATCACACACTGTGCATGCTTCATTAAAAAAATGAAGATGAAAAAATTTAAAAAGAAATAAAGAACAAGAAGGAGAAGAAAAGAGCAAAAAAGAAGAAAATCTCAACATGGAAAAATGTTACTTTAAAAAAATTTAGTTTCTTTACCGACAAAGCACTCAGGAGTTCTTGAGAAATCGTTTAATCGTGTCCGTGCGTTCCAGATCGAATTGCAATTTGAAAGTGTTAGCTTTTGCCGGGAAAATCGAAACGTTTGCCGTTGCATTTTCACAAAATTCCGCACCGTAGATTCTGGCGAAAAGTTACTGACTGGAGCTAAATTTCATTTAGTACCTGGTTTAACCGAAGCCGGAAATGTTTCAGAATTAGAAATCTATTATGCGTCTATTAAGTATGACCCTGTTTAACTGCAGCTGGTCGTGTAACTCTAAAGCTTCGGACATGTACTGTTTTGTCTTTACAAGAAGATTTTAACCCGGCTTTGGTCAACATTCATCTGTTTTAATTCTTTTAATTTTTTGGTATAACAAGAAATAGCATTTTACCTCCTCGTAATTTCTGCACTCCTACTTACCTACACAAACTGGATTCAGTGGGTCCTGTGCACCAGAATCAGCCGTAAATCCTATTGGACATTCACACCTGTGCGATCCAGCGGTGTTATTACAAACATGATTGGCTCCACATGAGTTTTGGGACTGACATTCGTCTACATCTATGACGTTTACAGAAGAAATTTTACATGAATTGGAGTAAATCACTTGTGATTTCTATTCAAGAATCTACGACAAAAAATAGACCTTTAATTGGTCAAGATTCATCTGTTTTCTTTTAATCTTTTGGTATAACAAGAAATAGCATTTTACCTCCTCATAATTTCTGCACTTCTACTTACCTACACAAACTGGATTCAGTGGGTCCTGTGCACCAGAATCAGCCGTAAATCCAATTGGACATTCACACCTGTACGATCCAACGGTGTTATTACAAACATGATTGGCTCCACATGAGTTTTGGGACTGACATTCGTCTACATCTAAGACGTTTACAGAAGAAATTCTACATGAATTGGAGTAAATCACTTGTGATTTCTATTCAAGAATCTACGACAAAAAATAGACCTTTAAATTAGACACTCTTTGTCACCAAGAAAACAATAAACGTTTTTCCTTCAACTATTTATCCCCCCCCCCTTTTTTTTTTTTTTTTTTTTTCAGGTAGCCATGTTTCAGCAAATTGCGTAACTGTGCCATTTGATACATACAGTATTATCTTGCCATATGTCGACCAAGCATCTTAAAAGCGAGCTTCAATGAGGTCGCGCAGAGACCGAGCCAGCGACGATATCACGAAGTCGACTTGCCTGAATGATTTTTAATCACATCAGAAATTCAAGAGGGGAAACTGATTGACATACGCTGTGTCGGGAGTGGCATCAATGCCACTCACTACCCTATTGGTTCATGAAGTCGCTGGTGGAATTTTCCACTGGTGAAAACAGGTATTATATTTAAACACAGTTTGTTTACTTCTTACCATTACAATCTGGATTAAGGGGGTCATGTGGAACGCACTCAGCTTCAAATCCAGTGGGACATTCAGTTTTGTATGATCCTTCAAAAAAAGAAAAAAACTTTTGATAATTATTTCCTTTCGATGTCTGCGGATTGTCGATACCTCGGTATAACCGGCAACAGGAGCACTTTTAAAGAGCCCAGTGGATTTTTTTCTGCATCGTTTTGGCAGTGATCGTTATTTATAAGAACTGTTCTCCAAGGTACAGTTATACTTCAAACCGAAAGTAGCTCTTAACAAAGCGTTGGGAAATAAATGAAATATTTCCAAAAGCGGCAGTGGCAGGTACATGGTTGGATTACACCCTTTTCAGAGAAAATAATTTAGAGCAATAACTTTGTATATTATCACTCATCGTCTAACCCGCTAGCCTGCGTAGCTGGCGGTATTCTTTTGCCCCGGGTACTTTTTTGGCGGCGGAGACGCCACGCGAGGCGAGGAAGCCTCGATGGAAAATTGACTTGAATACCCACTCTTCTCGAGGCTCCGCCGCCAAAACAATACATAATTTACCCGCTTATCCCGCCAGCTACGCAGGCTACTAACCTGCTTAGCTTGGTGTGTTGTAAATGTATAAAGGTGTTTACGACCTAAGCACCTTCCGCACGCGGAGGTAACCGTTTTTCGAAATGCACAAATAAGCTTCACTGTTGTAAGTTTAAAATAGCCAACCAAAAGTACATTCTTTGATTTGGAAACAGAAATTGCCGGTAAATGTTCTTCTCTGATGAGATCGAGGAGTCTAGATTGTTTGGATCCACTATAATGTACACCTCCAAACGAATCCACAGTAGAGCCATCCGTTCGCCGAATTAGGGCCGCCCACCATAATTTGGGTCCTCAAATACACTTAGCGTAAGGTAACACGACTATTAAACAAGAAATCTGCCTGTGGCAACTGACTCGATTCAGAGATATCATTCACGAAACAAACCCGAGGCACTGAAAGAGAGCGCGGCACCACTTGGTCAAAAGGACACATTTGAAACGTAAAACTTTTCAGTCAGGATGTTGAAACGAAATGAAAACTCTTTAAAACGAATTACTGGAATAATAAGACGGTTGTCCCTCCAGATAACAGTCCCGTTCGTCAACTTTCTGTCAGAATAGCGGAGAAATCGTACACAGAGCGATTCATGGCGAAAGAGAATCACGCTTTGTGTCATTTGCATGTGTTCGAAGCCCCCACGGTTTTGGTCAGCTGTTTCACCCCAAAACTCTCCGCTGTTTAATAAAACCGCGGGCTTTAATTTGATCGAGAGGCCTAAGACTGAAACGCTCGTGTAGCCCGCTTGGTGTGTTGGTGGCTGCCTGTTTTTGAAACGGAACCCGGGAAGTTTTTGCTTGTGAAAATGTAAATCCTGGGCTTTGGAATCCGAAATACAGCTCAGGGAATCCGTAGCCTGCGCCACAGACGAAACTAAACTCTGGTTAAGTCCGTCTGCGAAACAGTGCCGAAATCTTTGTTCTGGGCCCCCACTTGTGAACCAGGATTTGAGCAGGCGCCATGATTGGCCTGTTAAATAGCCATTGTCGATTTGCTAATCAGGTTGAAAGGAAATTCGAAACGCACTTCCGGTATTCGTTGACTCTGTTGGGGACCCAGAACAAGGAGCTCGGCGCTGCTTCGCAGACGTTACTTACAGAGGTTAAATTACGTTTGTGAAGCAGGCTAGGAATCCGATGCCTCTCCTGGATTCCCTAACATAGGGCCGGCGATGTATGTTATCTAAGGGCCTGTTTACATGATGAAGGTGGGTTACCCCAGGTAGGTGAGGTAACCCGCTTAGGTGGGATAACCCGCCTCTCCATAAAATCTCTCATTTTCATTTGATAACGTTTACATGTTAGGTGGGGTGACCCGCCACATGTTACCCCACCTATCTTGGTTACCCCATCTCCATGTAAACGGACCCTAACTTAATTCACATCCTACCTCTTTCGTAGCCGTAAACTTCAACTCTTAACGCCTTATGAGTTTCATACAACAAAGGGTATACGCGAATGAATTTTGCCAGAAATGGTTGATAAAAGTCGTTTTTAATAATCGATGATCTGTCATCATTGCCGTTGAAGATCTAAAAAATACAAACAAACAAAAAAAATAAACGTAATGTTCTAAACACGAACAAGAGTGTTTTATGTTACAATTTCCAGCACGAATTGCAATAAAAAGAAACACTTTCTAAGAGTCTTAAAGAAAGTTTTACATAAAAAAGGTTACTCTCTCTCATGCAGGATTAGTTTGAGGCACCAACATGATCATATGGCTGCTGTTTCATTGTTTTAGGGCACCAATATTGCTAATTAGTATAATTACATCGATGACTATCGAAAATAGAGCGCTGTGATTGGCTAGGAGCTTCGCACTATCCCGCTATAATCACCGCGCGGTGATTATGGCATTGAAGGCTAGCAGTTTTCAAAATGGCAGCCAGATTTTTTGATGTTTCGGGGTCGGAAATTAATTATTTTCTCGAATAATCATCAATGTAATTATACTAAAACAATTAGTCGCCTCAGGCGACGTGAATATTGGCGAATAGTCACCTCGACTTCTTCTCGGTGACTATTCGCCGATATTCACGTCGCCTGAGGCGACTAATTGTTAAATACTGTATTTCTCTGAAAGGTTTGAACCCAGGAGTCATTTCAAAAGTAGGTTGAGTTTGATCGTCCGGGTGAACGTAGTCCTGATTAGGACTGTTGTTGTTGACAGTGACTGACGTTTCGACAACCTGTGCGGTAGTCATCTTCAGAGTCAAAGTGAGTTGTATCACGTCAGTAGATGGTATTATATACTCTGGTTATTGATCTGATTGGTCAATAAAGTCAAGATGTTATTGGTCGTCTGTCAGTTAAGCCGCTGTGTTATTGGCTATGAAGACAATAGACGGATCGAAACGCACCAATTATTATTATGCATTCTCTCTACAATAATCATGCTTGTAGCTGCGAGCACCCAGGCGAGCAGCACACTAATCTTTCGTGGCCCTGTGGTTTCTTGGGTCCCCTGCCTTCAGTCTTATGTGAACAGTCTCGATTGTTGTGTGTTACGATGATTTTGAGCAAGCGTACGTCCAGCGGTATCATCATAACTTATATGCGCCTGGATCTGGATGGGTCTTTTGCCGTCCATACCACGTGCTCTGTTCTCTCGCTTCGCTTCTTCAATGTCAAGGTGAGTGTGTTTCTGGAACCATTCATCAGGGTCTCGAACGAATTAGTAACATTTCACGAGAAAGACAATGTTCTTTTATGCGTTTTTCAGCGTTGTTACGTGCTCAGAGTTTACCGATTGAACAACGGACCGCCTCCAACGTAGATCAGATTCTTGAAAAAGGAAATTAGCTCTACGAGACGTGTTCTTAGCCATTTACAGCAAGAAGACGATACTAATCTCTCTTTCAGCCTAATACATAGACTTAGCCAATACTAAAAGCGAAGCGCTGGTTAATAAATTTCATCGTGTAATGTTAAACGGGGACGGTAATGAAAATGGCATCAAGATCAACAGATCTAATTAGCAAAAAAGCAAACTTGCACGTGCAGCAGGCTTTCTTTTTTTCTAATTTGCAAAAACTCGAATTTGAACGTGTAGCACGCTTCCTTGTCTTTCTTTGCCATTCTTTTGTACGACTACAGTGCCGTTTTGTAAGGCTAAAAAGTCAAACTTCCGAGTTACGCATTATTTTAATGGACGAATCGTCGTATGTGCTTACCAAAGATTTCGTTTCCTGTGTTCATGTACGCTTTTATGTTTTCACTGCCGCTCATTTTCATCTTGCTGGCCGCTAGCATATCTCATTTTCTCACCGCCGCTATGAAATTTTCATGTTTTTCTTCCAACAAAATTCTTCTCCTTTGTTTTCAATCACTCGCTTTAGCCCTTTCTCTGTTAACCACGTGAGTGTAAACATAAAAAATACCGCCGAAAAAGACACGACTTTGTTGTTGTTTTCTTTTTTTCGCTCTTAAAGTCCGGGCAGCCATACGATTTCCTTCCAAATAAAACCTTGAGTTGCATTTGGGTTGCCACACCTCTTGATTGAGTTATTTCATATTGGTTAATCTGTGGTGCGGAAGGATGGGCGGACGGGCGGTCGTGCGGACAAGCGACCACCAAAATCTCTCGGATGGATAGGTTACCAAATTTTCTTACCCATGATGCTCCGTTCGCGCGCTAGAGCTCCGCTATTAATTTCATTTAGTTACCTTAGCTTGATGTTCAAAATCCTTTTACTGTTTCTGTTATTCTTAGCATCAAATTGCAAAAAAGCTGTGTCTGCATCCATTCACGATATCACTTTTTTTTAAATGACAGTTTTTTTATTATTATTGTTAAGCCGTTGCAAGGAGTTTGCAAGGAGTTTCCTATTTTTTAATTTCCTTAGGGTTGTATTACTTTACATTTCAAATTTATTATTATTGATATTGTTCTGTACGTGTAATTGCTAGAAAAAAAAAAAAAACAATCGAAAGTAGAATGTCGTATTGAAAGAAAAGGTCACAATAACTGTTATTGTCCGTTGTCTTCAGTACCCGAAACCGGTATCTGAGGAGTTCAATATAAGAAAAGTCAGTTGGAACTTTAATCCACGCACTTAGCAGAAGAGCAAAACTATACCATTATTGTCACTGTTCATGTTATTGACGTTTGATCCCAAAAAATTGTGATTGTATCCATATTTCCAAAGATGTATCCAGGGGAGACCAACACCACTTTTATCCCTCCCCCCCCCCCCCCCCCATACCACAACCAAAACAAGCCCTGCAGGACCAAAAAAAACTATTTGCAAGACAGTACTCTCCACTTAATTATCACAACCCACCACCCTCTATCCATTAAGTCTGGACCCATCACTGCCCACAGTACATTTACTGTTCGAAATATTTGCATTTTTGCTTCACAAATACAAAGAAATTATAAGGTAAGTTATATAATTCAAAAATGATGGAATTGACCCGATGGATGAATTTATGAAATTATTAAAAACTCTTTACACATTTACCATTTACTGCTCCATTATGTTCTACTGTCCAACATCTGCTCGGAGCATTATCATTACAATCTGTAACCTCTAGTTTAGTTTTATTTACCTCATGTAAGTTGATTAAAAAATCTCTTATTAGTGGACGGTTTAGTGTGAAGTGTCGCAGGATATTTTTGTTCGTCTCCTTGACCCCCCCCCCCCCTACCCGCTTACCAACCACGTGACTAGTTTAAATACCTTACGATACTACATACTACAGCGTCTAATAATATGAATATTTACTGAAGAACTAAAACCTTCACGCTGTTGTTCTCAGCATATGATGTCCATATCGAGTTATCCAATGATGTCATAATCTTGTACGTTTTTGTCCACTCATCCGCGTTTGGAGAACCTTGAATGGCTACACCGCAGAGAGAGTAAACAGAACCCAGGTCAATTTGCAAAAAGTCATCGTCACTAAGCGTGTTGTTGGGTAACCATGATGACGCTTTTCCATTTAGGCGGCCCATTGATGGGACTTTGTGGTCTGCAGATGACGAGGCAGTAAACTGGTTGTCATGAATTTTAGAACTGTGTTCTAGTCCAACCGGGTTATAGTTGCATCCTAGAACAAGGTATTACACATATTTAAAGAAGTGACTCCTACACAAATGCCGTTTGGGTGGTAATAAACAAAATCAGAGGTAGTCATTTTGAAAAAAAAAAGAAAGAAAGGAAAGGAAAAAATAATTTTCTTGGATTTCTCCTGTGATATCTGCCAGGGTATGTCTATGCGCCATTCAAAACAACACGATAGGACTGTTGATCCATCAAAAACTCCAACATGTCGCATTGATCACACTAAACACGAAGTTATATCAGCTTTCAAATAACTAGCAGAGTTTTTCTAGGCCTTTCTGCCTCAACCATTCGCTCACAAAGAAAGTGTCGTTTCCTTTAAATTCTTCCAACGATGCACTGATTGTTTTTGTTTCATGTGCAAACTGATCGCGATGGCGCGAAGCAATATTTCTTAGACGGATGCTGTGGGGTAGGGTAGTGGATGAAAGCCACCCGTGTCTTTTTAAAGCATATGTATTAAAATATTCTTTACCTATTTAAATAGGCATATTTTTAAACGAAATATTGAACAAAAAGAACGATATCAATCGCGTCTAAAAGGATTGAGAAATGGCCCACCGGGCACCCATGAGTAGAGGTTTTCTGACAAATCCCCCACCACCGGGACCGACAAGATAACAGACGCCCGACAAATGCCCAGGAGGGGGATGGGACGCTTGGAATTGAATGAGCAATTAGTCTGTCTGGTCATCATGTGAGACCGCAGGTATGATTGCGTCGGACATGGCTAATGTCATTTGGACATTGTCCAATGGCCGCCATATACAGTATTTGCAGCTCTGCCCGACTTTGAATAGCTTACTCTAGTCCTAGAAGGACAAAGAATAAACTTGCGTTGGAACATGCTGAATCCCAGGAAGGAAGGGGTGAGCATACGTACCGAACCGAGAATCAACTCATTGCCTAATTTCAAACCGAGAGGGGCTGGGTCGAGTCCGTTTATTATCAGATCAAACAACACGAGAACCACACATAGTTAGAGAGAGCATATTGAGTTTAGGAACATTCTAACGACGTCCGGACGATGTGTCTGATAACTCCTCTCATAAATTTTCAAGTGTTTAAGTAGTTGTATCTTGTTCAACATTGGGCCGACTGACACCAAAATTGAGATCGATGCTTTCTAACCTCAATGTGTTCTTTCTGACTATGTGGGTCTCGTGTTGCTTATCCCATAATAAACGGACTCGTACCTTGCCTTACTCGGTTTGAAACGAGGCAATTCAACTGACAGACGAAAGCTGGACGCTCGTAGCAGACTACCTTTAAAAACGCCTCATGGTTTCCGATGATCTCCCGGCAAAATATCCTATTACGTAAAACTGTAAAAACAAATTTGTTCTAATATTGTGGGGCTTAATAAATAAAATTACAGATCATGGTTAACCTAACTTCAATAAACATGTAAAACTGAGATACCTGTACTTATTAATGAGGAGAATACTTCCACCTCACAAAGTTGTAGAGACTTGTCTTTACCAGGAATCTGTATAGTGACATATCGACCATAAAGTCGAGGCAAACAGTAAAATGACTTTTTTGTTCCTGGGTCTATACTAAGTTCTCCTCCACATCTCGGATTTGTAACACCTCCATTTTGGTCATTATCACCTACAATCACGATAGAGAAATTTTTATTCCTGGACTTAGAGTATTACTTTTTATCACAGCGGAGTTCCACGCGCGCGCGAGCGTAGCCCCATACGGTAATCACGTGACCGTACGGCCGTCCGTCCGCCGTCCGCCCGCACCATAGGCATACCGATGTAAAATAACTCAATATTTTTCTTAATGAAGTGTGTTGTTGTTGCTGTTTGTTGTCGGCAGCCCAAATTCAACTCGTGGCTATTTTGGCGGGAAACCGTATAGCCACCCGCGTCTTCTGAAGCAGAGACAACTAAAGAGTCAATAAGGACGAAAAAGGAAAGCGAAAATTGTTTCTGTATCGGTATTGCCTAATGTATTAAGCGTAGATTAAATGTGTCAGTCACGTCTACAAATTTGGAATATAGAGAAAGAGGAAGAAAGATCCGAAAAAGAGAAAGTAGGCGACAGGCCATTGAAGCTCAACAAGAAAAAAAAACGACTGAGAGCTACAGCGATAGATAAGAAACAAAGGAGCCATTTTCTGTTGGAAGAACAACATGAAAATTTTGTTCCGGCGGGGAGAAAATGAAAAATGCTAGCGGCCTTTAAGGTGAAAATGAGCGGCAGTGAAAAGACAAAGTGAACAAGAACACTTACGACACTTCCTCCATACAACGTGTAACTAGGAAGTTTCTGGAAGTTTCACGATGTAATCGTGCAAAACTACGGCAAATAAATGCACAAAAAACTGTGTGCTCCATGTGCAAAGTTGCTGTTTTTATATTAAGACCTATTGGTGCTTACGCTTATGTCGCTGCCGTTTTCACTTGCTTACACATCCTAGAAGACCGAGGGGCAGTCAGTCGAGTCAGGAGAAAAGGCAGGATGAAAGTTTTCAAGTACGGGCGAAAGAGCCCCTGGGTACCCACTCTCACCGAACTATTTCCTAAAATTCAAGCGGATGCCGGCTCCTGATTGGGTACAAAAAATGCTTTGTATTATTGTGCCCAATCAGCGAACAGTTTCTCCTGAGTTCTTTCCTTAAGTACACGACGACTATTGTCTCGCCACACTTGCCCGGTTTGTTCACAAAGCTTGTGCGTGCAAGGAGAAGTTTTATTTTCTACTTTCCTAACCAGAAACGAAGGAACTACCGATGAGTCAAAAAAACGTTTGGGATGCTATTGGCAGGAGCAGTTCAATTTGCCCCGAGAATATTCTGTTTTTGACGGATCACAATGTATCGTAAATAATAGGAAGTTTAAGATGCGGCGGCGACGAGAAAGTCAAATTAGCAATAGCTTCACAAGGTAATACAACAACTTTGCACGTTTATCCCGCTTCTTTGTACATTTCTTCGCAGTCAACTGCACGATACCCGTGAAAATGCCTAATTTCACGTTTTGTGAAGGACGTAAACAACCAATGACAAAATTCATTCTCTTCAGGAACTTGGATATTGCTAATAGAAATTCAGCTCCAGAAGAATTCGCTTGCATTTGACAAAGTAAGCGAGTTCGAATAATCACGATATAGACTGGAAAAATGTGAATTCACTTTACCATGCGACGTTTTCGTGGCTGTCAGCCGTCGTGGTATCTTTTAAAAACTCCCTAATATTTACGCAAGACGCGTGACCGATGCAAGTGTGAATACCTGTTGTAAGCTCATTTTAGCTTGTATTTTTGGAAAAACGTCTTTAGTTTTCGGGAAGACAATATTTTGAAATCAGATGGGGATTTTACATCAAACTGAAAGTTTGCTAACCGCGTGCATTTCTTTGGTGCATGAGCCAGACAAACCGTGATCGAGACAATAGCCGTCGTGTACGAACTCACGAAAAGAACTCAGGAGAAACTCAAAACCCAAAAGAACTCAGGAGATGGATTTTGACATCGAAAGAGGACTTTTAGGACGATAGATTTTGATTTTAGTGTGTTTTTGAATGAAATGACTTGTTAAATAATGAATTCTTTTATTTTAAAATTATTATTATCATTATTATTTGAATTTTATTTTACATATAATTGTTATAACTCAGGAGAAACTATTCGCCGATTGGGCACAATAATACAAAGAATGTTTCGTGCCCAATCAAGAGCCGGTATCTTCTTGAATTTTTGGAAATAGTTCGGTGATAGTTGGTACCCAGGGGTTCTTTTGCCTGTACCTGAAACGTTCGTCCCGCCTTTTCTCCCGACCCGACTGACTGCCCCTGGGTCTCCTAGGATGTGTAAGCAAGTGAAAACGGCAGCGACATAAGCGTAAGCATTTAGCACAAGAAAAAACGGAGATGTTCGTTGTTCTTGTGCTTATGCTTATATGTCGTAGCTTTGACTAGTGAAAACGGGGTCGACATAAGCACAGGCCTGGACCAATCACAGGTCACTTTGACCCAGACCTCATGCGAACATATCAAAAGCAATATGGCGGACGCTTTGTGCGCTTGTTACCAAGCTTTTTCAAAAGTGGTCCCAAAAACTCTTTTTGCGTGCGCCATCGTATTTATCATCGGGTTGAGGACAGCTGGTATCGAGAATTGAATTAAATATGCCATTCTGCGCGTGCGTTTGTCCTTATGCTTATGCTTATTTGCAAGTGAAAATCACACATTACTATTACACGATTTTATATTTTGTTTGAGCAAACTGTAAATATTATCGAGAGCTTCGCTTTTATCCCTGGATAAATCTATAGATCACAAAATTTAGCGGTATACGGAGTGGTAGCAACCGAAAAATGAGCTATCCCGCCAGTGATGATATCATTTCTATCCAAACATGAGTGATAACATTTTTGATCAATCATGATCAGCTCAGAGTATTTCCGCACGTTGTCAAGCACTTGTGATTTGGTCTTTTTGGAGTTTTTGTGTTGGTCTTTTAAGCAGGTTTGTCGAGATCATACATGAGGCAATGATCGAATTCATAGAGGAACAAGAAAATACGAATACAAAGATAAAAATCGCGTACGACGTCGAGTTATTTAAGAATTCCATTCAGACATCAAACCCTGACTTGCTTGGTTCAACATCTCTTCATGAGCTTTCACCACAAGTTCTGAACGATTACCTTTCGAAATTCATCCGTCGAAAGGCCCTTGGACACCTTATGAAGTTTACACAAGGTAGATTAAAGTACACATAGCATCAACCCTAACCCAAAAAAGGAACCTAACCAGTTCCGAAACAGTGCTTAACCCTAATCAGTAAAGGAAGCGCTTAACCCTAATCAGTAAAGGTAGCGCTTAACCCTAATCCTATAAAGCCTTGGGAGCCTTGGGAATAATATTTCCTAACTCTAGCTACCAGCAAGCGCTGTATCAGGCTAATCTTACATCTTTAGCTAGTCGTAGGGAACTTTTATGTCAAAAGCTAATCGCTGATATGAGGGATGTGAGCCACCCAATTTCTTTCCTGGCTCCGCAAGAGACAATAAGAACAATACCATATACCAATAACCAGAGTATATAATACCATCTACTGACGTGATAAAACTCACTTTGACTCTGAAGATGACTACCGCACAGGTTGTCGAAACGTCAGTCACTGTCAACAACAGTCCTATTCAGGACTACGTTAACCCGGACGATCAAACTCAACCTACTTTTGAAATGACTCCTGGGTTCAAACCTTTCACAATACCATATATATCAATTAAGATCAGGGAATACAATACCAACAAGAACAATGAAAAATACTAAGAGAGCGAATGACTTTTTCACATTTAGATTTGGATAAATTGTACAATTACTGTATTATTGATCATTGGGCTTGTAAATGGCTATTAGTATTATGTTGTAAATTTTTGTAAATTTCACTGTTTATTCAGTTATATTATCTCCTAGAAGTGTCAATAAACTATTATTATATTATTATCAAAACGCAGTGCTTAACCGGCTAATCCAAAACGATAAGGAATACTACGGTGTGTAAACTTCATAAGGTGTCCAAGGACCTTTTGAGAGGTGTTAAAAAGTGCTGACCATAGATCCACAAGTTTGACAGGTTTTCTTTCAAGCATCCAGAGATATCTGGACAAACCGAATTACGGCTTCACAATTTTTACTGACGGTATGTTTATAACTACAATGGCTACTCTCAAATCGCAAAAAAAAGGAAGTAAAAGCTGTGGGATTGGGAAATAAGTCTAGGACACTGGATAGCCTAACAGACGAGGAAATTGAAAAACTGTATGCTTTCAGATCCCTAGGGTAGGTGGCCTTTTCGTCTAATTAAAAAAAGATTTAGCCAGGACTAAAAGCGAAGCTCCCAATATAATATAAATAGCTTAAACAAATGCAGAATCATGTAATGCTAGGCGGCGAAGGCAACGAGAACGGTGAAAAAACAAAAATAGGTCTAATTAGCAAAAAAGCAACTTTGCCCGTGCAGCACACTTTCTTTGTACATTTCTTTGCCGTTGTTTTGCACGACTACAACGCGAGACTTCCAGAAGCTTCCTGGTTGCACGTTTTATGGAGGAAATGTCGTACGTGCTCTTGTTCACTTTTTTTCTACTGTCGCTCATTTCCGCCCCGGTAGCCGCTAGCATTTCTCATTTTCTCACCGCCGTTACTAAACTTCATGTAGTTCCTCCAACAAAAAATGTGTCCTTTTTTTTTCTATCTCGCACAAGCTCTTTTTCTGTTTGAGCTTCGCTGGCCCGTCTCATTACTTTCTCTTTTTCCCTGTCTTTCTCTGCCTTTATTTTGCAAATTTGTGGACATGACAATTAATCTAAACTTAATACCTTAGACAACAGGATACAGAAACAATTTCCGCTTTCCGTTTTCGTCTTTATTGACTCTTAAGTCGTCCTTGCTTCACAAGACTCGGGCGGTCATACGCTTTCCCGCCAAAATAACCTGACATTTGTCATCGGCTTACATGAACTGGGTGTACGGACGGTCGGCGTTCGTACACTACGTCATAACCAACTTTTCTTGCTTTCATACGTTACCAATTTATCTTAGCATTGGGGCTCCGATAAAAATCTTTCTTTGTCTTGAAATAACTCGGCCTTAATTGCTTACGATTGATACAAATATACAACTGACTGTGAGCTTATGTAGTCAATTTCAAAAACTTGAAATAAAGAAGAAAGCATCTTTTGTTGTATTGTGAGGACTGTAATGTGTTGAAAATATATCACGAGTGAGCGCAGCGAACGACTGAAATATTTTTCAACACTCGAAGAGAAATTGCGTATCTCCGCATTTCTCAAAATTCTATTAAGTATTTGTTAATTTTACGATTAGAGTTTACTGTACCTATCATAATTCGAAATGCTTTCAAGAATTGTCCACAGAGACTACCACAAGACCTGCTAACAATAGAGACTTTAGCAACATGATAAGAAAACCCCAAGTCCACCATCCACCAAGGGCCCTCCTCGAGATCTGTATGGGAACAGCCACCATCCCTCCAACGTACAGAAGGATTTCCATCGACAGCTCTTTCTGGTGAACCGCCTGATGCTTCAGAACTCTGCGTAGAAGGTTGGCTAAGAGCTAAGTCTGATTAAAAAAATAAAATGTAGGTTAGGGTAAGGGTTCACAATGATTAAGTTGGGCAAACTGAAAATCGCCAGAATTTGATAGTGTATTGCAAAATATCTTGGTAATATATAGATTTAGCCGGGGCTAAAAGCGAAGTTCCTATTAACTCAAATTTATAATTTAAATAAAACAATAAACTTGTATTCCACAAATCATTTAACTTTCGACCACATTCATGTGACTTTTGAGGGAAAGGCTAAGTGATTTCAGAGGAAAATAATTTGCAAACAGTACATCTAAGAGTGAACTTAATCTTACATCGAGTTGATAGCCTCATATGTACACCCAAAAAATAACAATCATCTTCGATCACATTTAAGAGCCATAATGGCTCTTCATGATCACAGTAGATTAGGGCCTCGAAAACAAATCAGGCCGAATTTTTTGCGTTTGATGAGTTTACTTTAAAAAATCTTGCCAACAATTAAGTCTGGGGACGTGTAAACCAACCTTTTATACTTTTTATAAATCACATCTGAGGTGAAACAGTACCATGAGGCGCTGTTTTTATCATACAGACCTCGGTGCAGCATGCAGTCCATGATTTCACAATTTGTCTGTCCTCCGGTTTGTCTTTGTCCTTGACATTAGTAAGCAGGCGTCGTAAAGTGGTCATGGGTTTGTGTGCAACACGTATATTGTAAGGTTGTAATATACGTGCAATAGTTTCAGAGGTACCTCTGATGTACGGTACAGTAGCTGTCGCAACAGGGCCAGAGTTGACGTTCGTCTGAGTGTCAGTGTTGCTGTGGGTGTTCCGTCTAACAAAGTCCGTGTTGTAATTGTTCTTACTAAAAACGTTGTAAAGATAATCAGTCTCGTCCTGTAGGCTGTCAGGTGAATCGCAAACTAGTTGCGCTCGCCTCGTCAAAGTCCGGATAGTAGTAGCCTTGTGACAGGTCGGGTTGTACAAAGACTGGTCTAGTAATCGGTCGGTATGTGTCGGTTTTCTGTAAACATTTGTTTGTAGTTTGTTGTTGTCGCGAGTGACCAAGCAGTCTACGAAAGGTATCTTACCATTTTCTTCGATCTCCTAAACAACATTTTTAGTAAGAACAATTACAACACGGACTTTGTTAGACGGAACACCCACAGCAACACTGACACTCAGACGAACGTCAACTCTGGCCCTGTTGCGACAGCTACTGTACCGTACATCAGAGGTACCTCTGAAACTATTGCACGTATATTACAACCTTACAATATACGTGTTGCACACAAACCCATAACCACTTTACGACGCCTGCTTACTAATGTCAAGGACAAAGACAAACCGGAGGACAGACAGGGAGCAGTATACAAGATCAAATGCTGCGACTGCCAGGCTTCTTACATTGGTGAAACCGGCAGAAACGTTAGCACGCGACTGACCGAACACAAACGAGCAACGAGGAATGGTGACGTCAACAATCACATTGCTGAGCATCATTTACAGACGAAACATCAAATTGACTGGGACTCTGCGACATGTATAACGTATTCTACATACTACCATCAACGCCTTACTTTGGAAAGCTGGTTCACTAACTTATAACAAACGCCACTGAATCGTAGCCAACAGTTACCAGCGCCGTACAAACGACTTATTGACGAGATGAAGAGAAACTAACAGACTACGAGAGATCGACTGGAGAACTGACAATTTGACTAACAATAGACGACTGCTTAACTGTGACAATAGACGGATCGAAACGCACCAATTACTGATTACGAGTCTTCATAGCCAATAACACCACGGCTTAACTGACAGACGACCAATAACATCTTGACTTTATTGACCAATCAGATCAATAACCAGAGTATATAATACCATCTACTGACGTGATACAACTCACTTTGATTCTGAAGATGACTACCGCACAGGTTGTCGAAACGTCAGTCACTGTCAACAACAACAGTCCTATTCAGGACTACGTTCACCCGGACGATCAAACTCAACCTACTTTTGAACTACCTTTTTTGTAGGGATGTTTTAAAACACTGATTGAGGCTATTGATAACAATAATCAGCCTGAAATTCTTGATCAAGACAAATATTTCTGTGACAAGTAACATCAATAAAATGTTATTACATAAACTCAGAATATATTTGCGATCAAATGATTGTTTATAAACAGTCAACTAAAAGCAAGTTTTCATTGTTTATTGTTTTCATTGTTTTAGCTATCCCTCGAAATAACCGCTCACGGCTCGACTGCTTCACATAGCCATCTGTCATAAAATTTAGACTTTTAATATCAAAGCTTAGAATATAGACACCATCTGGAATCTCAGAGTCAAAACTGGGGTAATAAGAGGGCAGTTTAAACGTGTTTAAAGCCTATAGTTTTCGTACTAGTGAGACATTTTTACCGGAAGCAAAAAGCGAATTCTTCTAGTAGATCCCAGTACTAATTGGTGAATGGATACTAGTTACCAGTCGTCAACGGTAAGTGGCAGCCATCTTGAAGTGGGCGTAAAAAAAAAGATAGCACGCTCCGGTTCACTTGTGCGCTGTCAAATAGTCCCGAAATACAAAATGAAAAATAACCGTGGACAGACTATAGACTATTCACGTCTAGACATCAAACATCTTTTAAGATGGGACTTATCACCTCTCTCTGTTAATGGAGTTGATTCAAGGTGTTCACGTCAATTTCGTGATGCCCTGTTTGTTACCGGGACATGTTTCAAAAGGATCTTTCCACAGCTACGGAGTCCGCCGTCACCTTGTTAACCGTGCGAGAAATGATGTACTTCAGAAAAACAAAGAGAAGTTATTTTCGATTTGCCCCGCCCCCTACCCCCGAAAGTCCCCGACAGGACCGTTTCAAAGTACTCCCCAGCCCCGGGCCCAAATTGCTGGACTTGTTCCTGTGGTTGCGCGGGGGATAGTAACAGGTCTAATTAATTGCACCGTGCATCAGTGACAGTTTAGGTCAATCAGAAGTCTCTTTTCCCTGGCTATTTCAAGGTGTGTGCACCTCTTAAGCTGTTTTTTTCGGTTCTTACTGAAATTTTTGATCTTCGCAACGACAGGAGCAGGTTATGGGCTTTCTTTCTACCCCTAATCCTACATCACGGGAAATTAGGAAATCTCTCAGGTTAGGCAAGAATGAGATAATCCTTCCATAATCATCCATTTTTTCACCGCGTGAATTGGGTATTTTTTAGCTTATTTCGAGGAAATACTTTTTGCTTCAAATCCAGGGTGCGGCTTTTAAACACATTTTTTAGGTCAAATGGTTTTTACGTGAACTGCTTACCCGACCTTTTTGTAGAAGAAACGACAAAAACCCGAAAAAAGTTCATGTTGTTGGTGGTGGCATATTCATCCGTTCCGCGCGCCACACGAGGCAAGCGTTCCGTCGAAATGCGAGCCCAAAAACAGGTGATAAGCGGTCAATCTGTGAAAAGTAACGCAATCTCCGTAGTTTGAGAGCAGCCGAAGATTATGGTGTTCAATCCCCGCCAAAAATCAACTTGAGTCCTCAACATTCAACTTGATAGGCTAACATTAACTTATAGCACCCAACTTTCAACTTCACGTTGCAACTTTTAAAGTGAATAATTCAACTTAAACTCCCAACATTGAACATGATTACTTGTTCTTGAAAATTGAGCGCGCATGAACAACCAACATTCAACTTGAGAAACCAAAATTCAGTATTCAGTGCTCGGCGTTATATAATTATGTCTCATCATCTCTTTTTATAGTCCGATGTTAAAAAGATACTGAACTCGTATCAGACGCGACGGGTCGTGAATAATTGGCGTGCGATTGAAAAGTTCATCGTTGCGAATTCCACAACGCTCGGAAGGTCCGCCATTTTGTGTAAGGACTACGGGACCGGAGACTAGAAAAAAAACAACTGCGGTTGGCCTGTTACGTCAGCGTTTGACATATGATACATTTTGGCGGACATTTTACGCTTTTCGCACAACGAGATCAAGAATTCGCAACGATGAACTTTTTTATCTCGACGATGAACTTTTTAATCGCACGCCAATTATTCACGACCCGTCGAGTCTGATACGAGTTCAGTATCTTTTTAACATCGGACTACAAAAAGAGATGATGAGACTTATATATAACGCCGAGCACTGAATACTGAATTTTGGTTTCTCAAGTTGAATGTTGGTTAAATTGTTCATGCGCGCTCAATTTTCAAGAACAAGTAATCATGTTCAATGTTGGGAGTTTAAGTTGAATTATTCACTTTAAAAGTTGCAACGTGAAGTTGAAAGTTGGGTGCTATAAGTTAATGTTAGCCTATCAAGTTGAATGTTGAGGACTCAAGTTGATTTTTGGGAGTTTGTGTTGAAACGTGAAGTTGAAAGTTGAGTGCTGTAACTTAATGTTAGCCCGTCAAGTTGAATGTTGAGGACTCAAGTTGATTTTTGGCGGGGATTGAACACCATAGCAGATGGTCTTGTCGATGCTGTGCTTGATGTTTTTTATTTCCAGTATCAAGGAAACCCATGCCAAGGTATGAAACATGCACTCGCACGCATTGTTCTGTCCCCTAAAAGTCTAATCCCTGGACGCAGAAACGTTATGCTTTTTGAAGTTTAAGAGCAAATGTTACCAAAAATCAAACATTTTCAAAATTTCGTGGCAACAGCTCAAAAATCAATTTGGCTCATAATCTCATGGTAGGGAGACCTTATTGTAAAACAAAACACTGCATAGTTCGTTTGGCTAAATATCGATTAGTTTTCGAGAAAATCGATAATCACTGAATTTTGTCAAAACGCCACCTTTTCAATGTGAAATTTAGAGCGATTTACGACGCCTCGCGTTACAAAATAAAACACTCTAGAGCAATGAGATCTACCACATATTGTTGACCAATGTCAAAAAATACCGTCAAAGCAATTTTTATCAATTCTCCGCCATTTACTTTTAAAATCTAATTTAATTTGCCCGACCTATTTTTATCGAGAAGAAATCTTATCTAAAATTAGCCTATTGTTTGAGCTTGCGGTACCGCATATAATTCGTTGAAAACCTAGTGACTAAAATTCAAAGAGTTGTTCTTTTAGAGTTCCAAAGGGTTTTTTGGGGAAATGATTCAGAGCGATGAAATCGATTTCTAAAGTTGGATAAATTTCCGTGTTTCAACTTGTCCCACGCGTGACATGACACTGCAACGCACATTACACTTGACAGAAGCACCTAAAAAGTTAAGCAGAATACAGTAAGTCGAGGTGTATTTTAACGTATAGAATCTAACCTTTTTGTCTTCAAATCAATGATGAAGAAAACTGTATTTCTGCAGGTCTCGTTTCGTTCGTTAACCAATCGTTCAAAATCATTTCCCACGACATGACAGCGGAACGGTGGCATTGTTTGTTTTGCATGCTTTGGAGTTTGGTTTTTGTTGTGCGTATTCACTGCTTCCATTTTCCTCATAATGGTCTTAGATTGCCTTTCGTAAGTCTTCTTTGCCGCAACATTAGTTTTGAACTGAGCAGCAAACCAAAGCGGAACCAAGAGACCTCAAGTCAAAAACACATGTTATCAAGTGGGTGTTGTGGAATACCACTTAACTCAAGTGAAATCTACAACTACAAACAACGGGATTGGAACATAGAACAAGTGACTAGTGGATCTTAGCGATTTTTTTTATTAAATATCAGAGTAAAAAAGGAAGTAAAGACAAACAGAAACCTGTTAAAAAACGAATAAAGGCAAAAGAGTGACAAATATGATCGCTATACAAAAATCATTACCCTGAGGAAACAAAGAAAAAAATGCGGTGTTGCCCTTGGGAAAAACCTTGTGAAATAATAAAAACGTCGTCGTTATCATTTTTTTCAAATAAATTTAATTAAGAATGTCGGGCGTCTCAAAGGCAATGCGAAGAGTAAAGCATAGTGATGGCTCTAATATCTTCGGCAAGTGCACTTCACACAACTACAAATAGCAGGATTTTTTTCTCGCTTGTCAGCAAAGAAATGAACGTATGGAAAGCAATGAACTGATAACGGAGAAGGCAATCGAAAAAATGTCCAACGAAATAACGAAAGCATTAGCTCTTCAGCCTCCCATCATGTACGAAACATACAACATCTGTGAGATCGTAGGTCAGTCTAGGCTTGTGAAGTTTTCGATACGAACACTTAGAACTGGATGTAGCATCGATGACTGGCAAGCGCAAGTAGCCGTACATGGAAATTATTGAAGGGTTGTGGCCAGGTGTGGCTATAAAACTAGTAAGACTGACCAGAATATGTAGAGATTAACCTAAGAAATAGGCAGTGATGTCGAGAATGTCTTACTTGAGGTAAACTGAAATTGACGGCTCTGTTTGATGCTAACGCTGTGTCGTCCATAGAACTTTTTACAGACACTCTTCAAAGAGTGACGACTGACTGGGGTTGTAAAGTGTCTCGTCAAAATTATCCTGGTAGCTTTTACGATAGAAGTCAGGGGAAAGCTAACAAAAGGAAAAGTGTTATAGGAAATGTAACAAGTTGTTATAAATTAGGTAAGTATGAAGAGAAAAGGAATCACAGCCACGCCCACAAACGGAGAATTTGTACATCTTCAAGTAGATTTAAAGATTACTCAGAATTTTAAAAGGGGGATGGTCTAATGTAAAGTTTTTTCAAGCTATCCCGTGACTAACGATTTAAGACCAATCATAAGGAATCTTCCAATTTCATTTTTAAAATTATTTTAACTGCATCACGTGATCAACCACGCCCTATTTTATTGAGAAATCCTTCGAGCTGAATTGCCCACTGGACAGAGAGCAAACCGTTCTTCCTTTGTAGGTCTACAGTGGCTAATAATAATCTTCTTGTAAAAACATTTAAAGGAATGGAAAAAAGTCATATCCGTCTTGTCCTGACGAAAACTATAGTTAGAGAAGGACTGGCACCTGCAAATTGTAATGATTCGGGAACCATTCCGAGCAGATTTCGCATTTGCTTTGATACAGAAAAACTGGAGCTACACGTTAAGAAAATGGGGGGATCGTTAGTTACAATTCTCGAACACTGGAGGCTGGAGGGCGTAGTCGATCACGTGGCCAAGTAATTTGGATTTCTTTTTTCAATTTTTTTAAACTTTACTTTACTTTACCATCTACAGGAGCCCATAACCCGGAGCGTTCAACTGCCATAAATTCGTGCAACGGCGTTTTTACAAGTGAGTTTATTTTTAGATAAGCTTTTCCCGCCGAAAATAACTGTTCCACGAGGTCAATTCTTGCATTTGATCGTCACTTAGACTGTTAGTAGCTCGCTTGGACCTTTTCACAGTCGGCTATTTCGAAGATGATTTCGATTTAATTCCCTTTGCGTGAATTATGCGTTGTCGTCGACGAAGTAGACGTCCTGGCTAGGTTTTGCAAATCTTCTTCTGAACTGCTAGTTTCCGTGTAAATAGTTACTGAAATTGTCGTTTGAAGTACTGTCAGAAGACTACTCTTAAGATTTCTCACGTGTGTCCGCTATGTTTTTTTCAATGTGAAGGAGTAGTCTTAGTTACGTGTTAAGAGTTTATCATTGATGACGCAATTGCTAGTGATTGACTTTTCGGGAAAAGCTTATCTAAAAATAAACCTACTTGTGAAAACGCCGTTGCATAGGTGCAGTATGGAAGTTAGACGCTCCGGGTTATGGGCTCCTGCCATCTATCATTCCTCGTCGATGTCTTTAACAATAG
>JBBMOI010000007.1:25485000-25510000 GCA_038088405.1 Porites divaricata
CTCATGGTACTGTTTCACCTCAGATGTGATGTATAAAAAGTATAAAAGGTTGGTTTACACGTCCCCAGACTTGTTCGCACAATTTTGTAAAGTAAACTTATTGAACCCAAAAAATTCGGCCTGATTTGTTTTCGAGGCCTAATCTACTGTGATCAAGAGCCATTATGGCTCTTAAATGTGATCGAAGATGATTGCTATTTTTTGGGTGTACATATGAGGCTATCAACTCGATGTAAGATTAAGTTCACTCTTATATGGACTGTTTGCAAATTATTTTCCTCTAAAATCACTTAGCCTTTCCCTCAAAAGTCACATGAATGCGGTCGAAAGTTAACTGATTTGTGGAATACAAGTTTATTGTTTGATTTAAATTATAGTTTATTGTTTGACTTAAATTATAAATTCGAGTTAATAGGAGCTTCGCTTTTGGCCCTGGCTAAATCTATATATTAATAATAATAGTAGTAATAATAATAATAATAAAAACATGTGTACCCTTAGCTTTCGTCGGAGTGTACTGCAGTATTTAAATGAAAATTGATTTGTTTAATCGTCCCATCTAAGATCAATGTTTTTCGTTATCTTTTCTCAGCAACTTGAGACCATGTTTTATTGAAATTCTCTTCATTGTAACTGTTACTTCATTGACGTCAGTTAACTGTCTTTCAATATACGGTCAAAGCTCTCCTTGCGACCACTTTCGTGAGCGACCAGCTCTAGGTACGACCATCTTTGTGAAACCCCGTTTGAACTGTGTAATGAAAAGCTCTCGTAAGCGACCCTCGCCCACTTTTGGGATTACCCAAATGGACTTGTCCTTTTTTTTAAGGTCTCGTAAGCAACTACTCAGAGTCTTATGGTTCTAATATTTAGATTTGGGGTTATTTTGATCTAAAACAGTGGAAAGGTTTAGCCGTGTCAATATCAGATACATGTATAAGGACACTTATTAAACATTAATTTCTTTTGTTTTCTCTTTATAAATCATTAGTGTAATTAAATTGATGATTATCGAAAATACATGTAGAGCGTTGTGATTTGCTAGGAGCTTCGCTTTATCCCGCTATAATCACGGCGCGGTGATTATAACATTGAAGGCTAGCAGTTTTCAAAAAGGCAGCCAGATTTTTTGATGTTTCGGGGTCGAAAATTGATCAATAATTTTATTTTCTCGAATAATCGTCAGTGTAATTATACTAAAACTTCGTCTCGGTGACTATTCGCCGATATTCACGTCACCTTCGGCTACTAATTGTTAATTAACAGTTTCTGAACCTCTCATAAGCGACCACGCCCTCTATTGTTTTAACATGCGGTCGCTTAAGAGAGCTCACCCGGCTCGTAAGCGACCATTGCCTTAGCTCTAGTTACGACCACTTTTTCGCAATTCGAATTTACGAGGTGATCTCTTATGAGAGCTTCGACTGCATATGCAAGTCTTCTATAATACGAAAAAAAAAAAAAAAAACAAGAACACTTACTTGCACTTGGTTGGCTATAGTCCGAAAAAACTTCGACCTCACAGAAATTTAAAGTCCTTTTATTGCCAGGTGATATAATGAACACGTATCTTCCAAATATAGTTGGGTTACAGAAGAAATCCTTCTCCTGGCCTTTCGGAATAGTTGATATATTTGAGCAAAGCTGATTCGTTACTCCCCCATTTGCTGTTTCATTTCCTTGTCAATTAAAAAAAAAACAAAGGATATAATATATATATACAGATCCTCCACTTTATAAGTCTGTATTTCAGTACGATTGGACTTGTAAGCAAATCATTTCAACAAAAGTTGTGTCTTTCAATATAATTCGCTATTTTCATACTTGTTGTGCCATCTTTTGACTCGAATATTCGATTTGTGTACTTTCGCGCCAAAGGTGCTCGTGCACGAGTATATTTTCCAGCCACATATTTTCTGTATTTCATAGCCCGAATTGCTCGAACTCCTTGCTTGTTTTTGTGAATATCACGAAAGATAAACCTCCTTAACACAAAAACGTTCAACTGCGTGAGAGCATAAGCCTGTACATTTTGATCTCCTGGCTCATCTGTTGTAGAAATTGCTAAAACACTGGAAAAATCCGAAGGTCGGGTGGTAGAATGATCATGGAGAAATGAAGGTTGTCAAGGGAAGAAACTAAGGGCAACACCAAAAGCCCTGAATAAAATAGCTAAATTACTTTTAAAGAAGGCTGGATACAAAATAGGAGACTCGACAAGGAAGCTCAGTCTCACATAGTTAGCAAGCCAAATAAAAGAGTCATGAAAAGCTAAAATGTTTTAAAATTAGAGGCCCCTGAGTTGGCAAAAAACCTCTGCTTAGTCTGCCAATTAACGCCCAACTCGTTTCAAATTTGTAAAGAAATACAAAAGCCTTGCCGTGGAAGGGGGCCGGGATGATTATCTTTTTTGGATGAAATTCCCAAAATATATTTTATTTTTAAGGCTGCCTAAACTAAACACATATTGTTTGGGGGTTGAACTCGATCCTTCGTACCAGGTGATAAAAAAAGTTCAAAATGGATCATTTGTGGGGCTACACACTGTATCCCAGTTCATGCCTGAAAAAACAAAAAGGGCACGCCAGTTACTGAAATTCTGAATACATGTACTTGATAGAGAAATAAACACCTTCTAGAAATTTCATACAAAAATAAAGTTTTGATCAAAAGTTATAGTGCATAAAATTAGAGGAACGAACTTTTGACACACATTGTATATTGAAAAACAGAAAAAAACTAAACTTTTATCCCTACAAGCTGGTCAGAAATCAACATCAATTTTGCTTTTGCCGAATAGTTTTGATTCCTAAAGGCTACTTTTTGAGGCCAGAGACTCGTCACCGCCCACATCAAAGCTTGCAATATGATGCCTTTCTGTCTCAAGCCCGAGATCAGTGTTTCACCCGTTTAGCCAAAATGAGACGAAATACGGTAACATATTGGACGACGGCATCATGATACTTGTACGTACTCACTACTGTTTTCATTTCCAGCCAAAATAATTAGCAGTATTACGTGGTATTAGTAATGGTAATATGTACTGCTTAACAGTTATATTCTTTCAAAGTTGCAAGTAGTAAAAATTTACCTAGCCGCGAAGCGGCGAGGTAAATGTAACCATTCCTACAGCCACTATTTCCCTTGATTGAATAGGGTGATTGTCTTATTTTTAGACCTAGACCAAACGTCGAACTTTTCATGAGACGAACAAAACTAGTGGGGGGAGCTACTTCCCATACATTCTCTTAAATGAAATCCAAACGATGTTCTCACAACTTGCAAAGCGATCATCAAAGGTCTTGACAACGGATTTGTGTATTCATAACGTGCGTTACGTCAAAAACCAAGGATAAACGCATTCTCTTTCCAAGAGCTTCGATCCTTTTAGTCAGCGTCGATCGGGGATGGAAATCATGGCTGTCGAAGGCGGGACTGTTTCTCACTATTTTATTTTGGTAATTCCCAAATATATTGATCCTATGTCGCTTTTCAGACATCGTGGGTGGTTTTCTTTTTCTTTTAAACAACCAGGCATTATATATGAAGTGTGAATCTGTTTAATCAGGTATGGAAGCTCATATTTATAAAGCTCTCTTAAATACACTTACTTCCGATGAATTTGACAATTTATACAGTATTTTTTATCACCATCATAACTTCCGTAATTTTCTGATGTCCTCGCCCCCGCGCCGACGAAAACGATGTAACGATCGACAGACGTGTTGTTGTCGGTTGAGAATTTACACAGTTGCAGTGACTGTTGTTTGCGTTTGGTTTCCCTCGCAATTTCAGTACCAAAGGACAAATAAGGTTATGCAAAAATAAACAAAGAGCCGTGATATATATAAATTTTTAAAATTAATGAATTATTTCCTCTGCCGGTTCTCTTCTCGCTTCTAATATAGTACTTTGGGAAAAATATGTGACCCTCCGCAGGAATTTGATGCTAAAGGTGAAAGAGCGCTCACGACACGCTTGCACGACACGCTTAGCGTGCCGTAGATTACGGATATGAGCAAAGATCACTGTTTCTGAGATAAGTGCAAATGTGTTTTAAATTAAGGAAAGTTGAGATAATCTTTGCACAGCTTCGTCAGTAAACAATTTTCTGGAAAGAACTTTGATTTTGCAATGCTAATAAAGTTCTACCCCTAAATCCAGTACGTCCCAAGCGACAACGTCTTTTCAATAAAATACTATCGCTGGGATCGCTGAGGTAGAACTTTTCGTTCTCGATAGTTACAAAAAATGGGTGCGGTTCATAACCATTTACGGTTCCTTTTTGTAGAGGAAATTTATTTAGCTCATAGCCTAACACGCCTTGCGTGCTAGCGCACACTGAAAGCTTGTTGTGCTTTTTCGCACGGGTACTTTTGTTTGAAAACTTTAACACGCTCTTTTGTTCGACTTGCTCACGCTAAATTGTCTCAACCGTTTCCACTGAAACAAAAGAACTTGCTAATGATGCAAGATTGCAAATTACAAACGTGTCGTGCGCGTGCTTTCACCTTTAGCATTAAAATCCAATGGAGGGTCACATATAGTTTGGGACCAAAATAGATTTTTTGCAATTATCCGCTGACCACCACACAAGGTGACCGCTATGGAAGTTGTGAGAACATCGTTTCTCGGTCCCTGACTGAATAGTCAGGCTGGCAATTCGAACCTGGAAATACCGGTTTGAAGTCTAACAAAGGGTAGACTTTCATATACCGGAATCCACTGTTTTTAATCTATATTGCTAATCAGTTCCGCTCCTTATCTTTTGTCATTCACCAACATGTATCGTTATCTTGGCTTTGTTATACTTATTAATTATTTGAGATTCCGCTATATGAAGCCAGGATAAAACAACCCTCTGAAAAGCAACTGGTTGGGTTAACCACTTCATACGTATGAATGACTTGGTGATAACTCGCAAATTTGCTGACATTTGAGTAGTCAAAACAGTCAAATAGCTGAAACAGGTATTTGAACCTACCCACTCTAATCTCAGAATTATCTATTCTCCTTTCACAGCAATCTCCTCTGTTGAGAATATTCACCATCACTACAGGCTCCACTCTTCCCATGTCCACTCTCCACCAAGGATTAGTCTCGTCTCCACTATGCACACAACGAGCGATATCAGTGTACTTTCCTCCATCCACCGTATTGCTTGATATATAATGGTGTAAGGTACTTGATATTAGTGTAGACTTGAAAAGGGCAATGTTTCCTTAAAATAGAAAAATTCGAAAAAAGGTCTTTCCTTTTTTTCTAAACCCATTCGCTACTGAACCGCTCGGATCCACGTCTCTTCTGCCGCCTGTGACGTCATCTGCTTAATGGTCAAGGACACTTTGTCCGCTGACTTATGCAGAGTGAAACGATCTTTCAAACCATACCAGAATGAGCACGATTCAATCAAGGACACCGGAGAAAATTAAAAGGAAAACACCATATAACATAGACCTGGGAATTTCCATGAAAATCTTGTTCCACTACCCACCTACCTTTCCTTTCACCTAATCCTAAGATCCTAAAAGCTTTCCCAAAACTTTTCCCACCAAAATGAGGCCTGCTAAATACCCAACAAAAGAGAAAAAAATTAGGCAAGAAAGCAGTAATTGAGTCAGAGTCACAAATCTGTACACTGTTTTTGCGAGTTTGCCGCCTCCGGGCTCACAAGCTCGCCCTCTGGCCACGAGAGCGAAAACAGGCTACAGATTTGTGACTGTAACTCTACTACTTGGGGGTGAGGGAGCACCGCAGAGCGGCAAACCGGCCACAACCAGTTGCACCCGGCCGTGAGAAACCCCTTGAGTGGGGCCCTCCGCACCAGGCTTATTAGAGAATGCCACTCTCCTGCAGCGATGCCAACAGCTATGCCGTGACGTCAGCAAGCCCGAATCATTGCCAACAGAGAGAGAAAACACCCCTCTTAGACATTGGCACACAGTCTGCATAAAGCGATGGCGCTCAATAACCATCTCGAATTTCTTGGACACAAATCACTTCAAGAGCTACAAGAAATCTGGAGCAGGCGAGATTGAAGCGTTCGCCGAGCACTGGACATTTGACGAGCTCAAAATGAAGCTATTCGTTTGGGGTATATGTTTCGGAAAACACATCAAGAGATGGAGTTATCGATTTGTTAAATTACTTTTCGAAGGAGTGCGAGTTGAAAACTTCCCCATCTTCACGGCGAAGGATGGCCGGGGGAGAAATGAGGTTGTATACTACATCACATACCGGTCAGTATAAAATGTGGACTGCGGACCACGAACTGCGGACTGGGTATAAAGCACGGACTAGATATAAAACGTGGACTACGGACTGTGTGAAACTGAGAAAGAGGGATAGCGGACTAGCATAAAACAGTAGTCCCAGCTCATTACCTCACACACAAACATTCCTTTGGCTGGTCACGCAGTCTATTCTCCCCAACGTGAGGGTCATGTGGAGAGGGTGAGCAATTACTACACGGGCAAGGAAGGTAATGGTGCTGCATACTCAGGACAACTGAAAATGAAAGCCTGAAAAAGGAGGAGTTAGATGAGAAGTCAATTTATAGTTTTCAACCAACACAAGATGTGAAATTGAGAGGCACCGTATAATAAAAAATATAATTTGTGTTAGTAAGGCTAAAATTCTTGTAGATTCCACATTTCCATTTCAAAGCCTTGAGATATGAGGAAATGAAGAAACCAGAAAAAAAGGTCAATATAGAGGCATTCCGCGATGCAAAAAAAGCTGTATTTGGGGGGGGGGGGGGGGGGGGCGGCGGGAGGGTTACTCACCTGTGCGTGAATAATAACTGAAATATATCATCCAACGTTATATCTTCTAACTGATGATGACATGTTTTACACCTATGTAAACATGTACATCGCGTTTGTGATCCACGTCATGGATGTTGGAGACCGAGACCAGGTCTAAATATGGGTGTGAAAATAGCATTTTGGTCAGACCCAGGATTTGGAAGACCGAGCGGCACACCTCCACCAAGAATTTCTAGGAGTATTTATAACTTAAACTCAGTCGTGTTGTGCTATTTAGCGATCTTTTATATTTTACCTTACCTAGAACTAATAAGGACAGGTTTTAGCATTTTATACCGACCGATCACATACCTTCACAGCCCTATCGATGATCGAACAAACCAAAACCTCTGATTTTTCACGTTCTACCGTTCATATCACTCTGGATTTCTCTGTGGCATCCGAAAATAAAGGCTGCCTCCTTATTGCGCAATAAACAAACTAGCCAAGACTCCTGACAGCAGCTGAAATTCATTTTGTACATCCAGTGGAAAAAGACAGTTAAAAGCATCACAAGTTGACGCAAAACTTTGTCAGCTTCAGCTGTCAAAGTAACCAAGATTGAAGATACTGCATAAATTTTACTCATGAACTCACCTGCCAAATTTTCACCAATCACAGCATAAAAATTGGACGAAGAGAGTGACCAACGCGTGATCATACCGAGCAAAGTCAATAGCAACTGTCTTCCCTGCTTGTAATAGCTGGCTGAATTTTAGGGAATTTTCGTTTCCGAGGTCAGTTTGAAATCAAAATTTTAATTGTGCTGCAGAAATACACGACATATTTCATATGAATTCCGGATTATGTGTTTTTGTAAAGTTTTTGAACCAAAAACGGCTTTTACAAATGGCAGTCATTTCTCGTGATGCATTGGGCCTAGTGAACGGGATGTTCTGTATGAAGCACCGAAAAGTCCAAAATTTTTTATTTTCTGAAGACTTAAATTCCTGAGTTCTTACATTCCTGAAGGCTTGAATTTTAATAGTTAAGCCTTCAAGAATGTTATTGTCACCAAACAAAACCAAAAAATATTCTTTCGTAATCGGGGAAATAAGCATTGGAATGTAGAGCTATATAATAATTTTTTTTTGTCAGAATCGGTAAATTCATTTACAACGCTGTAAACCACAACAACCTGTGAAATAAACATCAAGTCAAGATTTCAAACCTTTGCGTTAAAAAAATATTTGACCCTTCGGAGTAAATAATAATCTTTGATGTTTTATTTTTTGGATGTCACGGACCGGGGCTTGTTTTTTCTTTGAGTTCGGCTCGTGCAGCCTTTTTCAGGTCAAAGATATTTTTCCAGCTCAGCGTTAATGATCTGAAATTCCCTGCCGGTGACAACGTTATCTTTCAGACATTTGGAGACAAGGGAATTAATGGAATTCTTTGGCAGTGGCAATGAGTAAGAAATTTTTTTCGTAGTTTGTTACTTTCAGGCCGAGTTTCTTGCTGAGGCTTGTAAGCCCAGCAGACCCAGCTCCGCATAATGCGCCCACCGCACCAAAGGGGGCGTCCACAATAATTCCAGGGCCCGTAAGACTCAAGGAAATGGCAGAGGCCGAAAGTGCGACCGAGAGAGAGCCCAAACCGACGGCAACATAATGCGTGGCGGTTTGAGCTTTTTTTTTTTGTATTTTTCGGCGACATTTCTATAGTTTTCGTTTTCTTCCGAAATTTGTTTTGAATGTCACCAATTCGAGACAACCGAAAGTTGTCAGGCGGCAACTTCGGATAGAGTTGATCAGGCGGTGCACTTGGAAAACGTTCGAAGGGGACATTTTATATATTATCAGTTGATTTCCAGCTCGAATTCCAAAGGAGAACAGTTGAAATCACACAAGTCGCCATTCTCATCTCTCAAAGAAATTGTCAAACTATGGAAATGTTTATTCCCAAAGTCCTCAGGCGTTCCCCCGTATCGAAAGCTTCGCCAGGAGTGAGGAAGATTTTCCGTTTCTGCCATCGAATCGCAATGGATGAAATAACTCGCGGGAGAGTTTAAGCGATTTATGTATGTCCTGGTTCCAAGTTTTAGGCCAACGCCAAGTTTTTGCTCAACTCCAAGAAATTTTTGCTTATCTAAATCGACCCTTACATCTTCTTCTTTCAGATTATAGATCACCAGGGCTTGAACGGACTGGTTTTTTTCAGCATTCACTGTCGCCCCCAATTTTTTATGAACTCAGGTAAATTAAGGCATGGGCGCCCAATGATTCAGTAAAAAAGTGATGGGGAGTGATCTATCTCTGAGCACGTAAGCAGTAGAAAGATGAGACTTTGCCAGATACATACATGTGTGGTTTCTGTCAATTAGGTGATGTTCAATTATGCAAATGTTGTCACGTGACTCCACACGGCCATAAAACAATAAAAAGTCTTTAAGGTGGCTGAACACAGTTTTGCGGGCGGTCAGCGGTAACTCGCGTGACCGCGCGTGTTTTAAATTAGACAAACAAACATGGCGGCGCAAAAAGCAAAGGTACACAGAAGACAATTTCTCAAAATCTACTCATTAAAATTTTGTGATATTTGGCAGAATTTTTACTTTTATTGTATTTTAAATAATGAGAACTTTAAAATGGAAGTTGAACAGACGATTTTTGTAACACATTTAATAATTACAGGACAATTATACTAATGATTATCTAAAAACCCGTCTGTTAAAATTTGGTCAAATAAGTTTCAAATGGTTATGATTAATCATAGTAAGGTGTGTGCAAGTTTATAGGAAAATCTAATGAGCGAATTTTATGTAAACTGGACAAAAGTGGAATTTTAGGGTTGTATTCAATCGTTCATGTTGCCATGGAAACTACAAAATCGTCAAATTTTATCCATCAACCAAAAACTTCCCTCAGTATATTATTCACTTGCCAAGTTTCAGCTTGTGAGCTGCAACCTTTCTCTTGCCATGATTTGGCAAAACGACATATACTCAGAAACTGCCAAACTGTGTTCAGCGACCTTAAACAAAATGGCAACACTTTTTGTTGTGTTATTAAACCGGACTGGTTTAGGACAATGTGTAAAGCAAGCATCTACAAGACTGTGCTTGGCTTTTTTAGAAGTTTTTACTGTTTTAGAAAATAAACGGCTTTTTCAGGTAGACCCAGTCCCCCAACGCAATTGTATCCCATCTTAACGCCTTCGATTTTAAATATCTAAAAAAGGCCAAGCACAGGAGTGATACATTAAACGGCATTAACATTATACAACCGGTAAAATAATTGAAGACACACGAAAAAGTGTTGCCGTTGAAAGAACAAGCTTTTTCAGCCGATGGAGGTCACGTGACCTAATTTGCATAATTTTAAAGCACAAAATTGACACAAACTAAAAATGTGATTAGCTGGCAAAGTTTTATTTCTCTTCACCTAAAGCTCTTAGATATAGACCACCCACTCACTTTTGAAGAGAGCAAATTAAGGCAAGTGGAGGCCCATGCCTTAATTTACCTGAGAACAAGATGTTAAGCTGTTTTTCCAGAAAATCAAGAGTGCGCTGTCCTACTGGCAATTTTCCTGATTTTGGCTCTTTGCTGGTTCCACTTTCAGATTATACCAAGAATTGTAAAGACAACAGAAAAGAAGCGTGATATAGGTTGGTTTCTCGATCGGGTGTTTGAACTTGACGGTATGGTGGTTGGAAGGCGCAGCGGTCTTGAGCACAACTATTATACATACACCTATTTCAATTAAGGTTGCTCCCGTGAACCATGTTTCATAGCCTGCAGTGCACTATGGTAAGCCCTTTTGTAGCGGAAAGTTTAGTCTTGTTCATGTTCATTGAAATAATGGAGAACCTTTGTGAAAAGGAGTTCAGGAGAGCTTTCAAGTCAAATGGCTGCTAAAATTCTTAAGCATGAGCGAGTTGAAAAATTTCGTTTTTAAACTATCATATTAAAAAAATTAGAGGCCTCTTCTTAATTAAGCTGCGTTTTTGCATGGGCCAGAATGCTGGTTATTTCAATAAAGCAAATCAACGCCATTTTTTTTATTCAGTTTAAAAAAATTGCCTCAAAAATAGATAAACACGTAATGTTAAGTTATTTATTGTTGTTCAACAAACGCCTTGAATTTGATTTTTTTATCTCCATCCAAAATTCCCACGTGCACGAGCCAAGCCAACTCGTTGAAAATTTGCTGGATTTGCATACTACCACAGAAAAACCTAACCTCAAATCACTGTCTTAAATAAAAAAGCCTAGGATTCAGTGTTTTCAAACACATTGTCTTAAAGTTCTGCTGACGTAGCATAGAAGCGTCAGCAGCGTTTGCTTTCTAGATTTCTAGGCTCGCTGCGGGCACATAATTTACTAGACTTGTTACAATAATGCACCGCAGGCTATGAAACGAGGAACATGCATCATTCTTCTCTGAAGCAACCTTAATTGACATAGGTGTATACACGTGGAATTTACAAAGTGGTTGTCAACTATACAAGCCAAAAAAGCGTCCGCCGCAGCCAAGAAAAAGGTCCTTGCAGAGTTCCTAAAGCGCTTCCTGAACGCAGACATGAGGCAGTTCACAAGAGAAGTGGAATTTAACAAAAAACATAATGTAACAGGAGTCAAATTCAAACGGTCCTGAGATGGCTACAAAATTCCGACGAGGGTGGCGAAAAGAACTGCAGCAGAGCCTTGCGGATTTCCCTGGGCTTCGGGAATTGCCCCTATCACCTGATGTTGAACAAAAATGGGAAAAATTGGTGCCAACGGTTGATTTCGCAATAAGCGTTGCCAGTATTGGCGGGCTGTTCAACCAGGAGGAGAAAATATAGGGCACGCCCACAGAGTATTTCACCACAAAGTAAAGGAAATTTTCACCAACACAAAAGTCAAGCACACGACAGGGAAATGGGCAAGGGAGTGGTTGGGAGGGTCAAACAAGAAATATTGGTTGCAACAGCTGAATGTTGCGCTTTGGTGTACGACCATGTGGTATTTCACGGGACATTTTGCTGGACAGTGGAATGCAGCTTCTAGCTCAGTTACGGGCATTATTTCAAATTTTATGTTTATTTCATGAAAAGAAGAATTCTTTTCGAGATGGGCGGCATCAAAGCGTGAGCGCTTTGCTGGGTGACCTGACGTTCAGCCAGACAAACAACAGAAATGAAAACTCCTCGTACAACATAATTTGCGCCGAGTTTGGAGTGGAGCCAAAGGCAAATTTTTGTATCACGCACGGCGCAAACCAAGGGCTTGGAAATGTTTTTTTCTTAGGTTTCCAGATATGGTCCTAGATCCACAGACATGGGCTATGAAAGCTCGCACGCCAAGTTTTCAGATGAAGGTGGCCAAGCACGTCAGGGAAACCTGGTTCCTTTTATCAGAAATAACGGAAACACAGACCATCAGTTTGACTACTTTGTGCCCAAAAAGGCAAATGGTCTCAGCTACCAGGGCTGTCACGTTTGAATCAGCCCATACAGGTCTTTCATGTGCTACGTTCTTGGCGTCCCAGTTAGGAGGCAGACAAAAGAAGTGCAGAGCAAGTTTCTCGTGTTGATGGAGGACGCAGCGAGATCTGGCCAAGAGCGTGCAGCGTAACCAGCTGGCTATAGACGAAGCAAAGGTGCGTCTTAATTTGGCGGCGGCTCCAGGAGAATGATTGATGCCCTCGCACATGGTGATAAATACAGAGAGAACAGTCGGCTACAAAAACAAGCTCAGGCAGGCAACGCCAAACAGAATCTCAGGCTGAACGACGTGAATACAGAGACAAAAAAGTGGGGCGGCGCCCCATGGACGGAGGACCGTGACAAATTAACCCGCCAAACAGCCATCCTTTCAATCCAGTCCACAAGGCGGCAATGAAAGCGGAAGAAAAAGAGGTGCCCATTTCTCCCACTTCTTCCTCACCACCCGAAGCAGCTCCAGCTCCAGCGACCACGAGTCACGACATAAACAAGGCCCTGATCGTTGTGGGTGCAGTTCTTTTGACAGGTCTGTTGGTTTGGAAGCGTTAACTTTAGTGCTTGAAGAACCGTTCCATCAGAAATGCGACCACGGCAAGAATCAACAGCCAAGTGTATTCCGCCTGAAAGGAGATGGCTTGCTCTGCAGCTTTGAAAATGAAGCTCACGATCGAGCCGATGAGACCGGGCAAAAGGGACGCTGTTTTTTTGCCAATCTTTGCACACCTTTCCCCAAATCTTTGTTCAGCGCTTGCAGGTTGATCGCGGCTATGTGGCGGGAGATCAGCCGGTTTTTCCAGCTCAAAAACATCATTGCAAACAGAATGGACCACACAAGGTTTTACGCAGATCACAAGTTTGGGTTACTCATTGACTTTCGCTCCATGGCGGACACCACAATGCACGGAAGCGGCGTCCGTCCTGTGAACACCAAAGCTGGTGTGTTCCTTGAGATCGACAGAAAGAAATCTGGCTCGGAAAATGTGAAATGCCACGTTTTTACTATCAGCAATGCTCAGAAGAACATCATGGACAGACAGCTCGAGTTTGTGCAACATTAAAATATAAATGGATCCAATTAATATTCTGTTTAACACACTGATCGTGGGGCCCACAAAAGTTCGCCCAAATGGTGTTGATATGTCCAACCTTTGTCCACAACAAAACTTACGACGGGTTTGTGGATGGCTATTCGCGCATTTTTGTCATTGACTTCCCGCAGGAGGAGATCGAGCTCTGGCTGAAACTCTGCAGCCATTTTTTTCAGGGCACGAGCGCACTTGTTGTTTTGGATGATTGCGCTGCCTCGAACGCAAGCATCAGCGTGTGGGTACTCCGCAGCAGATCATCAGCATCGCAAAACCATTCTGCGGAAACGTGGCCGCCATCTTTCCGCAAACTTGCCGAGGAAAGCTTCACGAACACCGACTACGCCTTCAAGCTCTACAACCGGCTGTACCAAGATGAGCCGCTCACGGTGCCCAGCGAACCAAAGTTCTCTAACCTCTACTAACCCATTTCTCTGCAAAAACAAGGCGAGTTGATTTTTCTCGGCGGCGGCGCTCTCGCGCTTGGATACGCTGCCTTTCGTTTCTTGTGATTACCATGCGAATACCCAATACTTTGCAAAATCTCGAAACGGATTTTTTCGATCTTGTCCATGTTTGCTAATTCTTCCTTGAACCTCTTTTTGATGCTCGAAACCAATATAGGGCGAAAATCCAAGTTCCCGTATTCCAAGACGTCATAAAGTATTTTTTGCCATTCCAAAGGCCAATTTCTGGACAGTTTGCCAGAAACTTCCCTGTCTTTCAGCTCATCGATGACTTTTGACAATTTGTCTCTTTCCGTCACTTCTTTGTAAAACAAGATTTTTTTCTTGCATTCCTGCGGCAGCGTGTCCCAATGGCTCTCCATTTCTACTCTTTTCATATGTTCAATGTAGAAATAAACGCCAAGCTTTCGAAAGTTTACTACAGCCCTCAAGGCTATTGGAAAGGCATTGCCGCCATAAAATAGCTCGCAACCAACGCAAAAAGCTTCGAAGATTCCGCGAATAATTGGCTGATACGACAAGCTCTTTGGCAAATATTTCTCCTCGCCCCAAATTCGATGTGTCGACGCCAAACACAGTGCACAAGGCAGATCTTTTTTTCTACCACACCACAAAGTGGGCGTGGTCAGTGTCGAAAAACATACAAATATGCTTTGACCTTCGTCATCGTGGTCAGCCTTTTGAAAGAAGCTGAACCATCGACCTCGAAGGACTCTGCTAAAGCCGCGAGCGCTTTTTCAGAAAATTTACAAACGCGGGCCTTTGAAATGGCCACAGCTTTTGCAAGTGGACCCAGGACGAGAGTTCATGTGTGTTCTCACCAAAGAGATGGAGACAACATTCGCCGTGGACGCACAGAGATTCAACGGGACCAGGTGACCGTCAAAAGATTCCACAGCACCGTCGCTGAGAGCCTGTTCGGGCACTAGTATCCTGTCAAAATGTGGCTTCCTGAAGGCCAAAGATCTTCCGAGTGGATCATTCGGCTTTCTGCTGTGGTCTAGGCTCTGAACGGCGAAGTCACCAGGCTGATCGGAAAGAAACCTGCTGAGGCCATGAAACAAGAGGCCGTTTATTCCAACCCTCTACTCTCTACCGCAGCCCCTTAACCTGCGCCAATAATGGCTCCCCTCCGTGGCAGTTGTGCGCTTCCTTTACCGACCCTGCGAGCGTTAAGGCGGAAGGAAAAACCACAGACCCAATCTGGTCTTTGAAGTATAATGAATCGATTTTGTATTATTTGCGCCACGGGCCAAGCGTGGCTTCGTTCGCAAGGAACTTCTTGTCATGCCTGCTGACTTTGAACTGCCGTCCCCAGTTTACAGATGATATTCTATCGGCTCCGTGTGGATGCCGTCTGGCAGCACCAACCATTTGTCATAGTAGGCTCTAAGCCCACTGAATCACATGACAGCCCGAAGTACAGGCTGCCGGTGTCAATCTGCATGGATTAACTAGAAATCGCGCCTGTCGAGGAACTTGTCCAGGCAGTCATGGTAAAAGGACAGTCATAGGACCCGGAGCTTGGCCATCTGGCAGACCGCGATCCCCACCTGGAAGGGTCTGTCGATTTCCACTCACTTTTTACATGCCGCCAATCTCCTCCAAATATTGAGACCACACCGAGTGCAGCTCCTTCCTCAAGACGCTCTCGCTCGTTAGGTACTTCATGCTCCTCTACCTTTCCAAGGCTTTGATTAGCTTGCCATATGAGCTGTCGATTCCTAGCCGCAGGGTATCGCGGCCAACATTCTGCTTGGGTACGGTGCATTGGCGTCACAGCCCAGAACTCATCGACATCGTCGCGTCCTAGAATTTTACGAACAGATTCTTGTTTTGCCCGCCTCATGCTTTTCACAGAAAACCAGGCTCGGTCCTCCTAGAACCTCGACTTTGAGCATTTCATAGGCCTCCTTTCCTGGAGCATACAATTCGGGGACGTCTCTTTTGTTCAGCTTGCCCCGCAAGATATATTTTATTGAGATCCCCGCCATCGACACCGCATCTTTGAATAGGTCAATTCCCAGTCATGTGTAGAAGTCTCGCATGGCCTACACGGCCTCCAGATAGGGGTTGTCATCCACGTTGTTGTTAAAGCGTAACCAATGCAGGTCTATCTGTTTGTGTTTGCTCGTGTCCAGCGATGCCTCGAAGTCGAACTGATGGCATACGAAATAGTTTCCGTTTATTTTTCGGAGACATCCAGCTTTCGTTGAAATCTTACTCCCAACACTGAATCTGCTCGAACCCTTCCTCAAGGATCGCCTTCCCTCTTTACAGCATTCTTGCATACTGCATCTCACGTTTCAACCATCTCTTTCCTTCCTTTGTCTTTTGGAAAGTGACCCGGTCCTTTAGCCCTTCTGGAAAACACTCTGGACAGCCATGTCAATGGCATCCGTGGAACTGAAACACCGTGTTTGTGTCCAGGCAAAAACCATCCACTAGATATCTTGCAATCATCCTTTTCCCACCGTGGCCACTCATTGTGATGTATATGCACACCCCTCCGCTGGGCCTTGTGCTCCATCCAGCTTACCGCCATTCCAGCATGCGCCCTCTTTCCATAAAAAGATTTTTCACTCGCCATTTCGGGAATCTGGATATGCTCTCCTCGGCACACCACCTTGGTTGCCCCTCTCAAGCAAGCCTCTGCGTCCCGCCGCAGGTTGCTTGCTTTGGTGAATCTTTCTTTGACACTCTGTACACTCATAGTGGTTCAATACTTTGTCGAAATTCGTTATCAAGAAAGTGTGCTCTTCGTAAATGTTGATGTTCACCTGGGCACCTGGATGTTTTCGAAGCGCAAAGGCTGATATTTCAACGAAAACGTATCTTCGTGGTCAACCTCGTATCCAGAAATCCCCTGCTGGAAATGGCTTTCGATCAAAGGGAAATGTCCTTAGTGGAACCGCCCCATGGAATTCGATTAGATTCTTGTTGAAAAAGCTTGCGGCGAGCTCACGAGTTTGTCTTAAACACAATGCACTCCTCGATGGACCGCGATACATATGAAAATACAGAAATCGTCAGCGAGTTTTCAATCTCCATTTCCTTTTAGAAATCGTTTATGGAAATCGTCGACGTACGTATCCAGCAACAATATCCCCTTCTTTTTTAGAAGTCAATCGGGCAAACGCCCCGACGGGCAGTGCTGCTCCCGGGTCCGCGATGATTTTCACCTCTACTATGCGCTCTTCCCCTGCCATTTTGAGTCGGGGCGATCTATGTTTTCCAGTTTTCTTCCTGTTCTTCCAGCCATCGCCTAGCTTCTGGCAGTCGTTGGAACCAGGGGCTTCTTCGGTTTTGATAATAAGCCATTGTGTCCCCCGTTTCGTTGTTCCGAAGGTGATAGGCATAGATTTGTCTGATGACAAAACTGTTTCTTACAGTTTTTTTCGATCTCCCAGAATCTCTTCAGAATGAATCTTTTTTTTCAAGAAAATCCCATGAAAATGTGTTGAAAAACCCATCAAACGTCGCCTTGAAAAAGGGGATTTCAGATTTCATGATGTTAACTTGAGTCATGAAATTTCCATGAAATTCTTAAGTCGCTATTTTCATGAATCATGAAAAGTTTACAAAGCCAAGAATTTGAATTTTCATGGGTCATGAAAGTCACATATTTTAAGCTGATACATTTCATGACCCCTGAAAAGGCTGTTACAGCCTAGCATGTATTTTATGGGTCATGAAACTTCTAATCGACCATGAAATTCCCATGACGGCACAATTAAAAACCCATGAAAATGCCTAAAGTCGCACTAGCACAAAAGTAGACATCAATGCTTAGAGAAATGCTGCACACATTTATTAATTCATAATAACTCCTGCCCCATCTTAAACTTAGGTCAAGTTCCTAGTTGATGATGACGCATACTGGTACAAAAATTTCTTGTGTGATTAAGCCAGATCCCTCTAAAGTTGAGGCAATCCAAATCATGTCGCCCCCACAAGACAAAGCAGCAATGGAAAGACTTAGAGGAACTGTGAATTACCTGTCTAAATTTCTCCAAACCTGTCTGATATGATGCATCCAATCGATAACCTAGCTCGCCCTACCTCTGAGTGGACGTAGGATGCTGTACACAAGAAACCTTTTGCAGAGATGAAGCGCCTGCTGACACAGGCACCTGTACTAGCCTACTTTGATCCATGTAAAGGCTTAACCATCCTGTGTGATGAAAGTGGACAAGGACTAGGAGCCGCTCTCCTCCAATACGGCCAGCCACTAGCATATGCTGGCTGGGCGTTAAGTGGAGCAGAAACCAGATATATATATAGAAGGAAATATTTGCGATTATATACGCCCTGGAGAAGTGGCACCAATACACCTTTGGTCGCCCCGTGACTGTGCACTCCGATCATAAACTACTGGAAGGCATCAAGAAAAAGCCCTTGGACAGAGCCCCCAAATGCTTGTAGGGAATGCTTATCCACGCCCTGGCCTATGACATCGAAGTGACTTACCTAAATGGCAAAAAGATGTATCTAGCAGACACGCTTAGCAGAGCCCACCTTCCAAGACCTTCTGATTGCGGACAAGAAGAGTTCCAAACCATTAATGCCCTTTCCTTCCTGGTTATGCCTGAAGAGAAGATTCATGAGATCCGCCGATACACCGGCGAAGATACCTCGCTTCAACAGCTGAAATACAGTACAAGAGGGTTGGCCAGCAGACCAGTCATCACTTCCACCCCTTGTCACTCCTTATTTCAGCGTCATCGACGAAATTGCAGTTACTGATGGTTTGATATTAATTCTGTGGAGAGCGAACTGTGATCCCTAAAGGAATGTGAACAGCAGTCAAGAAGGATATCCATAGTGGACATCAAGGAATTGAAGCCTGCCTGGGCCACGGGAGGGAACATGTTTTTTGGACAGGCATGAACAAGGAATTAAAAGCACGGATTCGCACCTGTGAGACTGGCAGAGGGAATGAGCTGACACCCTGCAAAGAGACAGTTACGCTGCATGAAATCCCTGAAGGAGTAAGGGAGAGAATAGGAGCAGACCTCTTCACCCATCATGACAAAGAATATCTTGGTACCGTTTGCTACAAATCAAACTTCTGGGAGTTGGATCGACTCATCGACACCAAGTCATCAACTGTGATAAAAGAGTTGAAGTGTGGCACGTTATGATATCTCCAAGCAATTAGTAACCGATAATGGCCCACAGTTTACATCCAGTGGATTCAATTCCTTTACGAAGAAATGGGCCATTGAACACACCACCTCACCACGCCACAGCAAGGCAAATGGTAAGGTTGAATCAGCTGTGAAAACTGCAAAAAAATGTTGCGCAAGACATCAAAGTCAGAAGAAGATCAGTACCTGGCTCTCCTCAACATCCGAAACACGCCAACTCAAGGTGTTGCCAGTAGCTTATCACAGCATCTACTAGGAAGAGAGACAAGAAGCCTACTACCTTTCACAAGATCACTCAGAACAGAGAAATCCCCCAAACCTTCATGAGATGGAACAACTTCAGCTAAACCAAAAGAGGCAGCAAAGCTATTACAATCGGACAGCCAAAGCCCTGAACATTGGTTAGACTGTCAGAATAAAGTCACTTGCGCTTGGCAAACATGATTGGGACAGGACAAAAGTGACAAGGCGATTAGATCAGAGGTCCTATGAAGTCCAGTCCCACCGGACCACCTATAGACACAACAGACAGCAACTGGTCAAGAGCCCTCCTGCACATACACAGCATGAGATAGCCAAACAAGCTATGAACAGCCAGACGGGCCATCTGGAAGCAAACAAATCATCACCTATCCGCACTCGCTCGGGTCGTGTCATCAAAGAGCCAGTTAGATTCCAAGACTATGTCAAGACCTAGAATGAGACTTGAGCATTATCAGAAAGCAACACACCGCACGTTCATTATACTTTTTGTTAAATAAGCTTAGTTTTGCATTGTCATTGTTATTTGCTAGTTTGTTTACCATTGTCATGTTAGTTATCTTCCCCTCAGAATCTAGCTTGACAAAAAGTGGAGGATGTGACAATATTGGTCAATATTGATACATTGTAAACGGTGACCTGTTAGCCTCGTTTTCATGAATTACAGAGTTGTTGTTGAACTGCAATCTTGGAGTGCTCTCTTCATTTTGTCTCTTTGTTCTCCGACTTGATACACCGGTAATAATTGTTACAGTATGTTCCTCTTGATCGTGGTTCGTTGTTACTTGGGCCATCTGATGGTAACTTTCGACACTTATTAATGATAAAGCTGGAGATTTGAGTTCAATCTTACCGATGTGAACAGGAAACTTTAAGGGGAGATGCAATGAAATACCATTTATTGGTTCCTTTTTTCTGTAGTCTTTGTTGCAAATGGTTAATGGAATCCTCCATGACTACATAGGCTTTAATATTCAGGCAGACACCGGCTTGTCAAGACCCTGTAAGCTTACATGTAAATGTATGTTTAAAGACGAAATAATTTATTAAATATCTTTAGACGCCAAGTCAACAACAAGTACAAATATTTAGTATTCCGTTCATTTATTTTCAACCAAGGCCTGAGGTAAACGAGCGGTTTTTCATACAACCAATGCATGGTTACCATAATGCTAGGACTACTGCACCTCAGCTAATATGGAACCTCGATACAACGAACCTCTATGTAACGGAAGTCCTCTGTATAACGAACGATTTTCTTTACCCCAGTAATAGCAAAATGTTTAAAAGAGAACCTCAATATAACGAAACCTCGGTATGGCGAACACATTTTGCCACTTCTTTGACCCTTCGTTATATCGACGTTCCACTGTATCAAGAATAGAAACAGATTTAAGATGCCAGAATAAAGATAGTTTTGAATTTAATAACCACTTTATAATAATTTTAAAGTTTAATCTATCTTGTGGAAAGTCATTGATGCCAAATGGAACTTAAAATGAAAGGACATGAAATTCTATCTTCAAATTTATATGAAAAATTGATAAACATTATATCATAATATTGTGGAAAATTGTCAGTAGTTTTAATAATATGTAAATCAACACTGTGAATGGATTCATTAAAAAAATGTTCCAAAAACTAGCTACAGTCACAGCTGTATACCGAATAGCATAAACGTCCGTCGCAAAAAACTTCGCAACATTCTATGCAATTAAGTGCGGCGTGAAATTTCCAAGTCTGTCCCAAAGTTCTCATTTTGATTGTCAACTACATAATAAAACTTTCAAGTTCATGGCGAACGACCAATTTCCAACAAACTTTGGAAAGCCTTTGTATGTTATCTCCATGAATGACACACATTTTGGTGGAAGTCAGTGGTTGTGACTGTTGAACTGAGTTATTTAAAAAAAGTACCCTAAACCAAATGAACATTTTGGAAAGTTATAACAGCTAAACTTAAGGTCATGGAAAACTGGACTGGGTCATGGAAAAGGTCTTGAAAAGAGCTCAAAAGAGGATGTACCCTGTTTAAACACGCCAGACATGTGTCCTTTAGAAAAAGTTATAATTTTATTTCAGGGTGCATGCTTTCTTTCACCCATGAAACGACTTACAGCGTATCAGCATAGTTTTTTTCACGGGTTATTACAATTCCATGAAAAGTCCATGAACTCGCTTAGAACATTTTTATGGACCATTGATAATTCCAAATTCAAGGGGAAACCATGCGTTCTTCTTGGCGCTGAATTCCTTGTAATGCCATGAAAAACCCACGAAATTTATCTCGAACTTATGCTGGTTAATTCATGGGATTTTCACCATCATTAAGAACCCATTAAAATCACCACCAAACTTAAATGGTCTTTCCATGGTTATTTCATGGACTGGATAGAAAGTTAGGAGTTTTCATGAACCCTGAAACGCAAAGTATTAAGGGGGTCTTCATGGCCTTTTTAATAGATTTTTCATGATATAAAACCCATGAAAAACCAGGGAGATGAAACCATGAAAATTACATGACAAACGTTTGAAAATCCGGTGAATATGCGATGAAAACATTCACAAGATTTGGATGGGTTTCTATTTCATGGTGCTTTATGATCAAATCTTCGTCCACACGCCAAAAAAAACCCGCCATTTTGTGAATATTCTTCCCCTATCTTCGTCGACCTCCCCTGCAAATTCTGCAATCAGGGCGTCGTACCGGTTCGGAAGTTCGGGCTCCACGCGCTCTTTCAGGAGATCGATCACATTGATGGCGCTGCTTCGGCTTCTTCTGCATCATAGTGCATCGAGTGAAAGGGATCAAATCTTTCCACCCCACTTGCGGGTTTCGTGTTCCGAATATTTCTAGTTCGTTTTGACCGGTTTGGCCGATACTCCCTGAAAGGCGGCTCCCATGCAGGATTCAAAAAAACATCTTCCCCTGTTTCCGCGTTGATAGGCCGAGCGACAGGCTGTACCGGAAGTTGCCGCGCCACCGGGCTGAGAGCCAATGGTTTGCCACGGCTGCAGGGGAGTGCCATTCTCTAACAATCCTGGGGTGGCGGGCCCCCGCTTGAGGGAGTCCAATTTTTTTCGCAAGTTTTGGAGAAATCGCAGTTTTTGCTAGGTAGATTTCTACCTCCTCGAACCCTTGAATTTAGTTATTTTTGCAAATTCTGCGATTTCTCCAAGTTTTCGCAATTTTTGGTGAAATCCCAGATTTTGCTGGATAGCCTTCTACCTCCTTGAACCTTTGAATTACGTAACTTTAGCAAATTCTAAGGCAAAAAGAATTACCTTGAAATTGTCGTGCACCATACAGCTCTACTCTCATACAAACTCGTCCATTGAAACTTTGGGCAACAAAACGCAGATGTCTAGCAGCCATAACAGAAAATAACAGGCGTTTTGATGTGGTACCATTGTCGAAGTTTCCAAGAAAAACCTGGAGATAAAATAAAAACGATTCTAAACACTTATACCTACACTCTTTAAGGCGGATCATACCAACAGTGTTTATGGCTTATATAGGGGAGTACTCTCCTCAAGCAACCTTTCTCACATGGAACAAATTTCACAGCAAAATTCCCTGAGTCGTACTTGACTAGATTGGCTAAGGCTGGTGAATAATAACGGAGATGAAACTGCAGAAAAATAATGCAAAACAGTTTATTTAAAGTAGCTTTACTTTTATTTACCCATCCTCTTCGTAATCAGTCCAAGTTATCCCATCCGTGGATGATTGTAGGGAATAAGTCTCCACCCACTGACTCCCTTCTGCGTTCCCCTGAGTGGACACAGCACAGATAATATGAACAGCCTCTAAGTCAATCTCTAGATATGGATTGCTATCATTTGTAGAAGCGCACCATGATGATCCTGCTGTGAAGTTAAGTCGCCCATTCTTTGCTTGAGCGGCTTCAGAAGAAGCTGTCAACTGTTTGTCCATGATTAGACCATTAGCCAGCCTCACTGCATTATTTTCGCACCATCCTGTTAAGTGCCACGCAAAAGTCAATGAAAATTGATAAAAACGTGACAGTTTAAGCAACAACAACAACAACAACAAAAAAACGGACAACATGATCTGAAAAAAGATTGCTGGTCAGTCAAAATCCCTCGTTACAGCAGGTGGTTGGATTGTTCTACAATAGCATGTATGGCAGGCATCGAAAGGGGCGGGGGAGTATTCCAATAAAACCCTTTTCTTTACTCTATTTTTCGGCTTAGTGGGAGGGGGGAGGGTTAGGATAACCCAAATCCAGTAGGTTGGCAGAGGAACAAGATGACAGGTTTTACCCTTCCCCCCCTCCCCCCCCCCCCCACCAACGTTCTTGTAGCACCACCTTCATGGCTGAAGTAACAAAGCTAGGGTAATTGGTTTGGCATTGCACATCTCTTTTTGCACCTAACGAGATGGCGGCCGTGACACAAGATTGATCAAAGGGAAATGTTAATGAAAAATAACTGAAAATGGGTCGCAGTTTTGCTGGCCTAGATAAATGTGCTGAATCTTCTTTTATTTCCTTCACACCTTCACAAACTGGATTTAGTGGGTTCTCTGGACCGCAGTCCGAAACAGGTCCAACGGTACATACACATCTGTATGATCCGACGGTGTTAAAACAGATATAATTGGCTGCACAAACATCTGGAGTCAGGCATTCATTGACATCTGCAGAGGTTAAAAAAAGAAAAACTCCATTAAACGCAGAGAAGCTGTTGTCTATCAATTACGTAGAGACATAACACTTTATATGTGCTAAAGCTCAGAGACTAAAATTCTAGTCATATTTTATCATATTTTACACATGCTCTGAACTTAAGGTGATTCCCTGGTTTTGCACTGCGCATCTCTTGCTGCGCACAACAAGATGGCCTCCGTAAAAAAGAGCATGTGAAGTAACATTAGTAAAATGAAGTTGACCGAAGAGAAACGCTATTGAAATTTTTACTTGCGGTTGTTCCTTGCCGAGGTGAGACTCAATGTGGTGGGAATGTGCATAACGTAAGCAGTACGCGTGTTGCTGAGTTCGACTTCCTCACGGGGAACCTCGATAGTGGATATTTAATTTGTGCTTATTCACTTTGATTTCCATTTAAATGCTTTCTCTATCACATTGTGTCCTAAATGTGATATCTCGATGTAAATTCTGTAAAAACGGATTTTTTAATACTTTTTTCCCACTTTCGCATACATTCTACTTTGAAACTCGCCCCAGTCCACTCTCAAAAATCAAGGAAAATGCATTTGGTGCGCACTTTCTGCAGCTCTACCGCAAAAACGAGTACGGTGACCTCCATGTTTTATTTCATGATTTTAATAAGGACAGTGCTTCCTTTCGGTGAGAAAAACATTGGCACAAATCTATGTTCAGTTTTTTGGCAATTTTACTAAATTGTACGGATTGAGCTATCACGTGTCGAATAGCGCGTGTCCAATTTAATTCTACTTTGGAGCGTAAAGTAAAAACAAGGGCATTAAAAGGCATTTTTCTATTACGTAAGTGGGTAAACAATACATTAAAGTCAAATTCTGTGCGATACCACATGCATCATTGAAAAAATCTTTCCTTTTTGTCTAGTTTTGGGCTGCGCGCGGTTTTTGTCAAAGGGTTCAAAATAGCCGTATTTGTCGGCATTGTGACGTCAAAACGAGCACGGTGAGCCCCACTTTTTATTACCTTTTTATCATCTTCTTGACTTGTTACATCAGTGTACCAAGTTTCATCTACAATCTATGTTAGGTTCTTTTACTAGGGAATCACCTTAACAATACTTTCAATCGATTATTAATTTGTCTTTTCTGGAGA
>JBBMOI010000007.1:25515000-25552500 GCA_038088405.1 Porites divaricata
GCAAAAAGAACTAAACTGAATTTAAGCTCTCAAATTTGAAATCAAATTTCGCACCGACGAACTCGGGGTTATCTAAACTCAGCTTTGAATAAACCGGCCTATAACATTATAAAAAATCACCATTTAAGTCGGCATTTTTCATCCACACGCTATGAATAAACATTTTCATTCAACTAAACCACCTTGCTCGAACTAACCGCGGATACCACTGCTAGATAAAAACAAAACAAAACAAAACAAATACAACTCCCATTCTTCTGTTAAATTTCATGGAAAGCTAGCACTTAAATAGCTGGCTTTTGAATCAATGAATTAACGGTGGTGCATTATTAACAAAAGTTATATAATTTTTCATTTTTCCACTGACGAAGCACCACAGTTACTTTAGGAACTAATCGGCTTAACGTTTCAGATTTGTTTTGCTCTTACCAACACAAACTCGATTTGGCGGGTTCTGTGGACTGCAGTCAGCGACAAATCCAGTTAAACATTCACATCTGTATGATCCAACGGTGTTATTATAAACATTATTGGCTCCACAAGCATCCGAAGACAGGCATTCATCAACATCTGTAAATAAAAGAGGATGCTGCGCTGCGTTTTATGTAAAGATAAAAAAAAAACATTTGTAAAAAGTGCTACTCGGTTGATTTAAGGCATGGCTCCTCGCTCTATTTTGGGCTTTTATCATTTTTTCTTGTTTTGTCCGCCATCTCCTTTCATTATTACTTAAACACATATGCTTAAGATTGGGACCATTTTTGGAGCTCACACTGTGCCACTTAAGGACACGTGACCAACCACGCCCATAATTATGCAAAATTAAGTATTTTCAGATTACGCCATGAAAAAGACTGTTGAAGCTTCCGTTTATTTTTCCATAGTGTTAAGTTTAAAGTGAAATCAGTCAAATTAAACGGGGAATTGCAAAATGTTTTATTCCTATGCAATTATCAAATGTTTTCTCCTCGACCCAGTCCCACTCTCAACTGAAAACGTTATAGTTCACTCAAAACAAATAATTTCGAAAAACCCCGATTAATTCCAAAAACCTTGTGTTAAAAGTCATGGAAAGAAAACAAAATAAATCACAACTAGTATTTGCAAAACGTCGTAAAATTGGACCAAACTAAATAGCAAAAAATGGGCGTGGCAAGTCACGTGACTAAGATAATTCATTAGTGACAACATATAAGAATATTTTTTAAGAAGTATTTACCGCGTGTAAAGTTTCAAGTCAAAAAGTTAAATCTCCTTTAAACTACAAATTTCAATAGACCCATTCCTTAATTCACCCGAGTAAGTCAGTATCAGATGAACGTTTCGGGAGTGATCCTTTCATCAGTTGTGAATAGTGTTACAGCTGCTGCCAGGATCAAAAGTTATGCTACACTCCTTTCTTATAAATTTCATTTACCAAATGCGCGATCGCAAAAATTAATGTACGTAAACTTGAAATCGTCGTTCATATCGCTGGGTAAAAGTGTTTTGCCACCAGCGACATTCTTACTTCATGGTGTCAAGCTGCCCAACATCCTTCACTTGGGTGACTTCCGACACTCTAATATCACTGATATTGTCGTTTTGGTTTATGTGACTTGTTCATATTTTAAAGACAGTGCATTTACAGTAGTTAGAGGGATGTAAATCTAAACTAGGTATGTGAAAGTGTTACCATTTATCAATTAAACGTATTTTTAAGGGGTACCTTTTCTGTCAAAAATGGTCCATAAAAGGGTAAGGGGTTGGACCTCGGGACGGAGCCTCGTCGTATAAAACTTGGTTAAGTACCCCTCAGGCTTATATCTAAAGATTCCACTTTGTGACTTTTTTGGAATGTGGGCAAGAGTCCTGATGTAAAATTTCGAACTGTGCTCTTTTTTCTGCCATTTTTTAATTATCCATCTTCTTACCGATACAAACTGGATTCAATGCGTTCTGTGCATCAGAATCAGCAACAAATCCGATTGGACATTCACACCTGTACGATCCAATGGTGTTATTACAAACATGACTGGCTCCACAAGCATCTGGAGACAAGCATTCATCTAAATCTACAAAAGTTAAAGATAACATGCATTCTTCATGAAATACAGAGAAGCCTTCAAGACTTTTCGTGTCACGCCTTGATTTAGGGAGTGGTTGCACTCATTTCAGCCGCTTTATAAAGTCTGCAGCCTCCATCTACATCAAGAAATCCATAAAATCTAAAAAGCTACAGTCCACCTGTGAAATTGGCACTCTTAAATAATTCCCACACAATCAATGGACGGCCTTCACCAAGTTCCCACTAGTAGCATAATATAGCTCGACTATTTTTTTATTTTATTTTTTTATTATTATTATTATTCTTTATTCGATAAACAAGACATACAAACACACAGGAAAGAGAATTACAAAAGAAAATAATATGCAAAAAAGAGCTAGTATACATAGTAGCAAAAGTTACATGATATCATATCATCATCGTGAAAAAAGGGCAACCGGGATAATAGGAAGTAACTAAAAGCAAAAACAAAATAGATTAAAAAAAATTATTCCATTCGTTTTTAAATTCTTCATGCCGCTTATTTTTGATTGAAATTTGTTCGAGAGTGTCAATTCTGATTCTCAAAAAAGGGGGAAAGCCGTCAAAACTCACTAAGCCATTATCCTGAACGCAGCAATAAATATAATATTTAGCGACGATGGCTACGTAGTTTAGTTGATCAGTTTTGCGAGCATTATCATACCAATCGTAAATTACATTGCGTTCAGCGAGATCGAAAGCCTGTCGGGTCTTTTCAAGCCACCAGTTCTGGAAAGCTTGCCAAAAAGCATAGACTATGGGGCACTGAAATAATAAGTGAGGAAGTGTTTCAGAGGCGGTGTGACAGACCCGACAGGTATCACATTCAGACAATTTCGCGCGGAACAGGGAACATATCGATGGAAGGATGCTATGTATTATCTTGCACTGAAATTCTTGTAATTTGACTTCATGTGTTGCTTTAAAAGGCATCAAATAGACCTTTTTCAAGCATTCTTTACCAAAAACATACCGTAAGATCTTACTTTCAGCTGTTGGGGCTTGAAAGAAATATGTGGTAAAGGGAACTTGCACCTGGAATTTTTGCTGACATTTTTCCAGGGACAGAAAAGTGAAATCCACATCATCAAGTTAAGTCACGCAGGCGAATGATTCCATTCTGATACCAATGCTTAAGAAAAACGGTTTTCTGGTTAATTACTATGTTGCTGTTATTCCAGATTATTTGATTATGTATCTGTATAAAGTTGTCTGACCAGAGAGATCTGTAGTCTTGCCAGTACTTTAACACGGACAGGTAAAAAGGTGGAAGGTTATTCACCTGGAGTAGATTTATATCGTAATTACAACTTAACAGAAAGGAGCAGCCGCCAAGATGGCCTAGCAGGTGCTCTGGTAGGACTTTCCATTTGGCGCCCGAGTTTTGGCGTATTCTCTGGACCCAGGAGATTTTTAGTGCACTCTCCATTATACCAAAATCTACCATTTTAAGCCCACCGCGGCATTTTTCACCAATAATTGTTGATTTCTTTATTTTGGGGGGGTTTACTTTCCCAAAGGAAATCAAAAATCAGTTTATTTGCCGCATCATTCACATGAGGTGGTACATAAAGGTTAGACGAAATAAAAATCAATTTCGATAGCGCCAGGGTTTTCCCAATATTTATGCGTCCGATTAACGTGAGTTTTCTACATTTCCAAACATTCAGTACTCTTTCCATGTTACGTAATTTGTCATCGAAGTTTAATTTGTCGGCCCTGGCCTTGTCATACGAGAAAAAGACACCTAGCGCGCAAATAGGCTCGTCTGGCCATTTGAGGTTGAAAGGGGTATCGCGCTTGTCTTTCCAACAGCCCAACCACATAGCCTCGGTTTTTGATGTGCTAACCTGTAGGCCCGATATGGATCTAAACCTTTCCAGCATGTTTACCAATTGCGAAATCGAATCGGTGTCTTGTACGAAAACAGTGGTATCGTCCGCATACATGGAAGTTTTTATTTCCTCTTTCCCAATTACGATTCCCTTTATGAGGGCATCATGCTTGATGGCTCTTGCAAGGAGTTCAAGGCCAATGACAAACAACAGACCAGATAACGGACAGCCTTGTCTCACACCGCGTTTTATAGAGAAAAAACTTGAAGCGTGGCCGTTATTTAACACGCAGCTGGAAATATTGCAATGCAAAGTTCGAAACCATTGTAAAAAATTAGGGCCGAAATTGAACTGCAATAGGGCCTTCTCTAAGTAATGCCATTCGATAGTATCAAAGGCTTTGCGGAAGTCTAGGAATACAGCAATTCCTGGCAGATTCTCTTTCTCAGTGTAAAACATTAAATCTTCTATCAGCCTGATGTTTTCGCCAATATAACGCCCTTTCACGTAACCGGTTTGGTCGGGATTTATTAGTTTGGGGAGAACTTTTTCTAGCCGTTTGGCCAATACTTTAGTGAGAATTTTGTAGTACGCTTTTAACAGGGAAATTGGTCTAAGATTTTCAAGAATTGTTTTGTCTTTATTTTTCTTTGGAATAAGAGATATGATTTTGAACGACACGTGATGCCTCGAAGCTGAACGGACGTGTGTTTCTGAGCTCCGTAAAATCTGCTTTACACTAGCGTATAGTGAGCAAAACTAACCTCATTAAGCGTCTGCACTCACTTATTCTGCAATGTCGAACGAAAAAAGCAAACATGTGGATAATAAAGGCCCAAGAATAAGTAGTTCGGCTTCCTCCGAAGATGTTCTCTCCGAAGAGAGCGCCGCCATTGCTGAGTTGCTTCAACGTATCACACTTATTGAACAAGAAGCTGATAAACGACAGGACCGAATTTCCCAGCTAGAAAAGCAACTCGCTGAGGCAAAACTTGAAGTAAGACATTTAAAGACAAAAACTGAAGAGCTGGAACGTTCCCTTCAATTCACGCAATCTGAACAAGCTGACGCCGTTGAACGAATATCAGATTGTGAACGCGAACAGGCCCTGCATGACAACGAACTCATCCGCCAAGAGATATACAACCGTAGATGGAACATGATTTTTTACAAAGTTCCGGAAAGTCCTGACGAAGATTGTATAGGTCTCATTCGTGATGTTCTCACCAACGAAATCAAACTTGACAGTGAAGAGGTAAACCAGTTCAAGTTCTGTGGAGTACATCGTCTTGGTAAGCATAGCCGAGGCCGAGCAAGACCAATTATAGTCCGCTTCACCTGTCGAAACGACCGAGATAAAGTGTGGAGAATGCGCCGCAATCTTAAAGGCTCAAATGTCAGCATCGGAGACGATCTGCCAAAGCGAGTACAAGAAATCCGGGAAGATATCCTGCTCCCAGCCATGAGAAAAGCAAGAAGCCTGAACCCAAGGAATAAGGCCTCTGTTGTTGGCGACAGCCTAATCGTTAATGGGAAGCGATACTATTATTACACTATTCCGAAGCGCTGGCTCGACAATTCAAAAGAAGAGTCAAGGGAGGCGGAAGAAGAATCGCAAGACGCCGGTACACCAGAATCTCAAGAACGTTAAAACCATGTCAGTGAGTAAAAGACAAAAGCCTCTTCGAGATTAATTATATGGCCCTAGCTCACTACTACAGCTACTACACCAAAATTTCTCTCTTTTTTTTTCAAATACATACATGTACGGAGCACCGAGTCTCCAATGTTTTGTTTTACGTGTCCAATACGCACAAGCACTAACCTGCTCCCTTGCGTTCTGGCCTTACGAGCCTTTTTTATTTTATTTTCATTTTTTTCTTCTTTTGGTTTGGAATGTAGGTTTATTTCTTTCGCATTTAGTTTCTGGTTTTTTTTTTTTTTTTTTTTTACAACCAAATGCAAATTCCTTCAATCTTGCCACTAAAGAAGCACCCAAGGGGAGAAAGTTCAAATTCACGCTTCCATTGTTTTGAATCAAGTGTAATTCCCTCAATTCTACGCCTTCAATGTAAAAGTTCTTACTTTGAACGTTAGAGGTCTAAACAAATCGATCAAGCGGCGCGCGCTCTTCAGATGGTTACATAAACAAAACAAAGATTTTATATTTCTACAAGAAACTTATAGCTCCGTTGAAACAGCAAAAATATGGGAAACAGAATGGGGCAGAAAGGTATTGTACAGCCATGGTTCTAGTCACAGCAAGGGCGTTATGATTCTGCTTAACCCGAACCTTGACTGCAAGATTGAGAAAATTGCTCAAGATAAAAACGGCAGGTTTGTTTTCGCCAAATTAACAACTGATGACTCGCATTTCATTTTAGTTAACATATACTCCCCCAATGACATCAACGAACAAGTCCTCTTTTTTCAAGAATTGCAAACTCTTCTTCAACAATACCCGCATGATAATATTATCATTGGCGGTGACTTCAACTGTGCTCTGACACAGGGTGATAAAGAAGGTGGAAACCATGTCACCAAAAAATCGCTCGTCATAAATGAAATAAATAAGCTTTGTGACCTATATAATCTATGTGACATCTGGCGCTCTTTGAAGCCCAACGCGAAGCAGTTCACATGGAGAGACAAGTCCTTCAAAGTGCAATGTCGGCTAGACTACTTTCTCGTCTCTAACGAACTTAGCAAGCTCGCTACAGACTGTCGCATTGCTTACGCTCCAAATACCGATCACTCTGCCGTGCAATTAAACCTAATTACAGAAGAATTCAAACCAAAAAAAGGACCAGGCTTTTGGAAGTTTATCTGCTCCCTTCTGGAAGATAATAAATACGTTTCTCAGGTACGCGAATGCCTCCCACAATTTAAAGTCAAATATGAATCTATCGAAGATTTGAGTCTGCGGTGGGACCTTATAAAAATGGAAATTAGAGGTTTTACTGTTAAATACACCAAGATCAAGGCGCGGAATACACGGGATGAGGAAAAACTTCTCCAAAACAAAATGAACGCCTTGATTGCAGAGGCAGAAAAAAGCAAAAACAATATACAAATTCTTTGCGAACTAAACTCAACTAAAACCCGTCTTCACAAGATTTCAGAGTATAGGACGCGCGGAACAATCTTAAGAAGTCGAGCAAGATGGCACGAGGAGGGTGAACGTAATAGCAAATACTTTTATAACCTCGAAAAAAGAAACTATTCAAAAAAGGTTGTCACTTAACTGAAGCTGAAGGACGGCTCTTTTACCACTAATCAGTTGGACATTCTAAACGAGGAAAAGGAATTCTGTCAAAACCTCTATCAATCTCTAGTACCTCCTGCGCACAACACACATGACAATGACACATTCTTCAATTTGGACAGTGTTCCCACTTTAAACGAAGACGAACTGGCTCTTTGCGAAGGGCTCATAACAGAAAAAGAAGCGCTTAATGCTCTTAAAGATTCCGCCGCAAATAAAACCCCCGGCACAGACGGACTGCCTGTCGAGTTTCTAAAATTCTTCTGGCCTGAATTGCAAAGCTTAATTGTCGACAGCTTCAATTATTATAGCTCCACTATTAGATAATGAACAAATTAAACCAGACAAAATCACAGTCTTTCCTTGGCCCTTTGTATTGAGAACTAGAACTGAAAACATTAGCTTTTTTGGTTTCTTTACACGGTGGTTAACTCACTTTCTTAACACAGCTAGTTTATTTAATTCTTACCAACACAAACCGGATAGAGTGGGTTCTGTGCACTGCATTTAGCAACAAATCCAGTTGAACATTCACATCTGTATGATCCGACGGTGTTATTGCAAACATAATTTACTCCACAAGCATTTGGGTTTTGACATTCATCAAAATCTGTAGAAATAACCAAGAGTTTGCTTGTATCTTGCGTTTGTTTCAGTTTTTTTATATTTGAGTGCTTGACCTGATTTCAAACATCCTCCTCAGTCAATAAATGTTAACACTACTGTTTTAGAAAAACGTCTTATGAAACGTTTTAGAATTCAACGTGGTCTGACAAGTTTGCTTTAATTTTACCAATCGAAATGTGGTTGTTTGTTAAAAACGACTTGTTTTAAAAAATTGACATTAATTTGTTGTTGACTACGTAAGCTATTTGAGTAAGAATGTCATCCACTGCAGCCCAAAGACTGGTCAAGATGTGCATTCCCACTGTGATATTTTCTCAAGGTGTCTTTGGAATATGGAAAAGAATATTCCTGTCAAAATTTCGACCTATTTTCTTATGTCTTTAGAGAATTCTACAATTTACAGATTTCCTCCACTTCTTACCGATACAAACAGGATTCAGTGTGTCCTGTGCACCAGAATCAACAACAAATCCGATTGGACATTCACACCTGTACGATCCAACGGTGTTATTGCAGGTATGATTGTCTCTACAAGCATCTGGGGATTGGCATTCGTCTAAATGTACGAATTGAAAGAAAATTCTACAACTATTCAGTACTGCACAATTGCTTAAGATACCACCAAAGAAGTCTAATGAAAACAAGAAGAAAATCACTCAGTGAACAGTTTCCTTACAGCGCGGTAGAAAACCAAATGGAGTGAAAGAACGAATTTCCCTAAATTTATAGAATGACCGAGATATACAATACTCTCAAGTTCTTAGTAACCAAACTCAATAATCAGTGCCGTCAATCAATGAAATAAGTGAGTGGAAGGTGTATGGCCATGGGATGAAGTGCTCTCGAGAATTTCTAAACGATCACACAGAAAAGGTGGTTGGCAACAGAACGACCTCTTTCCTTTTCGGGTAACCATTGAATCATAATCCCCAAGTTACTTATATAAGTCATTATAATAACCCTCCATTCCTTATGGCCAGGCCGCAGTGAGGCTTTAATCCTAATACAGAGTCCTGGTCCCAAAGCCACTGATAGGTCTTCAACCTAGTTCTCCAGGGATCTGATCATTGGGTCACTGTTACCACGGAAAAAAGGCTATGCTGAAGCCACGGACCCAGTCTACCAGGATAACAGATCACGTGAGTCATCTATGGCGTCAACGAATCCCCTTCCAAATTCTCCATTTGGGTTGTCCAACAAACGCCTAACTCAACTGATGAAAGTTTTTAACACAAAATATGTGTTCCTTTTTCTTACGGACGTAGCACCATAGTTTGTTTAGGAAATACCGTAACCAACCGCTTATGAAATACCGTAACCTACCGCTTATTAGCCCTGGGCTTGTACATCTTCGTAATAATAATAATAATAATAGTAATAACTTCTATTGCTGTCTAATGGCGCTTTACAACAACAATTAATTTTTTTATAAAAACAGATTTTAAAAAATTAATAATTCATAATAATAATGCACTGTCTGAAAATTTAAAATTAAGCTGTGTTATTAGTAAAATCCAACTAGTGGTCCATCATCAATACTGCGTTTGTTAGGCATAGAAATTTCATTGTTAAAAGCATTTGTATTTAGTGCCAGGCGTCCGTGCACCTAAGGACTGGAAACCATATATGACGTTTTGATGACGTAAGAGAGAAACCATGTGCGAGAAAAGTAAGAAAAGTAATCGGCGTTACGAACTCGAGAGTTGTAAAAGTTAAGGAAATTTATGAGCAAAATACACGTGGAATATTCTCAAGCAGTGTTTATATCCTGTGTAACATTCTGGGGGCCTGTCCGGGAGGATTCATCGAAGGAATTAGATGTAGTACAAGTTTCAATGGTCGACGAACGTTGTGTGCTAGGATTTGTGTGGATCGCCGTCCAAGATATTCAGTTTGGTCTTGATTTGGCGAGCAGGAAACAGTGGTTTGTAGCTTAGGCAGACATTTGGTGTGGACAGCTAGTAAAGAGATAGTGGAATACACACAGCGTTGAGGCCAGGAAAGTTATGAATGCTGTTTTGCTAAATGTTATGTGGGTTTTGTGATCGTGTTAATTAGAAGCAAGATGGCGGAGGAAAGCCTCATTCTATTAGACAAGAAAATGTTGTCGATGGACTTGAGCGCTTTAAGTGAATTTGCTTTACATGTTAAAGTGGAAAAGTCGGTAGTAGAGGGCAAGGGGAAATTAAGTGTTATTCGGTCCATCAGGCGAAAAATTGAGGATTCAGTTGATGTTCTGACCGGCGATGACCAAATTGATTATGTTGACGGGTTAATGGCACACCTGGGCCCTCCGCCACTCGAGGGAATGGAAGATAAGTATGGGCAAGAAGGATTGCAAAACAAAAGCGACCTAAAGAAGCTCAAACAAGAATTAGGCGATTTAGAATCTAAGCAGCAATTAGTGGAGGAGAAACTAGCCAAAATGCAGAAAGAAAAGCTGACTGGCACAGTAAAGGAAGAAGAGACAATCAAGTTTCCTGTAAAAGGGGTTGAGCAGAGCATATTCCGTAGAGATTTTAAAATACAGGGAGTGGTAGGCGACCCCGGTCAGAAAGAAAAGCTCGGTTACCAAGCCCTAATATCACAAATAGAAGCAGGGCTTACGAAGGGATACTCCGATAAAGAAGTAGTTAGTGCCGTAGTTCGTGCTGTACAGCCAGGTCTACAACTAAGAAGCTATTTAGAGACCATGGTTGACCTCACCCTACCAAGGTTGCGTAAAATCCTTCGCTTCCGTTTTCATGAAAGAAATGCCACGGAACTTTATCAGCTTTTAACAAATATTGCCCAGCAGCCTAATGAAGATCCTCAGTCATTTTTGATCAGAGCATTAACAGTTAGACAGAAGATTATTAGTGCTTCAAAAGAGTCGGACAGTGGGATTAAGTATGACGCCTCTTCAGTACAAAGTTTGTTCCTGCATGCCGTGGAAACAGGTCTTGCTGACGAAACCATTCGTGCAAAAATAAGGCCACTCACTCAGAACCCAAAGGTTGCAGATGAAGACCTCATTGGAACTATGAGCCTAGCCATATCCGCAGAAGCAGAGCGAAGTAATAAGTTCAATCTTACCAGCAAGGGGAAATCTGTAAAGGTGTCCGCTATCGAAAGTGCAGCTGAATCAAATACAAAGAAAGAGCTACAGAAGGACCAGCAGGTTCTAGCTACACTAAAAGCTGTGCAAGCAGAGCTGGTTACCATGAAGGCAGAAGTTAAAAACCTGCGTGAAGCAGCAAGCAACCAGAAGGCAGACCCTATGATGCCTAGTCATGCTGGAAATGGATTGAGAACTGGAGCAAGGCCACTTGATTGCCAAGAGTGTAGGAGGAAGAAGGAAGGTGACCGGTGTCCACATTGCTACCTCTGTGGTGGCTTGTACCATATTGCACGCTACTGTCAGTCAAGGCCCAGAAATTATCCGGGAAACGCACCCAGGCTACGCCCGTGGGACAGGGAGTAGCCTCGCCAGAGAAAGAGAAGTCCCACCAGTGTATTGGTTGCCTGAAGTTTGATTGTCACACACAATTATTACAGTGTTCAGGGTGCCAGTCTGTTCGGTATTGTTCTGTTCGTTGTCAGAAGGTCCATTGGCCAAAACACAAAGTGTTGTGCAAAGCAATCAAGGAACTCTCTGAGAGAGGATCTTTTAAAGAAAAGGGATTAGGAGATGCCCAAGATAGTGGTGTGTATACTAGCCACATTTCACCCAGACAACAGGAGCGCATAGCCAAACTGGTGGGAAAGAAGTGTTCAGTGAAGTGCTACCTGGACGAGAAGCCTACAGAAGCTTTATGGGACACAGGGGCCCAAGTATCAATTGTTTCAGCAAACTTTCTGAAGAGCCAACTACCAGCAGTTCAAATAAGGGATATTGAACAGTTACTTGGCACAGATGGATCCATAAACTTGCAAGCAGCAAATGGAACAGATATTCCTTACTGTGGGTGGGCAGAGATTGGTGTACGATTAGCAAATGAAGGGGAGACGGAAGTAAGAGTTCCATTCTTAATAACAAGGGAGAACATTGACCAACCTATCATTGGTTTTAATGTTATAGAACTAATGGTCAGGAACACTGAAGAGGAAAATGATGATGTTCTGCTTAATGGGATGTCGAAAAGCTTCAAACTGAGCAAAAGCGGTGACACACAAGTATTGATCAGCCTTATCCGTACGTCTAATTCTGATGAACTTTGTCAAGTTAAATCTTCAAAGAAGCCACAGACTCTCCCTGCGGGGCAGACTGTTCACCTACCGTGTCGTGCTAACACTGGACCAATCCACCGTAAGACCCCTGTCCTTTTTGAGCCTGATGAGCTGGCTACTTGGCCTTCGGGATTAGCAGTGCATGAATCCCTTACCACTGTGAAAGAGGGCAATGCAACCATTCTATCAGTTACAGTGACCAACAACACTAACCACAACATCACCCTGCCTGGAAGAGTTGTTTTGGGGCGCCTTCAGCTTGTACGATCAGTGACTCCTGTTGAAGTCAGGTTTAAGGATCCGGAGACACCAACTCCATGTGAGAGACCTCCCTGTAAACAAGACGCACCTGCCGAGCAAATTGAGAGCAACTTGTCTTGGTTACCTGAAGTTGATTTGAGCGGACTGACGGCAGAACAAAAGGAGCAGGCAAAGCAGTTGTTGGTTGAAGAAGCAGATGCATTCGCAATGAATGATGATGACGTTGGCTGCGTTCCCGAACTAGAGATGGACATTGGATTGACTAGCGATCAGCCAGTGCAGAAGAATTACATTTCCATACCCCGTCCACTCTACCCGGAAGTTAAAGGTTATATCGAGGACTTACTCAACCGAGGTTTTATCCGGAAGTCCAAGTCGCCATTCTCAAGTAGTGTTGTCTGTGTTCGCAAGAAAGATGGTACAATGAGGTTATGCATAGACTACAGAGAATTAAATAAGAAGACGGTGCCTGATCGGCATCCCATTCCGCGGATCCAAGAAGCATTAGACAGTCTAGGGGGCAAGTCCTGGTTTAGTGTTTTGGATCAGGGAAAGGTCTATCATCAGGGTTTTGTTGGAGAGAAAAGTCAGCCACTTACTGCCTTTGTGACACCTTGGGGATTATACGAATGGGTACGGATACCCTTCGGTCTTATGAATGCGCCAGCGAACTTTCAAAGATTTATGGAGAATTGTCTTGGAGAGTTGCGTGATGAGATGTGCATCCCTCACTTGGACGATGTGATCGTATTCTCAGAGACATTTTCTGAACACATTGAACATCTTCGTAAAGTTCTTCGCCGGTTGAAAAGTTATGGTGTAAAGCTTAAGCCTAGAAAGTGTTCATTGTTCAAACGGGAAGTGTCCTTCCTGGGAAGAGTTATCTCTCAAGACGGATATCAAATAGATCCCAAAGCAACAAATGCTGTGACTGCGATGAAGAATTTACAACCGCGAACTGTTGGGGCAGTAAGAAGACTCATGGGCCTACTTGGTGTGTACCGTCGCCATGTTAAAAACTTTGCACAAATAGCAAGGCCCATTTATGACCTTCTCAACCATGACCTGCTGGGGAAGAAGAATGCTTCTTCGACCAGACAGAACACCAGACTACGTAGTGGGCAGCTACCACCTTCGTCACCAGTGGACTGGGGACCCCAACATCAGTCTGCACTGGATGCCTTAGTAGATAAAGTAACGTCACCCCCCTTGTTGGCTTATCCAGATTATAATGCCCCATTTATTGTACACACCGATGCATCACAGGATGGCTTGGGAGCTGTCCTCTACCAGAAACAGAATGGCTGTACAAGAGTTATCGCGTATGCATCTAGGACTCTCACCCCATCTGAGCGCAACTACCATATGCATTCAGGAAAGTTAGAATTCTTAGCTCTAAAATGGGCAGTGACAGAACAGTTTAGGGACTATCTCTATTATGCCCCTGAATTTGTGGTTTATACGGACAACAACCCGTTAACTTATGTTTTGACGTCTGCCAAGTTAAATGCCACAGGATTGAGATGGGTTGGAGAGCTTGCTGACTTCAACTTCGAAATACGGTATCGACCAGGCAAGTTGAACGTTGACGCCGATAGCCTTTCCCGATTGCCCAGTGACTTTAAGACTTACATGGACAGTTGTACTGAGAGAGTACCCCGTGAAAGCTTGAATGCCTCAATCTCTGCAATTCAGACATTGTCGAATGGAGACTCAACTTGGCTCACGTCCCTGACCGATGAAGAAGAGGAACTCTATCAGGTTGACTTTTTGTCACAAGCAGCCTGCAATCAAGTAACGGTGGTAGATTTAGTGAAAGCACAGAGAGAAGATCCCCACATTGGGCGTGTCCTTAAGTTCATCAAGACAAATCATAAACCGACAGTAACAGAAAAGCACAAGGAACCACCTTTGACTCGTAAGCTCCTGAACGAGTGGTATAAACTCTATGTAAACAGGAAGAGTGGATTACTTTATCGCAACCAGCAGGTAGTTCTTCCACAGAAATTTCGTCGCACTGTTTACCGTGAACTCCATGAAGAAATGGGCCACCTCGGTGTTGAGAGAGTACTAGCACTAGCCCGAGAAAGATTTTATTGGCCAAACACGAGAAGAGACATAGAAAACTTCATCCATCACACATGCTGCTGTCTGAAACAGAGACGTCCTAATTTACCAACTAGGGAACCATTACAGCCTATCATCACAACGGCTCCTTTCCAATTGGTTTCTATTGACTTTGTGCACCTAGAGCGGAGTTCAGGGGGCTATGAATACATACTGGTTGTTGTGGATCATTTCACTAAATTTGCTCAAGCATACCCGACGAGGAATAAGACCGCTATTACGGCTGCCGACAAGATCTTCAATGACTTTATTCCTCGCTTTGGATTTCCTGAGAGGATCCATCATGACATGGGAGGCGAGTTTGAAAACCGGTTGTTCAAGAGGCTTGAAGAACTGTCTGGAGTAATGCACTCTCGGACTACTCCATATCATCCACAAGGAAATGGTTTGGTGGAAAGGATGAACCGTACACTACTCAGTATGCTGCGAACCCTCCCTGAAGCCCAGAAAACTAGCTGGAAGGACCATGTACACAAACTCATTCATGCATACAATTGTACTATTCACGAGTCAACAGTTTATTCTCCTTTTTTTCTGTTGTTTGGTCGGAGTCCTCGTCTGCCAATTGATGTAATCTTTGATCTCGAAGCTGAAACAGGGGCCAAGTCACATGCGGAGTATGTTACCAAGTGGAAATCTGCAATGCAAGAAGCTTACTCACTCGCGTCCAAGTCTGCTACAAAGAGTGCCATGAGAGGGAAAAGAAATTATGACAAACGAATGAGATCATCAGCGCTGCAAGTGGGAGACCGTGTCCTGGTCCGCAACCTTACTCCTCGTGGTGGACCCGGAAAACTCCGTTTCTTTTGGGAAGATAAGATTCATGTAGTCGTTGCGAGAAAGGGTGAGGGGAGCCCAGTGTAGGATGTGAGACCAGAATCAAGTCAAGGACCAAACCGTACTCTACATCGAAACCTCTTACTTCCTTGTGATTATCTGCCAAGGAAACCATGGGAAGACCCCCCTCCTATAAAGAGGACAATACCACCAACACCCCACAATTGTCATGAAATCCAGCCATTAAGACATGAAGATGACAGCCACGAAAGTGACAGCGATGATGATCTTCCAGCCATTTCATACTGTAACCATTCACCAGAAAAATGACCAAATGCAGATGCAGGTACAGTCTACAAGCGAGGAAACTGTGGGAGAAGAACCAGACTTCACACATGTGCATTCAGGTGAGATGTCAAGTGAAATGCGCACGGGAGCTAACATTGCTGACACTCCTGATGAAACACAGTTGAAGGAAGACCCTCTAGTAGTCAGTGGGGAGGTGGACAATCGCGAGGATACCAACAACCCAGGTCGACCCCAACGTGTGAGGCAGGCACCTAAACGACTCACTTATGACCGTCCTGGGGCGCCAACTTATGTGCGGCCTATCAATGTAAACCCATCCGGAGGGATACCGCAGTGTGGAATGCAGATATCACCAGAGCCCTACTTTCCCAAACTTCCAGCGGACCAGTACAGTACGCTGCCACCAGTCTTGAGCTATATTCCTCCACCGGTACCACCTATGATGGCCTGGAACCCGAACATGATGTTGCCTTATATGATGCCCTATCCAGCAGGACCGCAGTTGCCACAATGGGGAGTGCCTTGTCAGTTGTTTTAGTACAGATAAACAGTGACTTGTGTTTTTTTTTCTGTCCATTACCTTTAAAAAAACAAAGAGATTTCCTCGGTGTATTTAAACATTCGTTGTGCGGATGCTGTAAACGCTATCTTGAAATAGTCGTAGTATTACAGAATTGTGAACAGTATGGACAGACAAGCTGAGACGTAAATTAAGTGGTTTGCAAGGAGCTGGGCCTGATCACCCCACTCCAGGATTTAGCAAGCAAGAAATCCAAAACCGCAAACTACTGTTGTAAAAGGGACTATTCTGTATTACATGTTAAATGTCACGGATGACATTTCTTTTTTTAAGTTAGGGAGGAGTGTTAGGCATAGAAATTTCATTGTTAAAAGCATTTGTATTTAGTGCCAGGCGTCCGTGCGCCTAAGGACTGGAAACCATATATGACGTTTTGATGACGTAAGAGAAAAACCATGTGCGAGAAAAGTAAGAAAAGTAATCGGCGTTACGAACTCGAGAGTTGTAAAAGTTAAGGAAATTTATGAGCAAAATACACGTGGAATATTCTCAAGCAGTGTTTATATCCTGTGTAACACGTTCTGATTGGTTGAGCTACTACTAGGCTATCTGTTATATCCCACTAGTAGCGAAAAGGGCCGGCTTTGAAAACCAAAACAAAGGCGGCTCGGGCTGAATCGCACGTTTTCCTAGCTTAAGCTAACATAGTTGTTTTCTCTCGATATTTTTGACCAACTAGATGAGGGAGTCGGACTTGTAACCAAAATTAAAAAAAGGGCTTGGAAACAAGCTATAATAATGCGAGTAAAAATATGTTTTGTATTCACCGGTTTTTTAATTAAGCTTCAAACTGTCAGAATAAATCGAATTTATTTCAATACATTTGGAGGGGCCGTATATCTGGGAGGCTTATATGTGTAATTGGATGTATATTTTTACGTTTACGAGTAGATGAGCCCATCAATTGGGGAGCTTATTAGTAAGGGACTGGGTTTATAATCCGCAGTTTAAGTCCATAACTTCTTGAGATCTTCTTAATGTCTTACCAACACAAACTGGGTTTAGTGGGTTCTCTGTACGGCAGTTGGCAACGAATCCAGCTGAACACTCACATCTATACGATCCAACGGTGTTGTTACAAACAGAATTTGAAGCACAAGCATCTAGAGTTAGGCATTCATCGACATCTGCAGGTGTTAAGTAGAAAATTCTCTGTAAAAGGCGGAAAAGCTATTTAACAATCATTCTACAAGTGCGCGTTGGATAAACAAAGGAGACTTTTGTCTGATTGGTCAATTTGGATTCTGGTACCCAGACTCTTGTTCTTTGCGCGCGACAGAAATCTCGTAAACAAACATGGCCGCCGAAGGGAAGGTTTCTACTTTTCTTTGCTTGATCAATTGTTCTAGAGTTTTATTTAAATTTAGCAGATGTGCAGCCGCCTTCAACTTTCGGAATGGCGCGAAAGAAACTTGCAGTGGGTGCATTGAAGGCGGGAAGACGTTTTTTGGCACAGTTCTTCGCTTTTGCGAGCAAGAGCGAGCAATGTTTTGTCCGTAACTAGCTCATGTTTCGTAGTAAGTGCAAGAATTGTGCCTCCACCCGCTCGAAGAGTAAATTTGTTGGGGTGGGGGAATATCCTCTCTGTAAAAAATGTTATCACAAAATGAAAAAGGGTCTATCCGTCGCCGAGGAGTCATGCCCTGAAGTGTCTGTCACGGATATCAATGTGGCCGCTGTCCAAACTTCAACTTCTGTAGGTAAGAGAAGCTCAATGTAAGAACTTAACCTTTTCACCTTCTATTTATGGCTGGTTACGAACTTGCCGAAGGATTTTCTGATTTTTCTTTCTTTAATGTCGAGTAAACTGATGGCTCTTATTAAATACCAACAGAAAAAGAGCCACACGAAGTACCCACATTGCCGGAGCCGCCAACGCTTTTACAAGCGTCGCGTCAGAATGATGAGTTTCTCAAGGTTGCTGGTAGGTTTACAAATTTTCTCGCAGATTGTAAGCAGTCAGAAGAAAACCAAAACAAAACAGTACCAGAAACTACAGTTTTTTTCTATAAGAATATATTTTATAAGAATATCGAGGCGGAAATTTGCAAAATCTTAAGAATATGATAAGAATATTAACTCAAGGCTGAAAAGGATATAATTTTGTGTGTTGAAAATCTGTTAATAAAATACAATTATATGTTTGTAACTTAACCGTGAAGTTATTTCTTGCTCTTAACGGCATAGCTAGCCACCAGAAAGAAACACAACGTGCCATTGCCATTAACTGCAATTTATACCCCAGTACATTCTAGAGGCTGCAATTTAAGAATAATACAAGAATATTTTCAGCCTAAAATCAGCAGAAAGATAAGAATATTCAGCCTGGGTTGGAAAAACAACACTCCTACAAAAAGAAAAGGGTGTGTATTAATTTAAGACTGTTGCATTTAATGATATGAATTTCCTTGAGAACTCTGTCCCTTGCCTCTAGCTTTTTTTTTATATAAGCTTATTTTCCATTTTTTTAGGTGAAAAGTTCAAAGAAGAAGTTAAACATCTTGAAGAGGCCCTCCTACGCCACTCCCAAAAAAACAAGCAACCTCCCATTTATGAGCCAGCAGAATTTTTTAAGTTTTGTTCCCTGCATGGTGCTGCAAATCTTTTCAATTTTGTCTTAGCTTCCATGACTTCTTCCCGCCATTCTGCAGACCGCATTTTGTTAAACCGGAAGCGCACAGTCACAATTTTGTATCAACTATGTTTTGGTTTGTCACAAAAGTGCAATTTTTTACAAGAAGACAATGGGTTATTTTTGCAGTTTTGCAATCTTTCGCAGACTGGCATTGAAACCCAGCGTCTTTTGGGCACAAGTTGTTCAAGCAAAGTTCTAAGTAGATACCGTGCCAACATTGGCAAAGAGCGATTGAATGTAGTAAACGATGCCATCAAGAAGGCACTTGAACAGAAGCATGCCATCCTTATGATGATAGATGACTATCATAATATACATACTGTCAGAAGACCAACAGTAGAGGGAAACGCCTGCAAAGTGGATCACATGGCTACCATCATTATCAAGATCATAAAAGAAGCTCCAGCCATTCCTTTTTCATCTGTTAATTTAATTCATAATCCCTGTGGTGTTGACTCTGACCTTCTTGTAAATTATTTATGTTCAAACCATTTTTTTGGTCAAGTAAGTTCTAATTTGTTTGCCTCATCAATGCCTGAATTAACTTACTCTATGTTTGATCCAGTAATGGGCCGACTTCAAATGGAAGCACATGACTATCAAGCCCTAAATCTTCAATCTTTGCGTTCATTTAAAGATGTTTATTTAGTTGATTTTCTAAAGTTGCCTTTAAAAAGTAGGAAAGATTATAATGATGCTTTTGATATTGTATTACAGACATCAATGAGAGAATATCTCTCAAAGTATGTGGTACTTATTCCAGCTGACTGGCCTGGTCAGTTTTTTCCAAGGCAAATAGTGTACCAGAAAGCCAGGCAAGCAACTTCAACCAGCACTTTATCTCAGGGCTCTTCCCCTCATCCTCTCTGCTCTGTCATTCCTACTTTAGGCCCCTTGCATGTAGACCTTAATGATGATGAGGATATTGTTTTAGGTTACATGCCTTTCATGAGGCTTGTTTATGAGTCTCTTTTTCCAGGGAAGAAACTTGCAGACAAGCCAAAACCCTGGAGAATTCAATTTCTTTTAGAAGTTATCTATGGGGGATGGACTATGGTAAGAACTGTGGTGAAAACCGTTTTTTCAAGAGTCAAGGATGTTCAGTATGGTGTTCTTTTAAATTTGTTAGATAATTACATTCCTCTGGCACTTTGCAGTTACAGTGTTTTGTTTAAGTTGAATCGCTTTGATGATTATTTCAATTCAATTTTCAGGCTTTGGATCATGTTTTTTTGCTTCCACAGGAAAAACTACAACAAAGCCCCTTTGTTCTGGCTCAGCAATATTCTCTATTGGAAGACTAATGGCTCCAAGGATGTCTATAATTTCTTTTGTAGCTATCTAAGTGTAATTGATGAATATTTTGTTGAGTTTGTCCACAGCATGGCAAGGAAATCCACGAACCAATCTGATAATGTTGAGCAACTGCGGCAGAAGATGTTTTCTCTCTTTGTTTCTGGGGAAAGGCAAGCAAACTTTAGGGCAACCTTTACCCCTTCCAAGAATTATGTTTTTAGTCGCCGCCAACTGACATCTTTACATTCAAAGGTTGCATCAATAATCGTGGGCATTCTCACTTCAATTACAAACTCACCCAATTCAGCAGTTCTTCTACCAAGGGCTCCTGGACAAAGAAAAGATCTCTGGAAATTGCCAGCCTTGTTTGGTGATACATCTGTTAAAAGGGATTTCTTGCCCCTTGGGTTCCAGTTCTCCCCCCAACCTGAACAGGGTCATAGGTGTGATCACCTGGATTGCTCTGTGTCAAATGAAATGCCCTGGAAAATCTTTGAGGGGTGTTGGCATTCTTTCCATTTAAGTTGTCTAAACAATGTTTTCAGTGTCTGTCCTATTTGCAGGCAAGGAGTTGGAGATGCGATAAGATCATTGGCATCCACTGCAAATAGGTCAGCTCAGGTGCAGGACATTTCAGAGGTAGATGGTGATAACAGCAGTGGCAGAGTAGAAAACACAGCTAATGATGATGATGATGATGATGATGATGATGATGAAGTTCTGACATCTCCAGTGGAGGCAAATGTAGATCAGGTTCTCCAGAACTTAACCCAACTGGTTATAGCTCTACCGGTCACTTCACCACCAGTTCAACCAGCACAGCCCTCATTGAGAACTCAAACACAAACCTCTCAACCACCACCACCATCTCAATCATCTTCCCAGCGGAAACCACCTCATTGTAGCACCTGTGGTCACACTCTCCAAGGGCATAAGCGGCTTATCCTAATGGAAGGATCTGGTAAGTCTTGTCCTGTTTGTCCTTCTCAAATCTGTACGAGAGAAGGACGCTCTACATCCTGTGCATGCCATTGGTGCACAAGACAATCTTCCACAATCCCAGCTAATAGAGCATTCTCTTCTTTTTCACAGGTACCTTGTGTTGTTAGGGAGACACACATAAATCAAGATGTAACTGAGTGGCTTATTTCTGACTCACAGTCATCAGTTACACAAAATCAAATGGGCAGTAATGCTTGTACAATTATTGCTGTTTATGGTGCTGTTAATTTTCTTTTGCCCTCTACAAATTGGTCATTGCCATCACCACAGAATTTACCACCACAATTAATTTCTTCTTTTAAACAACTGATGCTTCATGGAAACCAGGCTTACAACTTGCTTGGCAACCAACAGGTGACATACAGTGCACCTGACATCATCAATCATCCACAGCTGGGCTTCTCTGGGGTGGTAAAGTGTGGTGATGAATATCAGTTTAATAGTTTTTCTTCCTTTGCAGATGAACTCCTGCATCTAGCTGCAAGCCCAAACCAGAGCAAACTTGCAGCAGTATTAATCTTACCCCCTGACAAAACAATGCTCTTACTCATAGGTTCAAGTAATGAGTCTGCTCTCTTTGAAAGCCACTCCCATCTTGGCAGAGGTGGGATTATTGCTGCTGCTGGTCCTGGGAAGCTAAAGGAAATGGCTTTCTATATTGATTACATGGCCAGGAGGGACTGGAGTTGCAACCCAACCCCTTTTGATGTTACTTTTGTTACTCTTTTGTGAGGTGTAATGGTGTCATTTCTATTTAGCAGGATGTATAATTTTAAGAGATCTTTGTTCTCTGTTATTATGTTTATCTTAATAATAATTATTAAGATAATGTTATTATTGTTTTTCTTAATTATTAAGATAAACATAACAGAAAAATTATTGTACATTCACCCTTTATCTCTTAGTTTACACTCCCTCTTGCCTTATTCGTCTCTTATTTCACCACTTTCCTTCCCCTTTGACATGTATAATTTATGAAGTTTATAGCAGTCCATCTTTCTCTTCCCTCTTCTTTGCTCGCTATTTTACTCTCCTATCCATCCTTGTTGAAATTATTGTTGCGCTGGCAACAATAAATGGTAGAGGTAATTTAATTTGATTTTGGTTGCCAGAAGGGACTGAGATAATTTTGTGGATGTGATGTTCCTGATTATGGTTATTATTATGAATTTGTATTAGAATTGTTTTTACGTTTTAGTTTTCATTTGATATTAAAAACCTGTAAAGGGATTTGCACTTAAGACCACCTGTCTCTAGATCTATTTTTACCTATCTTTGTTGTTTCTGTTTCTAAGCTTTTACTCCTTACCATTTTAACATTGTCTCCAACTGTTTACAGGTTTGCTACTTTGATTTTTGGCATTGTTTTCAGCAGTGAAAAACAACAATGACCTGGTAAACTTATTAATGTTATGTAGTTGTAATATTTTAAACAAAAAAGCATTAAGGTCTACTTTGGGCAAGGAACTGTTATGAACCTCTATAATGATTAAAGTACACACAAGCTAAGCCATTTCTCATTGTGTGTCAATGTTGGCCATTTGATTACAATGTAACAGCTGCCTTTTTACGAGCATTCTCATGACTTAACATATCAGTTGTGGGACCTCAGAGCAGAGAGATTAAGGGTGGTGAAAAGTTCCTGTTCATGGACATTTATATGTATATTTTTACCTCTATCTAAATGTCTAGCCATCCTTTTTCATGAATCAAAAGTGTTAGCTTATGGCAGAGGTCTAAAATGATATACTGTAGCTTCATTCACTTTGTTTTGATTATTTTATTTGATGGAACAAAAAGTGTTGCTTAAAGTTGCTGCATGGTGTTGCTTTCTGGTTACAAGTCTGGTACAGTGTACTTAATTAACTTGATTGTGTTGTCCTGGTCAGTAAAATGTTGTATACTGATTACATTTATTTCACATTTATAAATTATATCATCTTTGCTTTACACTATTTTATTTTATTTATTTTATTAGCTTTGCCTTATGAACAATGACACAATATACAACAATGAAACAAAAGGCAGGGTTGCCACAACAGCATTAAGCCAATTACAGTGGTCCCAGGTTTAGTTTAGGTGCTGAAATTTTAAGTGGCAATTATTATATTATTAGTTTCCTAAAATACATGTATATCACCATGCAATTGGTTTTCATTGCTTTTAATAGAAAGCAATGATATTGTTGATGATTTTGTAATAACAATTGCATATTTATTAGGTAGGGCATGAGGCAAAAGAACAGGGGGCCAACCAACCCTGCTGACCCTGCAACATGGCTATGCTCTTCTTTCAGTTTTTTTATGAAAACCATCTTTTTTCAAAAAAGAAAAAATATAGGCAGGGCAGGAAAAAAACAGAGGTCTAATTGCCCAGGACAACTAAATTTTGATCTTGGGCTAGTAAAAATAGTGGTTTTGTGGCTTAGTGGGTAAGTAAGATTAGTCCCAATGGTGCTATGAGGTTGCCATTTTTTTCGTTTTCTTTTACTTTATTTGAAGGATTATGTAACACCAGCACCTGCCTATACAGGGTGGTTGACCATTTGCTGCATGCCACATGATTCAGTATTTTGTTTATCATGTAGAATATGCACGAAGATTCACTGTAAGAGTGGAACAACGTGTAAACAGCTTTGAGAAATTTAGCTGAATAATTAATTATTTTAATTATTTTTTATCACTGTTAGTAAAACAAATGATGGAAAGTTTGACACGAAAATGTTGTTGTGATGGTGTAATTCACATAGAGAACTTTACGTGTGTGTCATGCAATTTAAAAGAAAAAAGAAGGATTACAGGGAATAAGGAATATTTAAGTAGAAAGAAATGACGAAAAGTTTGACACGAAAATGCTGCTGTGTAATGTAAATAAAGTGAGAGCTCAAGCGTGTATCATGTAAAATGAAAAAAAAAAAGGAGTACAATGATAATGGAAAAAAAGCTGAAAGTTAAGCGTAAGCTTGTATATAAACTTACTCATAGATATGAATGTGAAATTGTGAAATTTTATACACTTATACCCGTTACGGAAAAATTATCTCGTGGAAGATCAATGCATTTAATGCCTAAAAACAGTTGCTAAAAGAAATCCCATAACGACACTGAACAGAAGTCCTGAATTTTTTTCAGGCTTCTTTACGCAATTGCATAAATTGCGTTCACTGCGACGATCATTTCTTCATTTCACAACAGAGTTAAGTTATTTATTGTAAATAGTTGTAAATAGAAAAGTCTTAATGTATATGAATATTTTAATCCAGCCTACTTGCATGATGTTAATAAAATTCGTCATATTCAGGGTGTTTGTTTATCGTTCCTGTTTTTAAAGTACATTTGCCTGGTATTCAAGTCTTACGATGTTCGTAGTACCATAAACAACCTTATAGAAAGCTTTAAGGCACGGTACAAGTACGTTTTCTTCAAGCGACCGCTTTCATTTTTAATACCGGTCTGCGCACACCTTGCCAGTTAAATGCTCATTATTTTTCGCTCTATTTATTCTTCCATTACTCGTCTTTCATAGGTTTAAAGCGATCTGCGTCCCTCGAACTCTAAATAGACTTTTTGGCTATAATTGTCCGAACGGCAAGAAAATTTTCCCTCTCTTTCGTTAAAAATTCCTTGAGCGCAACATTAAAACATTCATTATTCGTCCCAGTTGAAAGCAATGCATCAAAGTGACAGTACATATTACTTGAAATTTTGTACTCTTTCAGGGCCAAGACTTAAAGACACTAAAATTAGTGACACTGTAAACATAATTAGGAACTCTAAAAATAGTCCTGGGACGCCATTTTGGTAGTTTTCACGTTGAGAAGATACAACGTTTTGGCTTTTCTTAAGTGCCATGCCACTTTATTTTGCAGATTATTTGCAGAAGCCTCTTCCTCGATTAATAAACTATCTCTAACAAAAGGGATTTCCTGTCCGAAAGCCCACGACAAAAGTCTCGGATACTTGAACAAGTTTTTCTGAAAACTGTGAATTTTTCCCCTTCTGCTTGGTGTCGACTCTCGTAAACGCAAGCGTTTGGAAAATTGTTGCAATTTTATCAATGAAACCACCTTATTTTTTCTAAAAAATGACTTGCTAATTATATTCTTGCACTTTTGCCTCAGTTTGGTGACCATCAAACATCGTTTCGCTGAACTAAGCTACTATTAGTGAGTTGCATGCTAACTGTCATGTACTTTCAAATTTTCCACAGCGTCAGTGAATAGGCTCTTATCGCTGTTTTGGTCAAAATATCATCACTACGTTAAGAATCACACGTTTTCATTGTACAACAACTTACTTTATTTAACAGTAATTCATTCCTGTGCTGAAAACTCTGGTAAAAATGACGGACATTTCTTGAAAGGCGGAATTTTCCTCCACGTCTCGCGGGTTTCGTTGCGCCGAAAACGGTAGGTTTTGACTCGCTGCGGTTGGATTGATCCGTCGATAATTATATATAACTCGCCACGATTTCCCTGTTTAGTACGAAGCATCTGCCACAAAAAGTAAGTACCAATCTATGTTTTCGGGAAACGAAGCAGTTTCCATTCAAACGAGTTCCTCTTTGCACAAACAGACTATCAATCTGAATGAGAGAAAATGTTAGCCCACGCCTCCAAAGGTGCATCTCACCTTCGCGTTCTTTCCCGCTCTTGGAATCACTTTTAGTAGATTGACCAATGAAAACACAGATGAGATTAACCAATCAGACAAAAGTCTCCTTTGTTCGTTGGATATGATCATGAGTTGGTTGTAATCATCTCATATCCAAAACGCGCGAGCGGAATAACTGTTTTATTAAAAACTCCCACAAAATATCGAGAATTCTTCCCGAATTTATTTGAATATAAAACAACCGATTTTCACCTTGTTTTAAATTTTGAGCAGACGCGTACAGTTACCATATTTGGAGAGCATGGTATAATGGTTCATATACCATGATGACTAAGCCAATCAGAGCTCTAGAATTACATTATCCAATGATTCAGTTTTTAATAATACACAATAGAGCAATATATACCAGCACATATGTGTTGAAATAGATTCCAATCAATGTGTGTAGGCCAGTGAGCCTGACCTGTAACAGGGGTGATGGCGTCACATTTTTGTCAAAGTTCTGGGGCAAAATGGACAAGATGCCCGACGCAAGACTTTCGAATTATTTTCTTCTGTCTTCATGTATAGTAGGTTTACACTTCTAGTTTACTTTTCTTCTTACCGATACAGTCAGGATTCCGTGGGTCCAGTACACCAGAATCAGCAACAAATCCGTTTGAACATTCACACCTGTACGACCCAACGGTGTTATTACAGACATGATTGGCTCCACAAGCATCTAGGGACTGGCATTCGTTTAAATCTATAAAGATTACAAAGAAAATTGTGCGTGACGCAGGACGAAGCTACTGTTTATGGAGCTGTAAATCGTACGCATCACACGACTATATTCTGTATTTTTTTAAAAACCTAATAATAATAATCACTATTACTGTTATTATTACCATAACATTCAAATTTATTTAACGAGAGTAACATTTGACATTATTTCAACTGAAGAAATAGTGGCGCTCATGATCAATGCAAAACCCACATAATCTTTCAATTCCCTCTCCCAAAAAGCTAGAAACAAACCGTCGGCTTTTGAATCTCTTTACATGCAGCTAGCTAACTGTTGCATAAACAGCAAAATTTATAAGACCATTAGAAAAAAACGAATGTCTGGCACTGGAACCTCTACCAGATTACACCGTACGATCTTACCGACGCAAACTGGATTTAGCGGGTTCTGTGAACTACAGTTAGCAACAAATCCAGTGGGACATTCACATCTGTACGATCCGACGGAGTTATTACAGACATAGCTGGCACCACAAGCATCTAAGGACTGGCATTCATCAACATCTACAAAAATTACAGATTATTAATAAACGGCCATAAGACTGTTTTCTCCACTTTCATAATATTTTAAACGAACATTTTTCCAGCAAAGAAGTGAGCTAGAGTCCAGATTGCACCAAAATGGAAAATCGCAAAGATTTTATTCAAGATCCTCCTATTCGATCCTCCATTATCTTTGATTCCACGGGTTTGGTGCAGGCCGGACGCAACGTCTGGTTGTTTGACATGTAACGTCTGGTAGTTCTCACACGAAAAATAACACGGGGGAAACGGACGCCCCCTCCCCCCCCCCCTAGACGTTTGTACCTCAGGCACTCCATGTTCGCGTTCCTTTGACACGAATGGTGCAAGCCCACCAGCTGAACCTCTGCATCCGATACTTCCAAATGCTCCGAAAACCCTGTCTGAACCGACCATCAAAACTTCGGTTGAAACGCATATTGGACTAATGAACTATAACTAACATAAGTAACGATAAAATGTTTCTTTGGAACTCATAGGTTCCAGAAATGCTTTATACTTTGCAATGGTAGTTTAAGGCACATCAAGCCATATTTCAAATTTATGAGTTAAATTAGATTTTCACCGACCAAACATAAACAATAATGTCAATGTCTTTAACGATTACAATGTCAATGATTACAAGTCAATGTCAAGGAGTACACTTTTTTTTTCATTTACTGCACCAAATGAGTATTGCGAATGCTCAACCTCTTACCGATACAAACTGGATTCGGTGGGTCCTGTGCACTGAAATTAGAAGCAAATCCGTTTGAACATTCACACCTGTAGGAACTAATGGTGTTGTTACAAACATGATTTGCTCCACAAGCATCTGGAGACTGGCATTCATCTAAATCTACGTAGGAGAGAGAAACAAAATATTCCACAAGAAATTAAGACATGATTTTATATATTCATCAAAGAGTAAAGTGAGGCAATAGATACTGTATATTTATAATACTACAGAATGAACAGCGGCTACAAATACCTTAGCTAATGAAACTCAGTGCTTGAATCATGTAATCTACATGATGGGTCCAACTCAGATCATTACTAATATAAACTCCAAGAAGTTAATGCTCTACGACCCTTTCGATTGAATTGCCATTGATATAAAATAGGGTTAATAACAGATTATGATTGATCATAAAATTAACTATGATCTCCTTACATTTGATCGGGCATTTCATTCTGTGCTCCTTAGAAAAGGCGCAGATATTATCATCAGCAAAGTGCCTTGTGCAATACCTCCCTTCGGCGATTTCCACTCACTATCCTTACCTATCCCTAAATCCGGTTAATTTTCAACACAGTACACCACTTACTTTCGTCGTGGTTCAATCCGTGTCCTTCGAACTGTATATTTATCAGAGATCGATTCAACAGCCGTCGCGAAAAGTTAGCTGTTTTCGTAGACCAGAGTGATTTATATGCTAGATTCTTTTTAGGCTTTTTGCATTGCCTTGCTGCAAGTAGAATTCGTATTCGTGCCAGTTACCCAAAAAAATGTGCAGCCTCTTGCTACCTTCAGTAAGACACGTGACCTTGTTAACCCGGAATTAACGAAGCGCCAACATTAGCCATTCAAACCAAACATAACCCACATTTCGAATCAAATCAAGGCAAAACTCTTTAAAGACTCCTTCCTTTCGACTCTTTCCTTTTATATATATATATATATATATATATGTTGGTTTTAAAAGATTTTTCAACTCAGTTTTTTAGAACCAAACTTGTATAATTAACTGCCCCCCCTCCCTCCCCCCTTGAATTTAGTGACCGAGAATGCCGTATTAGATGCCTCTTCATTGGAGATAAATATACTTCTTACCTATACAAACTGGATTTATTGAATTCTGTTGACTGCAGTTAGCTACAAAACCATTTGGGCATTCACATCTGTAAGATCCGTCGGTGTTGTTACAGACATGACTGGCCTCACAAGCATCTGAGGAGAGGCATTCATCAACATCTACAGAGGTAGTAGAACATAATTCTCCGTTACAACAACAACAAGAGTTTATTGCCCACATTTAGCATAGCTATTCTTGGTGGGCAACAATACAATTATAATTGTCATTCGATGCAAATGTTTCTTCCTTTTCATTGGCCGAGAGCCCACCACGTGACCTGCAAATAACTGCCTACAAATAATTGTGTGCTCATGCGCAAGGTCGTTCAACTTTATCTGCAAATACTATTCTGCTCATGCGTAAATGAAACCACGCTTTTCTCCTTCTTGCGATCCCTCTTGCGTGAAAATGGCAGATCGCTTCGCTTCCCGAAGATATTCCTTTTAAAAAAAACAAACACAGTGATCGAATGATAAAACGATTATTGAACAAGGTTATCGCAAAATATCGTGATTTGTCAGTGTTTCACAGATCAATTATTTGCCTCAGCCTTCGGCTTCGGCGAATAATTGATCTGCTCGCCACTGACAAATCACGATATTTTGCTCAACCTCGTCCAATAATTGCTAATTGTCTCCCATAAATAAGTGCAAAGTTCAATTAAAAGGTTCAATAAAAGTCGGGAAAGAGAAAGTAAATAAAGAGAAAGCAAAAATAAATCGAAATGAATGAATAAATAAAAGGTAGCGTAATTGGAAATAATAGTAGTAAATGGTAAAACTATAACAACTACGATACTAAATAAAACTATGGAGGAAGGAGAACACTTTTTAAAATAACTGAATGAGGAGTTCAGATAGGAACTGGCAATGGCACTCATATCAGCATACAACTCCTCAGTCTTCAAACACAGATACGTTATACTATTTCATTCCGATAGGAACTGGCAATGGCACTCATATCAACATACAACTCCTCAGTCTCCAAACACAGATACGCTATACTATTTCATTCACATAGGAACTGGCAATGGCACTCATATCAGCATACAACTCCTCAGTCTCCAAACACAGATACGCTATACTATTTCATTCAGATAGGAACTGGCAATGGCACTCATATCAGCATACAACTCCTCAGTCTTCAAACACAGATACGCAAAACTATTTCATTCAAAGCAGCGACTCTGCACATGTGTCAGTAAAATAGAGATTGAAATTCATAACACATTTGCGGCAACAGAGAACACTTGAATCTTGAATTACTGCAGAATTTCAACGTAAAGGTTTTAAGTGCTGTTTTCTTGTATTGTAAAGGAATGGCTCTTCGAAATAACTATTTCTTACCATTACAAAGTGGACTAAGTGGGTCCTTTACACTAGAATTGCCAACAAATCCGATTGGACATTCACACCTGTACGAGCCAACAGTGTTATTACAAACATGATTGGCTCCACAAGCATCGGCAAACTGGCATTCGTCTAAATCTACGAAGGAGACAAAGAGTAAACAAAAGCTTTGATCGAGAGTTTTTTTTTTTTCAAGCGAGTTGTTGAATTTTTTTTGGAATTAAGAAAATTGTAATTGAAGGTAGAACAAAAAGAAAAATACACATTAAAATTGATACATGCACATTACAGGATTTATCTTTGCATTGCTTTGATGCATTTATTCAAGCCAGAAACCGGAAAATGGCAATATCTTTCAAAAAACCTACACAATCAATATACGCATTAAATTACCTAACCCATCGTTGTTTCAAAGTCACAAATTGTTCCCTAACAGAATCCAAAATGGTTACATTTTCTCTTACAAAGAGCAACCACAGAGCTCGGAGTGGCGCGGGGGGGGGGGGGGGGGGGGGGGGGTTGTACTGTACGGGGAGGCGCTCCAGGCTTCAGGTATATGAGAGTGTAGGGATGTCATATGAAAGAGTAGAGAAATCTGTCATTTCGGTCTTAACCTCTTAAGTCCCAATAGTGTCCAAGATCAATTTTCTCCTTACATTTATTCATACACTGTAAAGAGATAAGTTATAAGAATCAATAAAATGATCACCCAAGAGAAAATACTTTGATCTTTGAACAAATTCTCTCAACTAATTCTTTAAGGAAATGTATGGAGATCAGCTTGGAGAATTTGTATGTGGACACCGGGGCTTAAAGGGTTAACTATGACCCAAAGGCGCTACAGAAGGATTTATGACTGTCAAGAAGTCGAATTTTCTGGTTTTGAGCTTTGTTCGTATTTAAAGGTCAGTGCATTTGCAGTTGTTAAAAGGGATACAAAGTTCGAAACTAGGTATTTGATAGGGGTACCATTTATCAATGCAAGGTCTGTCAGTTGGACCTCGAGGCGGAGGTTCCCCGTGTAAAACTTTGTTGAGTTCCCTCCCCAACTCCGGTTGGCACGGTGAATGGTACCCTTCTCTACCTTTTGAATCTCGTTACGGTGGCTAATTTTCACTCCCACAGCGATCACGTAAAATTATAATTACTTTAATAATTAACCCCTTTACTGTTATGCATCACTCCACTTCTCACCAAGGCAAACTGGATTTAGATGGTTCTGTGTACTGCAGTTAGCAACAAATCCTGTTGAACATTCACATCTGTATGATCCGACGGTGTTGTTACAGACGGAGTTAATTCCACAAGCATCTGGGGATAAGCATTCATCAAAATCTGCAAATGTTACAATTTACAAAGGTCATTTTGCGGTAATTTTCTGCGGGTACAACAGAATATCTTGCTAAACGGCCATAGAGGGCAGGAAATTTGACACAAATTATTGTAATTTTACATCACTGTTCGTTCTCGAGCCGTTTGCTGCAACGTTAACGTTTGAAGTTAACAGCTTTGTCAAAAGATTACCTGAAAGAGCGTCGATTACTTTCTTCTTAAAACTTTGACCGCGGGGAACCCGAACGCTGTATATTTACCCATGTTCCTGAGTCTTGATGAGTGGTTTTGAGTCAAATTGAAGACGGTTTACCTTGCTGGGTTCACAGGTGAAATGTTCAATCTTGTCGAGCGCGCGAGAGCCACGTCTCAAGTTGCCTTATTATTATCATTGTTAACTATTAACTGTCCTCTGAGGAGACAAACTCGGGTTTCAATTTAAAAAAAAGTTAACATTTAATAATAATTGGAAACTTGAGATGTAACTGTCCTCGTTGTAATTCAAATCCCTTCCAAAACGATGACTCAGGAACACAGGTACAAATAACAACGTTTTATGATATAGCTAATACGGAGGCCAGGTTCCTTGCGATCGACCAAAAGTGTAGCCTACGTCACAGACGAAACCAAGGGCCCGTTCATACTGAGATCGCTTTAATGAGATCGATCTGAGATCGGTACTGAGATCGGTACTGAGATCGGTTCTGAGATCGCATGAGGACCGTTCACACTGATGCGTTCTTAGTAGACAAATAATTCCTAACATGGGAGGACAAAGCAGTTTGCTTTCTCGTCTTATGATGACGCAGTATCGTGTGAGATGGACTGCGTGACATCCGCGACAATGGTCGACGTCCTCCCTGTTGCGGCCGCTCAAAGGTTTTTGGAACAATGGCGTACCTTTTCCAAAAGACGAAAATCAAACCGAGACCTCGACAATATTATAATGTCTCGACGAAGACGTGTCCGGGAGTCTTTTCTCGTATTTTTACGCGAAGTATTGCGTCGCAACTTAAACTCGGAGAGACGATTTTGGGTAGAGCCGGGCCGAACAGGAAATTACTTTTGGGAGAGAACCGTGTCCACCTGGAATGATGAATTGTGGTTAAAGAACTTTAGAATGAAAAAATCCACGTTCCGGTTCCTGTACGACCAGTTGGGGGCTTGTATTAGAAGGGAAAACACTCGAATGAGAGATGCTATTCCTCCTGAAAAGCGACTTGCTGTCTGTCTGTGGCACTTGGCCACAGGAGAAGATCTTCGCTCGCTGTCCTGGCGATTTGACATTGGTAAATCGACTGCCTGTGTTATTATTAATGAGGTGAGTTTAACTTGACTATGTTAATTTTTAACATTCATAAGTGCCTTGACTGATAATCTTTTTTTAGTATGTACACACGAAAGAAAATCATTTAAGTACAATTTGATTGACAGACCAGATCATGCGTAAAAATGTAAACACTACGTACGTGTGAAAAAAATTAGATTGATCCTTACAGAATTTTCAAACATGGCAATTCACAGTTTTAGTCCTCGCGTACAGTGCTTCCCCACCTGATATTTACGGACAAAATTCGTTTGGTTTGTTGAGTTCACATAAAAATGGCCTCTTCAGTCTTCTACTCGAATATACTGTTGTTGTAAACTTTTCATCGTGCGAATAATTCTACTAAAGAAAACGGGAAAGCGCAGTTCGGAAACCTTTGAAGATTTTTCTTACACTCTTTTTCCATAAGATTGTTGTTTTTTGTTTCGGGCCAGGCTGAATATTCTTATTTTTCTGCCGATTTTAGGCTGAAAATATTCTTGTACTATTCTTAAATTATAGCCGACGACATTTCCATTTTAGAATATATTGGGGTATCAGTTAAAGTTAGTGCAGTATTTTTGGTCTTGTTGCCAAGTTTTACCGTTTAGAGAATGGAACGAAAGTGTGTAATTCAAAAACTTTGGCTAATAAAATTAGCTCCCTAAACAGATTATATTTCAAAGTTATATGGTATTTTATGTGATTTGAAAAGGCCAAAACAACTTGAAGATCATAGAGAATAAATGTACGGTTAGTAAAGTACCCGGTACACAGCTCGGTTAATGTACGTTACAGTTTGGGAGAACACAAAAAGTATTAAAACTATATTGAATGATGATCATTGACGGTAAAAGATAAAAATTAACATGCTGAACTCCATCGGTCAATTCTATTCTACTGTAGGTGTGCCGAGCTATTGTTTGTAATTTGCTCCCTTCATACGTCAAATGGCCTACCGGACAACGATTGGAGGAGTCGGTGAGCACTTTTTTTACAAAGTGAAACTTCCCTCAGTGTGTTGGGGCCATTGATGGGACACACATTGAAATAGTAGCTCCAGACAAAAACAGTGCTGACTACTACAACAGAAAAGGCCGCTACTCAATCATTATGCAAGCCGTTGTCGATCATGCACACAGGTTTGTTTGCATCTAGATTTTTTCCCTTGTGTTCAGACATTCTTGTAATTAGACATATGTTTAAATATGCCTAATACTTAATTTGTAATATAAGGGTGTTGATCAGGTGGAGGGGGACTTGGGTACCAAGCTTAGGGCTAAAGGGATCATGAAGACCTGAACCTTCTTTTACAAAAATATTTTGTTATCAGGTTGTATAAGGATGCGTGTTATGTCCTGAAGGGAAAGCAAAAAACAAATAATTCTTTTTCCTTAATAATATTTTTCAGGTTTACAGATGTGAATATTAAGTGGCCAGGAAAAGTTCATGATGCTCGAGTGCTTGTGAATTCAAGCTTATATGAAAGGGCTCAAACAGGAAAACTGTTTCCTCCTGATTAAGTTTCATAATGTAGCTCATAATCACAAAAAAAGTACATTACATTACACCCCCCCCCCCCCCATCCCCCGTGATAATATGAATATCAGCTGTAGCCTGAAAAACAATATTATAGGTGGTAAAGTTTTTCCATGACAATATATATTACTTTAATTCTGCAAGGATTCTGATATACAAATGCATGACACTCAAAATTGTCAATCCGCAGAAATTAATTTTTCTCCTGTTGTTGTTAACAGTTTTATTTAAATATTAATTTTGAGTGGATTCCAGGGTTTTTTTGTAATTTCCTTTTCAGGTGTTTTTTTTTAAGTTGACTTTATTTCTTTCCATTTAGAGCTCAAAAGAAATTGAAGGTGTCCAAGTACCCCTCTTGATCATTGGAGATGCAGCTTATCCTCTCTTACCATGGCTGATGAAGCCATTTCCTGATGGAGATTTAACACCAGAACAGGCAATTTTCAATGCCATTCTAAGAGGAGCGAGGATGATTGTGGAAGTTGCTTTTGGGAGATTAAAGGGCCGTTTTCGGTGCTTGTTAAAAAGAATTGACACCACACTGAAATACCTCCCAGCAAAGATCGCAAGTTGTGTAGTGTTGCACAATCGGTGTGAAATGAGAGAGGAGGCATTTAGTGAGGAATGGCTAATCCCAGAGGCATGTGATGATGACTCTTCCATAGCAAGTGAGAGCAGAGCTTCAGATATGGAGAAGGATGCAGTGAGAAATGCTCTGGTCATTGCTCTTTCCTCAGCTTAAAAAAGTTTTTACGTCAATTTTTTCTTTATTTTTAAGACAAGAAGAATAAATTATTACAGACACACGTTAAGTTTCACATAATGTATACAAGTTCAAAACTGTTATGATCCATGTAGACTCTCAAGAGATCAACACAAAAATACATTGAAAACTATCTCCAATGCCTTGTGAATAAACAATGAATAGTGAACTAAAACTATAACATGTTTCACATATTTTTTTGCCTTTGTTTGCCTTGTTAAATGGGCCTTTAGAGTTCAAATAGCTTAAATCCTGAAAATGGGAAACACTGCCCTGTGGGGGATGGACTGAATTGTTTTCCCTTCTTAAATATATTTCAGAGAGAAGTCTGGCGAAGACCTCTGAAGACTCCTTTTGTGCCTTAATTTCTTCTCTCCGCAGTTGAGCTTCAATTTCTCTTTGCTCTGTCATTTGTTTTAAGTACATTTCGTCAGCTTCACGCTGGTACTCCATAAACGAGGCCATCGCCCTTTCAACTGCTCCAGTCTTCGAGGATTTCCTCGGTGTTCCTTGGTCATCCTTCAACTCACTAGATGGGCTTTTTCGTTTCTCATTAGAGGATACCTTTCTTTTGTCCTTTGCTTGGTAAGGCTGTTCACTAGCTGCAGCTGAAGAAGTTGTCAGTTCAACACCTTTTAAAAAGGACAGTAAAATAGAAGAAAACAAGGTTCAAAACATATAACCACCAAAACGATAACCACCATAAGCTGATGTAAACCTAACATACTTAACTAGGAAGCAAAAAGTATTACTCAAATGTTACACAGATTTTACCTATGACTAAAATTCTTCTTACTTTACAGTCAATACCTTTGTCTTTCTGGTTTCACATAGTAACTTTTTTAGTGTATGAACTAAAACGGTGGAAATATTACCTTCATACTTACCCAAGAGCCATGGCTTTTGACTTACTGTAATGTTTTCCTCGAAAATTAACAACGCCCCAAGCAGAAAGAAGACAAAAGCACAGGATGACGGTATGCGGACCGCCGAGGAAACTTGTTTTTCTCATAAATTTGACCGATTTTATTTTCATAACGTTACTATATATAAATTCTTCGTCTTCCTCGTATACATCCGAAAAGAAACCCACTCACATGCAATCAATGTCTTCTCTGTGTCTGTGACAGGAATATTAAGACTTCTTGAATTAAATCGTAGGTTAGAAGCTTATAATTAAATTTAGTACATATGTGCCGTTGTACCTTCCAGTGGGCTTTCTGGACCACAATTTGGGCATACATATTCATCATCATCTGAATACACACGAATGCATCCATTTTCTGATTCGTGAACACCAGCCGAAGCCAACGTTGCTTGGTGGCCACACTTCTGGCACTCCCACTCAATTGCGGTACCACAACCATACTTCTTTCGCATTTCATCGACTAGAAATAAAAATAAAATATGACGAGTAACTCATCGGCTCTATATTTATACCAGAAAAACGTGAGTACTATTATATCAATTTAAGGAAACAAAAGTTATGAAACTCTCAGTTCAACTTACCGGTACAAACTGAGCTTTCTGTTGACTGTGTTTGACTCACACTAGCTTCTCCATCAGGAGAGGTGCCGGTATCGATGCAATTATCGAGGCCCTTGGCCTCTGGACGGTCTCCAAGAAAGTTACTTAATTCTTTAAAAAACGTCGGCTCTTTTTTTCGGGCGTTTCCTGACTTTTTACAGGAGTCATTGTACGTTTTGAATTCCGCTTTGAGATGTTTTGCCTTTGTGCGGCACTGCTTCCAGTCGCGTCCTGGGAAACCCTGTTTTGCTACAGATTTGGCAATTTCGGAATAGACATCAGCGTTCCGGTGACTTTTGTCTATTTTGCCTTGAATTTGGCGGTCACCCCAAGCAGCGATGAGAGCCCGTGTTTCCGCCTCTGTCCATTGTTCTCCCTTTTTTGCAGACATCTTAGGACTCTTAGGTTGCAACTTGCGAAAACAAAAGGCCTCACGCGAGATTGGCTTGCGTGACGCTCTATGAGGGGAGGCTACTAAGCTAGATCGCTTTCAGGACGTGTTTGCGTTCTCACTCAGCACGGAACAGCGTGGATCGATCTCAGACCGATCTCAGACCACCTCCTGAAGCGATCCAGGTTGGATCGATCCCAGATCGATCTCAAAAAAATGCGAATGTTCACATTCAGCTCGTATAAAGGCCAGATCGATCTGAGATCGATCTAGCCCCTAAGTGTGAACGGGCCCCAAGAGACGAAACTTAACTCTGGTTACTAACCGGGTTAACCCGAAAACGTGTCAAGTCTGCAACGCAGGTTGGCTATCTAAAGTTTATAGTGCATTGAAAGTATTTTACGTTTCTTTGAAGTATGGACAAATTTACTAATGTATAACTTTCGACTTTTTTTAAGAAAAAAATTGTCTGCAGCATAGGATAATTTTATATCCTTAGATTATACTCTACCTCTTACCAACACAAACTGGACTCAGTGGGTCCGGTAC